>QXTE01000177.1:79190-223306 GCA_003942145.1 Platysternon megacephalum | reverse complement strand
TTCTTTCCACTGACCACTTTGTCTATGGAGCAATGGTGCAGGAGCTCTGGGTGGGGCCAGAAATAAGGGGTTCAGGATGCAGGAGAGGGCTCCAGGCTGGGGCAGGGGGTTGGTGTTGGGGGGCGTGAGATTCCAGCTGGCACTGCAGGCTATGGGGTGGGGCAGGGATGAGGGGTTTGGGGTGCAGGAGGGGGCTCTGTGCTGGGGCAAGGGGTAGGAGTGTGGGGGGGTGAGGGCTCTGGCTGGGGGTGTAGGCTCTGGAGTGGGGCCAGGGATGAGGGGATTTGGGCTGCAGTGGGGGCTCCAGGCTGGGGAAGGGGGTTGGGGGAAAGGGGGGGGTGAGGGCTCCAGCTGGGAGTGTGGGCTATGGGGTGGGGCTGGGGATGAGGGGTTTGGGGTACAGGAGGGGGCTGGGGCAGGGTGTTGGGGGGGGTATGGGCACTGGGAGGGAGTTTGGGTGCAGGAGGGGACTCCGGGCTGGGGCAGGGAGTTGGCGTGCAGGCAGGAGTGGCTCCAGGCACCAGCGCAGCAAGCGCATGCCTGGGGCGGCAAGCCGCGGCGGGCAGCATGCCGGTCGCCATGAGGGTGGTATGCCGAAGGCGCGGGACCGGTAGATCACCCGCAGAAACGCCGCCAAATGCGCATGACCAGCGGACCGCCGAAGGCTGCCTAATTGCCATGCTTGGGGCGGCAAACAACATAGAGCTGCCCCCGGGTGCGGAATGGGCCATGGGAGGGAGTGCGGGGTCCCGGTGGCGGTTACTGAGGCTCCCAGGAAGTGGCCACCAGGTCCCTGCAGCCCCTAGATGCATAGGCAGCCAGGGAGGCTCCGCGCACTGCCCTCGTGCCTGCAGGTGCCGCCCCTGCAGTTCCCATTGTTTGCAGTTCCCGACGGAGGCGGGGCGGAGGCAGTGCGCGGAGCCTCCCTGGCTGCCCATGCATCTAGGGGCTGCAGGGACCTGGCGGCCATTTCCAGGAGCCATGCAGAGCTAGGGCAGGCAGGGAGCCTGCCTTAGCCCCGGGTCCCCATTGCACCGTCAACCGGACTTTTAACTGCCTGGTCGGCAGTAACGACCAGAGTCATCGGGGTCCCTTTTTGACTGGGCATTCCCATAGAAAACCGGATGCACTGGCACTGCTGTTTCAGGGCCACCCCTCCCAGGGGTCTGCGGAGGTCCAGCTCCTGGCAGCTTCCCAGCCTCAGTAAGCTCTGCTCCCTTCCTGGAGCAGAGGCCACAGGGTTGCTTCCCTGAGCTCCTGGTCCCTTGCTCCAAGGACTCACCACAGGAGCTAGCTCCACTCCAGTGTGGCTTTCCCTCCCCATGGTTCAGCCTGTCTCAGTCCTTCGTCCCCAGTTGACAACTAGCAGCCTTTTATAGTCCCAGATGTAGCCCAGCCCTCTTTAATTGGCTGAATTGGGCTCACTTCTCCAGTCCAGCGGCACTGGGTTAGTCTCTGCATGGGGACCAGCTAGCCTGTGACAATAACATTTAGCATGGCTTTCAACCCGCATCCTGAGGATGAGGCTACTTGGTAGTGAACTGCAATTAATGCACGTATTAGATTTGGACTCTGCCAAAAATAAGTTTTAAACAGGATTTTTTTCTCATCTTGTTCTGCATCGCAAATGTAGGAATAATATCTTAATATTTCTGCTATTATTAATATTTCCCACACTTAGCCAGAAGTTTTTAAAAAGGAAAATAATAGGAACCTATAAGTAGTGGTAAAGATTGAGTCCTGCTGGAGCAGGGAGATATAGACTACACTCCCTTCTACTATCCTATATCCTTGGGAGAGGTACCCTGAGAGAACATAGCAAAGCTGATGCCACCTGTCTTCTCTCATGGTTCTTACTGGAGGAAAGTTTTGATATTCAATAGTGGATAGAGGCTGCCAAGAGGAGATGCTGAATGAGTGAATCACCCTAGCCGTGCTCATCCATGGCCAATGATAGCCACTGTGGAACAATTTTTGCCCTCTGTTGGATCCTTTGAACCACTAAGGCCTTCTTGGGTGGATTTTTCACCGCCAAGTGCTACATTAGTTTCTGCTGGCCTAGACCCTAGGCTAAATATAGCCCAGTGAAAGCAGAACACAGCCTTAGTAAGGATGTTAAGATGGATAACTATGTAGGCAATTTAGGCAACATTTTAAATTTGTTTCCTGCATAAGCAATTATCTGTATCTTGGCTATTATCAGAGAACTCTGCCCAAACTGTAAATTACCTAGAACCCGAAGAAATGAGTTGCAGTGCTTTGATCAAACCCTGATTTGGGCAGAAGATTTCTATGCAGACAGGCCATATTACTTTAAAGATAATAGTAAATCTGTCCAAAGATAGTGTGCACACTAGAGTTTACACTCCTCTGGTGCAGAATTATACACCATGCAGAAAGGTCCTTTTTTGATCTCTTGAAACTACTTACTTTCAAAACAATAGTTTTTCAACTGGAACTATCACAAATTATTGTATCTACATAAAGGTAAGGAAGACAAGATGAAATAAGTGGTAATGATTGGTTTCTTCACTTGAAACCTCTCAAGAATCCTGCCTACCCACTGACAAACCCACTGCTGTCTTACTCCCCCACCAAACAAAACTAAACAGTGGTCACAATTTAAAATAAATTATTCAGATTTATATAAAATAATTAAATGAGACTAAACAATACTTTTCAAATGTATATATGTGTAAGTGTTTTTGGCCCTTTAAGAGAATACTGGGAGATATAGCTCCCAGATAGATTCTTCTAGCAGTACACGCTGGGAAAGGGGGAAAGGCATTAAAAGCGCTTCCTGATCCACAATGTGAGAAAGATTGAGGAAGTAGGATCTGCAGGGGATCTTCCTCTCTAAGGCCCAGGACAAGGGCCAGGCTATGGTAGAGTATAGGAAAGAACATGGTAAGGAAGAGGGTGGATGGAAGGATTCCCAGATTGGTTAGGGTGCTGGCTGGAGTCTGGGGTGACCAATGTTCAATTGCTTGCTCTTCAACAGACTACCTTTGTGACCTTGGGCAAATTACTTAATCTTCTGTGCCTCAGTTCCCTCGCTGTAAAATGGGGATAATAATGTCTCCCTACCTCACCGGGGTGTTATGCAGATAAATACAGAATACGAGGTGGCTAGATAATATGATTATGCATTGCTGCCCATCCTATCATTTCCAGCATCCCTCTGGGTACCACATCCTCCAAAATTCTCCTTAAGGGCCATCTCCTTAGTAAACACCTCCCTGCTTCTGGGCTTCTTATATATTGAAAGACCCAGAGCTTCTGCCCTTTCTTGGTTTTGTCTCTGCATAGAGACCCAAATCCCACACAACAAAAAACGTGTTTCTGCCCCAAAGAGATTGTTTCATAGATTATAATCTATATTACCTTAGAGTTATAACCACTTATTCTACTATCTAAAAAATAGTGTAGTGTATATAAACTAGAGTGGTAACATTAATCTACAGCAAAATAAAAGTATTGCCCAGCGTATAGGAAGTGGAGTAACACATGGTGACATACATTCCTTAGGAGAAAGTTTACCTAATAAGTAGATAACCATATTATCAAGATTAAGTTGGTCTAAATTATCTAACAAAGTTATGGGCATTATTTCCTTTGCTAATATTGGACATATAGTCTTGCCTTTGTATTCAGTGGATTAGGATTTTAGAAGAAGCAAAAACTGTTGGATTCGAAGATTATCAAATGTTTGTCAAAGGATATCATGTTTGACTAGGCTACCAGACAAAGATTAAGGGAATGTTCTTATCATTTTCAGTCAAATAAAGCTAGCATGGTAAAGACAGGCAGAAGTAGGGGGGGAAAAAACAGTAAGATCAAGGTGCGGGGAACTATCAAACCCAAAAGTAGTATTTGTGGGGAGTGTAAAAGGCTCTCGAGAAGAAGATTAAAATGATCAAATTTGTTCTGGGCATACTTCTAATATTAAAATGCCAAACAATGCTGTGAATTTTATGAATAACGTAGCCAACCTAGTAGGCTCTGTGCTAATTTGATATAACTGCATACAGAAACCTATTTTTTATATGAAAACAGCAAATGATCACATACTAACAAAAAATAGAATAAACTGTGGAAGAATTATACAAATTTTATAGTAATCAATGTGAAGGGGAAGTTTCCCCAAAGGATTAATTATTATCTAGTATGTCAAAGCCTCGCCTCAGATTCCTGACAGATATATGATTTATTAAGTGACCCAATTAGAGTTGAAGAGGTGGAAGATACTATATAGCTTTTGCATGATGGGGAGAGGTGGGCGAATCACTGGCCCCAGAGTCACAGAGCTTTAAAACCAGAACATTCTGGTTGATTTCTAGATATGTTTTGTGATAGATAAGAATATAAAATCCTACAAGCCACATCATGGGAAGCAAACATCATTTTGTTTCATAAATCACATGAAAGCCAGNCATGCTGCAAAACCTCTGTTAGTCTATAAGGTGCCACAGGATTCTTTGCTGCTTTTTCAGACAACTAGCAATTTTTAAATCTCATCCATTATGCCTATTTTTTTTTTTAAAACATCTGTCTGTTTTTATTTTCAGTGAATGGAGTCAAGGCAGACAATCTGGTCAAATGCTGTCTTTTATTTTACTCTCTCAAACAAGGAGGATTTTTTTAAAAAAGTAAGTAGATACAGACCCAATAGTTTAAGCAGCAGTAAATTCCTTCTACTAAGAGGGTCCAGCAGGAGTATGCATTTTATCTGATAAGATTGTGGAATTTCTGATATTAGCCATATGCTCCCCTCTTCTGAAATGAGAAGTCTATTAGTCTGAGATGAGAAACGCTGTCTGGCCCTATGTGCAGATGATATACAGGCATTCAAAACAGAAGTAGGAAATTCAATACCTTCCTTGATAAGATTCATTGACAGATTCAGTAGAATATCCACCTAGTGGATTAGCTATAATAAATCAGAAGTAACGCTTTAAGGATTTGCAAAATCTCCAGACTTGGCCCCATTTTTTAAACCAAGCAAGCTTCAAAGCAAATAAAGTATTTCAAACTGTTAATATCTATAGATGTCTCATAGACTTTAAGGTCAGAAAGGACCATTGTGATAATCTAGTCTGACCTCCTGCAGACCACAGAACCTCACCTACCTACTCCTGTAATAGACCCATAACCTCTGAGTTACTGAAGTCCTCAAATCATGGTTTAAAGACTAAGTTACAGAGAATTCACCATTTACACTAGTTTAAACCTACAACTGACCCATGTCCACACTGCAGAGGAAGGCAAAAACAAAAAAACAAAACCCAGGGTCTTTGTCAATCTGACTGGGGGGGGGGGGGCAAAATTCCTTCCTGACCCCAAATATGGCTATCAATTAGACCATGAGCATGTGGGCAAGACCCACCAAGCAGAGACCCGAGAAAGAATTCTCTGTCGTAACTCAGAGCCTTCCCATCTAGTGTCCCATCTCTGACCACTGGGGATTTTTGCTACAGGCTGTCTCCGATGGGCCACATGCTATTGTAGGCAGTCCCATCATACAATTTCCTCCATGAACTTATCAAACTCAGTCTTGAAGCCAGTTAGGTTTTTTGCCTCCACTGCTCCATTGGAAGGCTGTTCCAGAACTTCACTCCTCTGATGGTTAGAAACCTTTGCCTAATTTCGAGCCTAAATTTGTTGATGGCCAGTTTTTATCTATTTGTTCTTGTGTCAGCATTGGCATTTAACTTAAGTAACTCCTCTCCCTCCCTTGTGTTTATCCCTGTGATGCATTATAGAGAGCAATCATCTCTCCCCTCAACCTTCTTTTGGTTAGGCTAACCAAGCCAAGCTCTTTGATTCTACTCTCATAAGGTAGGTTTTCCATCCCTCGGATCACCCTAGTAGCCCTTCTCTGCACCTGTTCCAGTTTGAATTAATCTTTCTTAAGCATAGGAGACCAGAATTGCACACAATATTGCAGATGAGGTCACACCAGTGCCTTATATAATGATACCAACACTTCCCTATGTCTACTGGAAATACCTCGCCTGATGCATCATAGGACTGCATTAGCCTTTTTCATGACTGCATCACATTAATGGCTCAGTCATCCTATGATTAACCAATACACGCAGGTCTTTCTTCTCCTCTATCACTTCCAACTGATAAGTCCCCGGGTTGTAGCAAAAATTCTTGTTGTTAGTTCCAAAATGCATTACCTTGCACTATTACATTTCATCCCATTTCTATTACTCCATTTTACAAGGTCATCCAGAACTTCTTGATGATATTCCGGTCCTCCTCTGTATTGGCAATACCTCCCAACTTTGTGTCATCCACAGCTTTTATTAGCACACACTCACTTGTTGTGCCAAGGTCAGTCAAAAATGTTAAATAAGATTGGATCCCGAAGGAACGCCACTAGTAACCTCCCTCCAGCCTGACAGTTCACTTTTCAGTATGACCCATTATAGTCTCTCCTTTAACTAGTTCCTTATTCAATTCTCCTATTAATTTCCCATGTGGACCTGTATCCCGTAGATTAGATCAACTGGATTTTCCTTGGTTTAAAAAATCAGTTATCTTTTCAAAAAAGATCAGGTTGGTCTGGCATGATCCACCTTTTGTAAAACCATATTATATTTTATCCGAATTACCATTCACCTCTATGTCCTTAACTACTTTCTCTTTCAAAATTTGTTCCAAGACCTTGCATACAATTGTGGTCAAACTAAAAGGTCTATAGTTTCCTGGATCACTGTTTTCCTTTTTTTTAAAGTAGGAATTATATTAGCAATTCTCCAGTCATAAAGCACGACCCCTGAGTTTATAGATTCATTAAAAATGCTTACTATTGGGCTTGCCAACATGTGCCAGTTCCTTTAATATTCTTGGATGGAGATTATCCAGGCCCCCCAGTTTAGTCTCATTAAGGTGTTTGAGTTTGATTTCCACCTTGTATGTGCCAATTTCAACCTCCATATCCTCGTTGCCATTAGCCACCCTGTCATTACCCCTAAGCTCTTAATTAGCCTCATTAAAATTGAGGCAAAGTGTTTGTTTAAGTGTTGGGCCATGCCTAGATAATCTTTAATCCCTACCCCATCCTCAGTGTTTAGCAGTCCCACTTCTTTCCTTGCATACTTTTTAATTATAGGACTATAGACCCTTTTACTATTGGTTTTAATTTCATTTGCAAGGTCCAACTCTGCTTGGCTTTTGGCAGTTCTCACTTTCCCCCTGCACTTTCTGACCTCCAAGAGGTAGCTTTCCTTGCTGATTCATCCCATCTTTGATTCCTTTCAGGCTTTTTACTTTCTCTTAATCACCTGTATGAGATGTTTGCTCATTCAGCTTGGTCTGAAATCCTTCCCTATACATTTTTCCCCCTTGTTTGGAATGCAGGTTTCAGATAATTTAAGTCAAAATTGCAGAAGCTAATTCCAAGCCTCTTCCACATTCAGATCCTTGAATTCTTCAGCCCAGTCTACTTCCCAGGACCCTTGTTGCAGATCTATTTTTGTTTATGCTTATTAGCTCATGCTCACTCAAACCAAGGTTAATGTGTTTCCAGTGGGGTTTTGTAGGACTCGGTTCTTGACCCAATGCTATTTAACATTTTTATCAATGACCTAGAAGAAAACAAAGTCTTCACTGATAAAATTTGCAGATGGCATAAAAATTGGGGGAGTGGTAAATAATGGAGAGAACTGGTCAGTGATACAGAGCAATCTGGATCGCTTGGTAAACTGACTGCAAGCAAACAAAATGCATTTTAATATGACCAAATGTAAGTGTATACTTCCAGGAACAAAGAACGTAGGCCATATTTACAAAATGGGGAATATCCTGGGAAGCAGTGACTCAAATAGATTTGGGGGTTTTGGTGGATCATCAGCTAAACATGAGCTCTCAATGTGAGGCTGTGGCCAAAAGAGTTAATGTGATCCTGGGATACATAAACAAGGGAATCTTNCTTCCAGGAACAAAGAACGTAGGCCATATTTACAAAATGGGGAATATCCTGGGAAGCAGTGACTCAAATAGATTTGGGGGTTTTGGTGGATCAGCAGGTAAACATGAGCTCTCAATGTGAGGCTGTGGGCAAAAAAGAGTTAATGCGATCCTGGGATATATAAACAGGGGAATCTGGAGTAGAAATGCAGAGGTTATTTTACCTCTGTATTTAGCATGGGTGTGATCACTGCTGGAATATGGTGTCCAGTTCTGGTGTCCACAGTTCAAGAAGGATGTTAATAAATTGGAGAAGGGTCAGAGAAAAGCCAAGAAAAAGATTAAATGATTAGAAAACCAGCTGGACAGTGACAGACTCAAGGGGCTCAATTTTTTAGCTTAACAAAGAGAAGATTATAGGGTGACTGTATTAAATATTTGTTCCCCATGTACATACATGCAGACTGTAATAATGGGCTCTTCAATCTAGCAGATATAGTATATATCTAGTAGTATGACGGGTTTCAATGGCTAGATGTTGAAGCTAGACAAATTCAGACTGGAAATAAAATGTAAGTATTTAGTGGTAAGAGTAATTAACCACTGAAACAATTTATCAAGCATTGTAATGGATTCTCCATCACTGACAATTTTTAAATTAAGATTCGATACTCTAGGAAATATTTTGGGGAAGTTCTAGGTGGCCTGCATTATAGAGGATGTCAGACTAGATCAGGGATCAGCAACCTTTGGCATGCGGCCCATCAGGGAAATTCGCTGGCGGGCCGGGCTGGTTTGTTTACCTGCAGCGTCTGCAGGTTCGGCCTATCACAGCTGCCACTGGCCACAGTTCGCCATTCCAGGCCAATGGGGGCTGCGGGAAACGGCATGGGCTGAGGGATGTGCTGGCCGCCGGTTCCCGCAGCCCCCATTGGCTTGGAATGGCGAACCGTGGCCAGTGGGATCGGCCGAACCTGCGGATGCTGCAGGTAAACAAACCGGCCCGGCCCACCAGCGGATTTCCCTGATGGGTTGCATGCCAAAGGTTGCCAATCCTGGACTAGATGATCCCAATGGTCCCTACTAACCTTGGAATCCATGAATAAGAATGAAATCACCAAAGAACCAAGATATTTTTAAACTATTGTTAAATAAAGCTTCTAGGAAGTTTTTTTTTTGTTTGTTTTTAAATAAAGAGAGGCTCCTTTTCAGAGAATTGCTTCTGGAATTTCCACCACATGAAGTGTGTGCAAGGCCTTGAGATTCCTCAATCAACTAACTATTCTGGCGCAAGTGACATCAACACATNAATATTTTGGGGAAGTTCTAGGTGGCCTGCATTATAGAGGATGTCAGACTAGATCAGGGATCAGCAACCTTTGGCATGCGGCCCATCAGGGAAATTCGCTGGCGGGCCGGGCTGGTTTGTTTACCTGCAGCGTCTGCAGGTTCGGCCTATCACAGCTGCCACTGGCCACAGTTCGCCATTCCAGGCCAATGGGGGCTGCGGGAAACGGCATGGGCTGAGGGATGTGCTGGCCGCCGGTTCCCGCAGCCCCCATTGGCTTGGAATGGCGAACCGTGGCCAGTGGGATCGGCCGAACCTGCGGATGCTGCAGGTAAACAAACCGGCCCGGCCCACCAGCGGATTTCCCTGATGGGTTGCATGCCAAAGGTTGCCAATCCTGGACTAGATGATCCCAATGGTCCCTACTAGCCTTGGAATCCATGAATAAGAATGAAATCACCAAAGAACCAAGATATTTTTAAACTATTGTTAAATAAAGCTTCTAGGAAGGTTTTTTTTTTGTTTTTTTTTAAATAAAGAGAGGCTCCTTTTCAGAGAATTGCTTCTGGAATTTCCACCACATGAAGTGTGTGCAAGGCCTTGAGATTCCTCAATCAACTAACTATTCTGGCGCAAGTGACATCAACACATGAGGTCTAATGTTCTAGGTGAGTTCATGGAAGACCTACACTCCCAACAAACATTAGATTCTTTCTACCAACACAGGTTTGTAGAATCATGTCTCCCTGTTGTTTTCTATGCCTTTTCCATTTGTTCCATTAATAATTCTTAGTTTATATAATAGTTACTGTTTTTAGTTTAATATTAAAGTTACATTCAAACTTGGCTTGTGACCTTCTTTTCACCTTTACACAAACCTCTAAAAATTTCCATAAGGATAAGGTGGTATTTGTTATGTTTCATGGCATAGACGCAAGGAAGTTTGATAAAGACAAATACTCATGCTGGAAGGTTGTAATGTAACACTACTCATGCTGGAAGGTTGTAATGTAACACTACTTTATTTCTTAGAATTCAGAACACATAAGAACCCAAGAACAGAGAGTGACATCCCCCAGGGTGCAATCCAGATAGTAGGACAGCTGTGCCCCCTTATTTCTGCAGTCTGGTGTGTACTATGCCCTGCTTTGCTGTATGAGCTGACACTCTGCCACCCACCCCAACCTCCAGCATGCAAGTCATCACCAGATATGTACCAGAGTGTTATGCCCAGCCACTCTTCAATTATATATAGAGCGACACCCACATATCCCTAGTCCCAGTCTTGTACCCCTGGAATGTACTGCCTTGTACTGTTCAGATATTCACTGAACAATACAAACTAATTAAATTAGTTTGCCATTCAATCAAGGGGAAATGAATATGCACTAGCCTTTGTAAACTGAGTAGATTCCCCAAACACTTCACCCAAAACCACACTGGTTTCAATGAAATATAAACTAGATTTACTGACTACAGAAAAATAGATTAAGAGATTAAGCACTATTGGTATAGAAGGTGAGAACTGGTTAAAAAAGGAAATAAAATAAAGTACAGGATTTAGATTATGGTTTTCTATCAAGCCTATAATTCCAAAAGTAAAAGGATTTCTCTCACCCAAAACGTCACAGCAGATCATGCTAACTAGAATGCCTTCTGGGTAGGACCAGCCACTCCCAAAGTCCAAATGGAGTTTTCATTGTCTTCCTGGATATCTTGTTTCCTTGTGTACAGATGAGGGAGGGGAGGCAGGTGAGGTGATGATGTCATTGTCCCTCATATATACTCTTCTCCAGATGCTGGAAAGATCCATACTGTGTCATGGTGCTGGGCAGCCTCCATAGCATATGTGAGCTGCTGACCATCCTTCAGGTAACCAAGAAATTTACAATTCACAACTCCCTGGTGGTGAATGGCCAGCTAAGCAAACAAGGGTCTCTTAGCAACTGGCGGGGTGTTAGCTACCCCTGGTCTCTGAAGAGATAGTCTGTGGGTGTTCCCTAGAATTACAACATGCTCCAGTTACGAACATATAGCAAACACTCATAACTCCATATACAATGATGATACACACATTTAAACAGGATATTGATTTTCAGCAAATCATGAGTTTTCAAACACCTCACAAGGCATACTTTGTACAAAATATAACCATATACAAGTGGTCATATGGGGGTTATAGAGTGTTATTTTGGGGTTACAGTATGGTCAGAGAGAAAAAAACAGGCTGCTCCTTAAGGCAGTGACGCACAACTCACCCCACCTTGTTTTAAGATGGTTCTTTCCAGACTGACCTGGATTGCACACTTTGCTACAGAGCCTTCTAGCCTGAAAGCAGGATTGGGAAACGGCTCCACACTCGTGCTCATGAGGTGATAGATGGCATTTCCAATGCCATCCTCAGTGCACTGCAGTATTATCTGTATTCCCCCACATTCCTTCCCCAGCAGTTTCTGAATTTCAAAGAAATCAAGTTTTTACTCTGCCAGCTTCCTTCCTTCGTTAGAAGATGTGTTCAAGGAAGCAGATCCCCATAATCTGGATATAAAGAGAACCATAGTTTATTGTGGAGGCAGAACCCATGCTTCAGAAAGTCAGTCCATCATAGTGTTTCGAGAGATGTTCACGGATGAAGGGATCTCGAGCCAAAGATTGAGAGCCACTGATTTAGACAATCTTTCCAGACTACTGTACCCCTTTCAGGAGTCTGATTTGTCTTACATACCCTCAAGTTTCACCTCACTTAAAAACTATTTGCTTACAAAATCAGACATAAAAATACAAAAGTGTCACAGCATTACTGAAAAATTGCTTCTGTCTCATTTTTACCCTCTAGTTATAAAATAAATCAATTGGAATATAAATATTGTACTTACATTTCAGTGTTTAGTATATAAAGAGGTATTAAGTCATTGTGCGTATGACATTTTAGTTTGTACTGACTTTGCTAGTGCATTTTATGTAGCCTGTTGTAAAATGAGGCAAATATCTAGATGAGTTGATGTACCCCCGGAAGAACACTGTGTACCTGAAGGGGTACGCCTACCCCTAGTTGAGAACCACTGGTCTAAACTGATCAGATTTTGCATCCTAACCTCTTATAAGCAAGGATGGGTTCCATTGCCAGAAAAAACAGAGCAAGAGAGACCAGACAGCATTTGTCTTGAACAGGCAGCTAATGGACAATGTTCACAATTTTAGACCTGATCTTCTTTGCAGATTCTACCAATGAGCCTCATCTTTTTTTAAATCACTAAATGCAGAGAAAGCTTTGGACAAAGTTAATGGGCAGTTCTTAAAAGATACTCTAGATACATTTGTTTTAGGCCCCAAGTTTCAAAATTGGACACCCACTTTTTAGAGGCACAAACTTAGGGTACCCATTATATCCTCTTTTTGCCATTTTAATGGAGTCGTTTGCCCAACCAGAGATAATCCTAAAACATACAGAATTATAATAGGAAAAAGGGAACACAAATTAGCCTTATATGCAGACAGTGTTATGGCTTTGGGTTTTTTGTTTTTGTTTTTTTAATTAACACAAACCCAGCTCAGATACTACTAGAATTCCAAGAAGAAATCTTAAAATTTGGCAAAGTGTCAGGATTTAAAATAAACTACAGGTCAGAACCCCTGGATGGAGATGTGGGCTCTGAGCTACAGAAAGCTATCAAAGATAAATACAAATGGGTAATTACTTGAATAAAATACAGAGGAATACACATTACTAAATGATGTCAAGACTTATGTAATATTACCCCTTGGATTAAGAAAATATAACATACCTGGACATTAGTCAAAATCCAAAATGTTATGGTTAGGCATAGACACCAGAAATTGAGGAATGTCGAACGTATGGGGCAATGGGTTCCCACAATTCAACAAATACATTAATAAAAGAAAATTACATTAAGATTAGTTGTGTTTTACTCCCCTTAAATTGAAACAAATTTATGGCACAGGGACAGGAGAATTTCTCCATATTGTGGACAATCTCAAAAATTAAGAAATTTTGAAAAACCGTTGGAGACGCCATAAGGGCGATAACAGGGGGTCAGCTGTCAGATAGCCTCTCCGTATTTTTATTAAATTGTCCTCAAAAATTCTGTCTTGTGAAAGCCTTAAAGAACTGAACACTCATCTCCTATTTGCTGCTAGAATTACCATAGTCAGATGGTGGAAGAGGAGTGACTCCCCTAAAACTATTGACTAGTATCAAACTGTGGGAAATTCTGGTACTAGAAAAACTAACTCATCCAGTCAGAGTTCTACAGTAGGGAAGGAAAAGAAAGAACTTACAAGCCTGGTGCACCTTTTTGGAGCTTACTGGAAGAAAGTCATTGCCCACCACCAAACCTGGTAGTTTGAGAACTTTGATTACTAAAGAAGGAAAAACCCCTTCAACAGTCAAAATTAAACTCAAAAGTAAGATAATAAATAAGGAAGTTAAGAGGAAAGGGAGAAAAAGCTTAATATCACCGAGTTATGATATGAAAACTAATAAATAGGTTATATCTCCAAATGTAAGAAAAACAGACGTTTGGACTTAAACATGCGATAATGAAAGGCTGTAACCAACTGACAAGACAGAAGATAAAGACAAAAAGTAGAAAAGCATCAACCACAATACATGATCAACACCACAAAGTTGGAGAATGCAACTGGTAACAGGTCTTATCAATACAGCTTTAGTGACTTAGATAAACAGTATTATACAGAATTATAAATTGGCCTAAGTTGTGAAACAAGTTCTATATGATTTCTGTTATATGGATCTGTTAATAAATAAAAATCAGAAAAAAAGGGTCAATCCATTAGCAGCACCATGTCTGCATCTACAGCATGCCTCTGCAACTAACATCACTTCTTTGCAAGATGCCTCAGGCATTTCAAGTCACATTCATTTTTTATTTTAAATAGTGTCTCAAAAGTGTGCTAGATGTTTCCTGACACAAACAAGAAATGTTATAGTTGCCCTGACATGGGTCATACTATGCATGTTTGGACACTGCTGCTTCCTTTCTAGGATAATACTGGATTTCTAGTTTAAAACACACATTTAAAAATAAATGGTGACTACTCTCAGTAGAAAACCTTACATTCCTATTTACATACACTTGAACATTTATGTGTAGCTACTATATTATTTTGGTGATGGTTTTGCAAGCAACATTAGCCTTAAAGATTTTAAGGCTAATATGTACAGTTCTCATACTTTTCTGATACCTAAGTCATATTATAAATATTAAATAGAACATACCTTCAAAAAGCTATATCAAAATTGGCTAATTTTAAAAAGTAAGTTTAATTCCATATAAATGATATAGTTATAGACCATTAGCCACTCCTCTCTCAACTTTGACAGTTCTGTTTAGTTATTCTCTCCTCTTTTCTGTGGAAGAGACATAAAAATTCTCATTCAGTTACATTGAAGAGGATGATTTTTCCCCAAAGATGGAAATTTGCAGAAGGCCCTTCAAAATATTCCTGTTGCCACAACAGATTGCATTTCTGCCTCAGATGTAGAAAGGTAATTTGCTGTAGGTTCAATTGTGCAGGGCACAAGGGGGAGGGGGAGGGAAAGGATGCAAGCATTGGCACGGTGGCAATGCTTATATTCCCTTGAGTACAATAACTATGTGCATGTTAGTGATGCTACTTGTGCTAGCCTTCTTAGACAGGGTGGGGAAAGGAAATCGAGTTAGCCTCAGTCCACGGACTAGTGAAGATGACGAAGTAGCACATACTGTACTTAAGAGTGACATACACGCCACATTTCCTTAATGCTCCTGATGGCCATTATACCAGACTGCGCAGTGGAGAGGAATTCCTCCTTGGGCAGCATGCTTCCACGTCACCTCTTGCCCTCTTGAAGATTTGTGTCAGCATAGAGACCTTCTGTGATGTTCTCTGTCACTCTAGGACAGGATAATTAAACATTTTTTTTAGTTGTAGCATATTTTGTTCTCATGAGAAGTGACGGCCCTGGAAAGCTTAACAGCACAGCAGTAGGAAGTTCCTCACACTATTCTTACGTTGCTTCTCCGTTTTACCATTTTAGGGAATGGCCATTAGAAGAGGAGCAGTCAGCATTGCCACCAACCCCCCATTTTTAAGGCGTTTATATTGTACGTTCACACAGCATTTTGAGGTGAAACTTGACATCCAGACAGCCTGAAAGCAAATGTTATTACTAAATTTGTCGAAACAGAGGTAGCTGTTTTAACTAAATAAAGGATGCAAAATGAATACAAAGTTAACCGATTTCAAGAGTCATAGAATCCACAAGAAAAGCCCAAGACAGATTAATGCTTATGAAAAGTGGTGCTTTAACAGCCTTGGAGACTGAAGTCCTATCAATCAACATAACAGGCACATCCCAGATGGGAGTAGTGCATGCTCCCCCAGACACACTGTTCTGCCAATTTTCCTTAAACTTGACCTGGAGGGACAGTAGTTGTCTTATTCAGTCCTTGACACCTCTGATAAGCCTGCCAACATGGGTGGCATTGGCTGATATGGACTTTTTTTATTGGCACTTGTCAAACAGGAACTAGAGTGTAACCTCCTCCTTATTTTAGAAAGTTCCATTTCTATTACTTGTTCTCTGCTTGTATGCAGTATCTTTGTAGCCATGTCAGTCCCGGGATATTAGAGAGACAAAGTGGGTGAGGTAAAGCTTGTCTCTCTCACCAAGTTGGTCCAATAAAAGATATTACCTCACCCACCTTGTATCTCTGTTCTCTGCTTGTCATGTGTCTTATTGATATATTCAAGGCTTGATCCAGTAAAGTGATTAGCACCTTGCATGATTGGGTCTTAGATTTATATTTGATTAGATTTATATTACACAAGTTATAAATAAGAATCTTCTTTGACAATCCACAGAGCCTACATTATCTGGTAGCATGTCACAGATGAGTTATTGCTAACTCAATGCACAAGCATTCTGAAAGGTCTTACTGCTTTTCCCTGATGATTAATAAATATTCTTCATCAGAATACTGTACTATGACCCCAGTTCCTTTCTCAGCTGCCATTCAGAGTAATTATAAGACAATCCTGGTAATAAGTCACCTGTGCTGTATAAAAAAAAAAAAGGAAGAATTAGTTTATTTGTGTAGCAACACTGCAATAGCTGAACTGTCAGACTAAACACAGAGGTGTTGTAATTATCTCATGTGCAGTCAAGTCTCCTGTAAGTAACGTTAACTATATGGCTGCCCTCTTCCCTTAGTGCATATGGATGATTTCTTAGGGAAATCAGTATAGTTTGCAGAACCTTTACTACAATTTTGTTGACTGTTAAATATCTGCTTTTTTGGTAACATTCTAATCATGTTTTTAAATTTGGATCTATCCTCGCAAACATTTTTGGCTAAGAATTTGGTACAAGATAGTCTACCTTGGTATTTTTCCTGAGAAGGCTGTTGTGAGCCAATGGTTCTGAAAAAAATAGATTGAGATCTGCATAGTGACAATAACTCTCAAAAATCAGGTCCTAGGTGGCTAAAGCTGGGCACAGAAAGTTAGAGACCTATATGAAAATGCAGCCATTGGGTCTATTCTCTAGTTTGTCATGGAAAACTAACGCATTTTAACTGCTGATCCAATGTAATGTTGTGGAGTAGCATTTAATCAATAAATATAACCAACATTAGTAAAAAAGGGTGACTAACATTCATCTAACATTGGGGAAATACACTCCCCCATTATCATTCTGAACGCCTACAGGGAATATAATGAATATGGCTATCTCCTGTTCAAATGTCAGTGCTCATGAAAGCAACACAGACATAATGTCTGTGGTGGGCAGAAGAGTTCCAGAGAATTTGATTGACTTTAGACTTCCCTTGTAAAAAGCCTATAATTATAGAATGTCAGTAAATGAGATTATGGAATTGACCATATACATGCAGGGTTATTATTCCAATTCTTCACTTTCATGACATAAAAAAAAAAAATCTTTTGCAGTATATGCAGGACATTTAAAATTGAAGTATGCTAAATGTTGGTTTGCAATAGAGTAATAAAACCAGGGATTGTTTCAGGGGCAGTTTTGTATGATTATTATCAAATGAATTTCAGATTAACACATGATGAAAGGGTTTATAGCTTCTGAAGGAATCAGACCAGCAGGGTTTTTTTAATTACTGTGGTTCCACGCAAGGCAGTTTGAAAACCTGCATATTGATATTTGAGAGCCTTCTGCTACAGATGAACATGATTATGTTAAAGTACTGCTATTGTTGATTTTTTTATTGATCATTTGAAATACTTAAAACCTTACAGTTCAAAATTAATGTTAAACTGCAGAAAATTTAAGATACTATGGTTAGATAATAGAGTCAATATATCAAGGACCAGTTTAATTATTAAGTTCAAACAGATTTTATTAAAATCAAATAATTAATTGACTTTAAAACAATCTGCATAACTTGGAGAATAAAGAAAGCTGGATCTCAGCAAACAAGAGAATGACCTGTAAATAAAAGTTATCAAACTTAGGCAGAAAACACCTTCTCCCCAGCCCCTTTGATGTAATAAACACAGTGATTTGTCAGAGAGTTAGGCTTTCCTAGAAAAAAGTAATAACATTTATGGTATTATCAGCATTACAGCTGATTTAGCTATTAGCAGACACAAATGCAGTCTTTTTATTTGCAAATAGTGACCAGATTAGCTTTTGCAAGTTTGCTTCTTGCTCATAGTTTTTGATGAATAGCTTACACAAACATAACTGAGCATTGGATTGTTGTAATGAATATTCATTCCTTTCATATTCAGCATTTGCTATTTGAGATTTCTGACTGATCACCTAAGTTTGTTACTGGTTCTGTACCCTTAATTGGGTGATTTAACGTTTACATACACTACTTCCACCCAAAATTAAATGGGTTTAATCATGAAATTTATTTCTCCTTTTGAAGAATGTGCTAGAAACCCAAATTTTGTGCTAGAAACCTAAAATTTGCTTTCCACAAACATTTACGCAAACAAAGGTCAATCAAATGAATGTTCACAGAATGTGATGATAAAGGGACGTGAAGAGGCCAAATCAAAACCTTGTTTCCAGTTCCATGAGCTTTTTGTGAACAGGTTATTACAACATTCAGCCAGCACTGCTCAGTATACTGAAAATGAGCACCTCGAGCATCAATTTCCAATAAAAAAAAAGAAGCTGTCTGAAGTATTAAACTTGTGTTTTGAAACAGGGTCTGTTGAGGATAGTTAATTGTTTTCTGTAACCAAAGATTGGTTTAATCTCTCTGCATTTGACAATAATTGTAAGTTACCACTGTCACCATGCCTCAATGGGTCACAGTTGAGAATACCATATTCAGGACAGACCACTGAGAAATAGGGCAGACTCACCCCAAACCAATGGTTATCCCATCATTAGATTATACCAAGCCAGTAACAAAAGTGAACTTCCGTATCAGCACACAGGTTAACAAGAAGTCAAAAACGTACTCTCCTTAGGCATTCCAGCCCTTGGATCATCACCCAGACACTAGACTTTATGATGAGTGGTTACTTGAAAACCAGTTTAATCAAATATAGGTTCCTTCTAATCCCAAGGGATCAGCTACTTAAACAGGTCCATATATAACTCAGATCTTACCTAATAATCATGCTGATGCCAATCCTTTAGTAACTAAAAATTAAAGGTTTAATAATAAAAAAGGTTATATATATATATATATATATATATATATACACACACACACACACACACACACACACGATCTTTCAGTGTTCATAGATCAGGATCACAGCAGTGATAGAATAAATTACTAGCTTGAAAAAGCCTCTCTAGTACTTTCCAAACAATTGGAAGGCCCTCAGTCCATAGTTCAAAATGCTTCTTTTAGTTGTAAACCCATAGTTCAGAGAATCAGGGCAGGAAAGAGGAAAATTGAGATCTCTGGGGTCTTTTATATCCTCTGACATGTGCCTGAAAATTTACTGTCTGAAACAAAGCTCACAGCCCAGGTGCCTGGAAAATTACTGGCCCAAGACAGAGTCCAGGGTCACATGAGAATATTACATAAGAATGTAAGAATGGCCGTACTGAGTCAGACCAAAGGTCCATCTAGCCCAGTATCCTGTCTTCCGACAGTGGCCAATACCAGGTGCTCCAGAGGGAATGAACAGAACAGGTAGTCAGCAAGTGATCTATTCCCTATCGCTCATTCCCAGCTTCTGGCAAACAGAAGCTGCCCATCCTGGCTCATAGCCATTGATGGACCTATCCACCATGAATTTATCCATGTTTTTTTTTTTTTTAAAACCCTGTTATAGGCTTGGCCTTCACAACATCCTCTGGCAAAGAGTTCCACAGGTTGACTATGTGTTGTGTGAAGAAATACTTCCTTGTTTGTTTTAAGCCTGCTGCCTATTAATTTCATTTGTTGACCCCTAGTTCTTGTGTTATGAGGAGTAAATAACACTTCCTTATTTACTTTCACCACACCAATCATGATTTTATAGCCCCCAATCATATTCCCCCTTAGTTGTCTCTTTTCCAAGCTAAGAAGTCCCAGTCTTATTCATCTCTCCTCGTACAGAAGCCGTTCCATACCCCTAATCATTTTTGTTGCCCTTTTCTGAACCTTTTCAAATTCCAATGTATCTTTTTTGAGATGGGGCAACCACATCTGTACGTAGTATTCAAGATGTGGGCATACCATGGATTTATATAGAGGCAATATGATATAGTTTCTGTCTTACCTATCCCTTTCTTAATGATTCCCAACATTCTGTTCGCTTTTCTGACTGCTGCTGCACATTGAGTGGATGTTTCAGAGAACTATCCACAATGACTCCAAGATCTCTTTCTTGAGTGGTAACAGCTAATTTAGACCCCAATATTTTATATGTATACTTGGGATTATGTTTTCCCATGTGCATTACTTTGCATTTATCAACATTGAATTTCATCTGCCGTTTTGTTGCCCAGTCACCCATTTTTGAAAGATCCTTTTGTAGCTCTTCGCAGTCTGCCTGGGACTTAACTATCTTGAGTATCAGAAGGGTAGTCGTGTTAGTCTGGTTCTGTAAAAAGCAACAGAGTCCTGTGGCACCTTATAGACTAACAGACGTATTGGAGCATAAGCTTTTGTGGGTGAATACCCACTTTGTCAGACGCATATCTTGAGTAGTTTTTGCCACCTCACTGTTTACCCTTTTCCCAGATCATTTATGAATATGTTGAATAGGACTGGTCCCAGTACAGACCCCTGGGGGACACCACTATTTACCTCTCTCCATTCTGAAAACTGACCATTTAGTCCTACACTTTGTTTCCTATCTTTTAACCAGTTACCAATCCATGAGAGAAACTTCCCTCTTATCCCATGACAGCTTACTTTGCTTAAGAGCCTTTGATGAGTGACCTTGTCAAAGGCTTAAATACACTATATCCACTGGATCCCCTTGTTCACATGCTTGTCGACCCCCTCAAAGAATTTTAGTTAATTGGTGAGGCATGTTTTCCCTTTACAAAAACCATGTTGACTCTTCCCCAACAAATTATATTCATCTATATGTCATACAGCATCACAACCAAATGTTAAGCATAGTGAAACACTTGAGAGATGACATGTTCAACTAGTTATGTTTGATAAGAATTTTAAGTTGTCACATATAATAACCCTTTTGTTTAAATTTACCATACAAAGGTCTGTTTGTAGATTAGCGATTCAATACTGCCTAATTTCTTTGGGGATTTCTAAATTTTGTACTATACAAACTTCTGTTGGGGAGAGAGAGAAGCTTTTGAGCCACACACACTGCCTTATTTCTCTCACCAAATTGGAGAATTGGTCTGAAATCCGCAAGGTGAAGTCAATAAAGACAAGTGCAGTGCTTTGCACTTAGGAAGGAAAAAAAATCAAATACACAAATACAAAATGAGGAATAACTGGCTATGTGTTAGTATTGCTGAAAAGGAGCTGGGGGTTACAGTGGATCACAAATTGAATACAAGTCAACAATGTGATGCAGTTGCAAAAAAAGGCTAATACTCTGGGGTGGATTAACAGCAACATTGTACGTAAGCCACAGGAGGTAGTTGTTCTGCTCCACTCATTGCTGGTGAGAGCCCAGCTGGAGTACTGTGTCCAGTTCTGGATGCCACATTTTAATAAAGATATGGACAAATTTCAATCAGTCCAGAGGGGAGCAACAAAAACTATCAAAGCTTTGGAAAACCTGACCTATGACAAGAAGTTAAAAAAACTGCACATGTTTAGTCTTGAGTCACAAAGACTGAGGAGGGAAGCCCAATAACAGTCTTCTAATATGTTAAGGGCCATTATAAAGAGGACAGTGATCAATTATTCTCCATGTCCACTGAAGGTAGAATAAGGGCTTAATCTGAAGATTTAGAAGATATTATGGAAAGATATTAGGGATATTTAGATTAGATATTAGGGAAATGTTTCTAATCATAAGGGTAGTTAAGCACTGAAATAGGCTTCCAAGAAAGGTTGTGGAATCCCTATCACTGAAGGTTTCTAAGAACAGGTTAGAAAAACACCTGTCATGGATGCTCTAGGAGTACTTCATCCTGCCTCAGCACAGGGAGCTGGACTAGAGGATCTCCATGTCCCTTCCACCCCTACATTTCTGTTATTCTAGTGAGTGACTCAAGAAAAACTCTCCTGGCTGAAAGCATAAAAAAAAGCAAGTTTGTTCATTAAATTAGTTTTCTCTAAGCAGGTCAGAACTCTGTTAAAAAGCTGATGATCTCTTATTAGGTGTTGTTTTGTTAAGGGTATTATTAGTGTTATGAATAATGGTATTATTACTGGTATAAACACCACTTCCACAAAACATATTAGTGTACTTTATGTTTTGGGGTTGTTGAAAGCTAATTTACAAAGCACGTAGGTCTGTTTAATTATGGTATCTTATTTCCTGCGGATGCCACCCCTTTATCCAGTGAGAAGGGCATAAGTAATGGCTAACCTTTGGGAAGAGCCATGCTTAATGATTTAATGAGCCTGGGTTTCTGCCACTCTGTTGTCTATGGTTTCTTCATTAAATAAAGTAAAGGCATAAATGTGCATTTCACCTACAAGAGCAATGGCAATGAGTTACCATAGCAACCATGAACAGCTTAGCATACTTATTTATTTGATCTTCACTCAATAGCATTTAGAACTCCCATCACAGACATTTACAGGAGAAAGATAAACTTTCAAATGGAATAGAGTTATTAGAGATGTGCAAACCATTTTTCAATGTTAGAAAAATTGGTTAAATTTACCTCTCTTCTATTCCAAGAGAGATCAGGTAAATATTCTTATTCAACTAGTGCAGTCTCTCAAGATTAGCAGTAAGATCCAATGCTGAAAAAAAAAATTGGCTTTTAACTTAGTTTAATTACTTTATAAATTGATTGTGTGGCATGGCAAGCAGATATGTGATATGATGTGCAGTGTGGGTGTACATGTGCATATATAGTTCATAGCAGACTTGGGTGGAAGAAGATCAAAATGTAACTACCTGTGCTATTACCACGGAGCTTGATAGCTATTAAATACTGTGGTCCAGATCCTCCATTCCTCTGGAGCTATGCTCAGCACAGGAACAGAGGGGAGGCAAAGTTAGCTTTAAGTCACCTATATACCTCCTATATTCTAGCTCCAGCCCCTGGCATAAACTAGAGCAGCCATAGTGCTGCTGTAACTTACACTCAGCAGCATCAGCCCTAGTGGCCATTCCATAGCCGAGACCAGCTACAGAACTGCTTTCCTTGGCACGCTTCATTCTTTCCCCCACACATCAGCTGACACTCTGCCAGCTCAGCACTGTGTGGGGAGCCCCCTGACTCTGGGATATTTCCCAGGGCCTATAAAGAAGCCAGAAAATGTGGCCTGTGACTTGGTTGTCTTCATCTGGCTCTTTACAATATGATCAATATCAATTATCGTCCTAATTAAGGACAGAACAAAATTAACTAAAAATATATGAATCTATTAAAGCTGGATGAACATTGTCTGCTTTTTAAATGAAACATTATGTTGTACGCAGGGGACTTGCGGTTGGGAAGGGAACATAGGTTTCTATTTGTAGGTCATCAGTTTAAATCCAACCAGGATTTTAGCAATAAAAGTAGTTCCATCTGAAAGGAACATGATGGTTAATTTGGACTGAGCTTGGGTTTCAATATAATTCATAGTAGACATATGTCCATGTATGTCATAAATACATCCCTTACAATTAGCATCCTTGTCAACAGTCACAGCAGAGAGGCCAAGGATAAAATAGGCTCAGTCCCAGTGTCCACTTAAAAGTTAGATTGACATTGCTGTGTCAGTCAGCACCAAGGCTGTCAAACTGTTTTTAAAAAACACCAACACTGAACTCATGTAAGCATTTTAAGACAATATATTGTACTTTGTATGACTAGTCTCTGTTACTGACATGAGTAATAATTTCACTGCAAACATGTGCCAGGGGATTGGAAAGATTCAAGATGGTCCCATAAAAATGAAGTGGACAATTTGCAAAGCTATAATCTCTCACAGTAACATGAGCTCAAGGTATAATATAAACACCACGATTAGGAAAAATAGTCTTGCCACACTGAATCAGACTAGTGGCCCATGTAGTACAGAACCCGGTCTGCAACAGGGCCAGATGCTTCAGAACAAGTGCAAGAAAAACAGCAGTACGCAAATATGGGATAATCTGCACACAGGGAAGTTTCCTCCCACCCCCTGCTAGTCAGAGGTAGTCTTAAACCATGGAGTCATTAACTATGGACAAATCAAACATGACATTATACTGCTAGATATCTCTTGAGTTCAAGTTGCATACCTCCTCTGTGATCTAGGGCAGACAAATGAGAGACTTTCAAGAAAAAAAAAAAAAAAAATCTTTCAAGGACTTCTCACGCAGATTAGTGAATGCAGTCCGGAGAGAGTGACAATGGTTCAAACTGTAGATCTAGAAAAGAGAATATTCTAGCCCACAGAAATTGGAGACAAAATGACCTCTTAGATCATTTCATCCATTTCCCCTGTCAGTGCAGTATTATTCCCTACAATATACTTTCCAGTAGAGTCCAAACTGTAGGCAACCCTAAAAAAAAACAAAAAACAAAAAAAAAAAAACGTTTACCATGATGCAGTTTAGGCTTCACCTTGCATCTAGGCAAACCTTCCTGCCTCAGTGAGTAAAGGCAGGCCAAACACTTCAAATTCCAGTATTTTCCTATTCTGAGAATATGGCATTATGACAAGGGTTTTGCATTGTATCACAATTAGGGTGATGATTCCTTATGTAGTTCTACTCTGAAAAAGGATTTTGTACAAATGGCATCCCGGGATTTAACGTTTATTGTCTCTGAATAGCAGGCAGATCAAATGTGCTCCCTGGGCCTCCTGCAAACTTTTCAATGAGAAATGGTTTTGTCAAAAAACATTTTTTTAGTGAAAACAAAAGTGATTGATTTTTTTTCCAAAAGTTTGAAATGAAAAATATTAAAAAAAAAAAATCAAAAAGCTTCAGTTTGAAATAGTGATATTTCTACTTTCCCTGAGTATTTACTTTAAGGAAAGAAATCCCTTTTCCCTTCTTCTCTTCCCCGAAAAGGAAAAGGAGGGTAAAATTAAAAAAAGAGGGGAGAAAAATTCTCATTTACTTTCCTCTCCATGGAAAAAATTTGGAAAAAAAGTATGAGAGAGTGTTTTTCACCCACTTACCCGCACTTTTAAAGCTATTTTCCCTTGGAAAATATTACAAAAAAAAAAAAAAGAGTCAGGGATAGTGTTACTTTTACTCACTTTTGAACATATATTTTACTCCCCCCCACCTTTCCTAATGGAAGAGAATTTATAAAACATTAAAGTAACATTGTCTCTCTCTTTTTTTTTTTTCCAATGCGGGGGGGGAGGGAAGAAAGTTAAAAATTAGCATTTCCCCCCCCCATGAGAAAAAGGGGGGGAGATCAAAAATTCAAAACAGTTTATAAGTGAAAAGGGTTTAAAAAAAAAATGCTTTCACTGAAAAATATTTTTAAAAAATGAAAAAAAAAACCACAAAAACAAAATAACTTCTCTCTTTTCAAAAGGTTACATTTTGATGCGCTTTAGTGTTTATTTTATGAGTAGTACTTTTTTTCCTCTGGTTACCAGCCCTGTAAACTCAATGTGGGATCTGAGAATCCAGCTGGGCTCTCTCTTTTACATAGATCATCAAGTAAAATGAGGTTCTGCAGGCCAGAATAGGCCCTTGGTTTCACCTGTGTAACTCCACTGTTTGCCAATTATGTCCTAAATGACACCAGTTCAATAACAGTGGGATTGCACAGATGTGACTGATTCGAATTTGATAAACATGTCTGTTAATGATGCTCAAAAAACAGAATCCTTTTCACTCTTAGTTGCATTGATGCAGACACGCTAAAAGGAATGAAAAGCAGTGAATATTTTGATTTTTGTCACTAAAGTCTGCAATTGTGACTCAGAACATATGCAGGAAGCAGATTTACTGAGCAAGCTGGTGCCAGTTTTACATAGTTGCTTTTCAGAGGAGAGTTCCACTTTAGGGAAATCCAATATTTATAAGCTGGGGACGCATCAGTTGGAAGTAACCGAGGAGGAGAAGGACCTTGGAGTCCTGGTTGATCGCAGGATGACTATGAGTCGGCAATGTGACGCGGCCGTGAAAAAAGCTAATGCGGTGTTTGGATGCATTAGGCGAGGTATTTCTAGTAGAGATAAGGAGTGCTAATCCCGTTATACAAGGCGTTGGTGAGACCTCATTTGGAGTACTCTGTGCAGTTCTGGTCTCCCATGTTTAAGAAGGATGAATTCAAACTGGAACGGGTACAAAGAAGGGCCACTAAGATGGTCTGGGGAATGGAAAGACTGTTGTATGAAAGGAGACTTGAGGAGCTCGGTTTGTTTACCTTAACCAAAAGGAGACTGAGGGGAGATATGATTGCTCTCTTTAAATATATCAGAGGGATTAATACCAAGGAGGGAGAGGAATTATTTCAGCTCAGTACTAATGTGGACATAAGAACAAATGGATATAAATTGGCCGTCGGGAAGTTTAGGCTTGAAATTAGGCGACGGTTTCTAACCATCAGAGGAGTGAAGTTCTGGAACAGCCTTCCGAGGGAAACAGTGGGGGCGAAAGACCTCTCGGGCTTTAAGATTAAGCTTGATAAGTTTATGGAGGGGATGGTTTGATGGGATAACGTGATCTTAGTCAATAGGTCAATAACTTGCCATCACTGGTAATTAGTACCATGGGTCAATGATGTGATATTAATATTCATTTTCCTAAGTGTCTGGCTGGAGAGTCTTGCCCGCATGCTCGGGGTTCAGCTGATCGCCATATTTGGGGTCAGGAAGGAATTTTCCTCCAGGGTAGATTGGCAGAGGCCCTGGAGGTTTTTCGCCTTCCTCCGCAGCATGGGGCAGGGGTCGCTTGCTTGAAGATTCTCTGCAACTTGAAGTCTTTAAATCATGATTTGGGGACTTCAACAGCTGAGTCAAGGGAGAAAATTAATCCAGGAGTGGGTGGGTCAGCTTTTGTGGCCTGCATCATGCGGGAGGTCAGACTAGATGATCATATTGGTCCCTTCTGACCTTAAAGTCTATGAGTCTATAATATACATCTTCCATAACCCCTTAAGAGGCAGTGTATACTTAGAGGCTACGTCCACACTACCCGCCCGGATCGGCGGGTAGCCATCGATATATCGGGGATCGATCTATCGCGTCTCGTCTGGACGCGATAGATCGATCCCCGAACGCGCTCCCTTCGACTCCGGAACTCCAGCAGGGCGAGCGGAGTTGCGGAGTCGACGTGGGAGCCGCGGCCGTCGATCCCGCGCCGCGAGGTAAGTCGCGGTACTTCGAAGTAAGATACTTCGACTTCAGCTATGCTATTCTTGTAGCTGAAGTCGCGTATCTTACTTCGACATCCCCCCCTAGTGTGGACCAGGCCAGAGAATGAAGACCATCTGATGTCATTCCATGAAGTCCCAGCATGTTTACATACCATTCCACTATTAAACTCCAACGTAGAATTAAAATTCTTCAATAATGTTTGGTTCTTTCAGCACCAGTTGCAAATTAAATAGTTGTCTCCTGCATAAGTTCCAACTTTATAGTAAGACTCAAAGGGAGAAACAGCCCTCATTATTTGTAAGGAGTGGGGGAGGGGGGAAAAAAAACTCCCTCACTAGGAGATTGTGTACTATATGCCAAGTTTCAGCCCAGAGCAAATTTAGAAGTCTAATTTTATGTCCCTATGAAAACAGATTTATAATAAACAAAATGGATACAAATTAACCACAGGGATGTAAACTGTACCACAACAACAACATCATAAACTGTGTACTGGATTAGTTATTAATTGATTGACACATAGGTTATGTGTTTTAATTGTAAATCTGCCTGACATTTTATGACAGGCATAGCTTATAGATAAGAAATACTTTTTAAAACCCTTACTGTTTACTAGGTACCTTATTACCCTCAGAGCAATGACGTTGAACTGTAAGGCACCGTAACAGAATATTCAATAACCAGACAGTGAACTTTTATTATAAAAATATTTTTGCACTAGTTAGATTTTGGGAAAAATCAAGCTAAATGCACATTCTAGAAGTGAGCATCTGATATCACTGGACCAGAGCAGCTCTATCTACACCTTTTGAAAGATGTGCTTTAGAAATCACACTCCCATAATGTGCATTGCTGCTTGGTGTAGATAAGCCCTCACAATTGAACTGGTGGGAGCTCTAATGGAAATGTTTGTTCTTAAAATTCCGTAGTGTACAAGACACCCTGGAGAACAAGAACTAAAATTGTGACTAGCCTCTGTGCACCAGTTTATGATGGCAGGGGAAAGGTTTCTTGCATGCTGTCCTGCACACCCCAACTTGTAACCCTGCAGAACCCACTCAGGGGCTAATCACAAGCCCATTATTTAAATAGTACTTTTGAGGAGATGGAAATGTGGCAAAGATTTTCAAAGCAACCTTGGGGAATTAGACACGTTTCAGTCAAATCAATATAATGTGTGTGTCTAAAACCCTTAGATTGCTTTACTGACATCTTGCTAGCTGAGTAATAAAAAAATTATGAACTGAAAATCTCCATGTGTGAGCATTAAGTCAAATTCACCATCTACCATGGTGAGTTGTGGGAAGAGGGAGGAGGGAAGGGATTTGAAAGTGTGAGCCAAATTCTACTCTGCCCTGGAAATGGATTAATTATTCCAGAATAAAGTCATATTCCAGAACAAAATGTCAACAAAAGGGATTCCTACTGGAATAGCCATGGTAGAAAATTTATTCTGCTATAGCTATGTCAGTTAATTTCTTCATACAGTCAAGCCTGTGTTTCATCAGTACCATTCCAGTCAAATCAGTGGAGATGGTCACATGGAAGTAAGGCCATTTGTCTGAATAAAATTTAGCTTTACTTTACTTCCCTTGGAGAAAATGAATTGCAGTAAACAGTCTGAAATTCTCCTTTCCTAAGAATGCCTGTCACTGGTTCTGCCAACAAATTAATAACCTGGGGCTATGTATCCTTCCCCTATGAAATCTTTTTTTTGGCGCACAAAAAGATATTTTCCATGTGAACATAATTAAAATAAAAATAATTGATTGATTCTAGTAAAGAGGTGTTATTTGTTTGGCGGCTCTCATCGTAACTTGTTAGAGGATAAGAGCTCATCAGAGAGAAGATGGTTCTGGCTGTGGGTCCAGATACTAAGTGGGGCTGCTGAGTGTCTTGTGATGGCTTTAGGAGACTTAGCAGCCTACAGGAAGTGGTCAGCACCTCACAAGCTCAGGCTCACTGTGGGTAATGTGATATATTGTTTGTGAACACTGTTCACAAAAATATCACAAGAATTTCAGAGTTGCTAGAAGAATAGTAACAGTGCCAATCTTTTCTTCAGTGGCCTTGTGTGACTGGAATATGTGTTTATTACTGAGGGATGATTTGAAAAGAGGTATACATCCAGTATCTATGGCTCCCACTGAAGTAATTGGCACTATGGTTGCTCAGCACATCTGAAAAAAAATCAGTCCAGTTACCTAAGAGCCTGAATGTGGATTTAGGAACCAAGCTTCACACACCCAGGTTTGACAATGATACCCAGTCCTAAATGTCATTGCTACTGCCACAATTGTACTGCTTCCTTTCTCAGGGCGATTGTATATTTGTCTTTCCTTTAATGTTGTTTTCTTTAATCTAAAATGAAATTCTAGACCAAAGTACAAGGTATGCTCTTGTGTCTAAAAAACCCACACACTCTCTTCAAGAGACAGGATCTAGTAACTGGCACTGGTAGTATGGCTGGTAGTGATGGAGTACAGCAAGATATTTTATATGCATTTTAAAACTAACAAAAATTGTAATATTGCTATGAATTTTAATTAACTTTTATTGCTTTAGCGCAAGGGGCAGAAGAATGCTGGGTCAGAAATAACTAGGAAGACACCCTGGATGGTCAAAACATCGGAGGAATGCAGAAGAGGGAGGGGCAGAGGGCATCATGAGAAGTGGAAGAGATTTTTAAAGGGAAGAAAACATTCTGATCCTGCTGATAAGTCTCAAATATACATATCTTTGCAGTAGGTACAGTTTATTATGTTTTGGAATTTTCCCTGAAGCATTTGTGTTTTAATTGTGAAGAGAGTAGACATCATATGGTTTCTCAAAACAGAATCATTGTAGCAGACTAGTGAAATAAACTTAATTTGCACAATTATATGTTCAGTCATGTACCTCTGTACTATCGGCTTAACAACCTTGTTCAGCATCCAGACTGCTGTGTTAATCAGCAAAAATTTGGAAACTCCTATAATGCCTAGATTTAACTGAGTATTTTGAAGACTGATGACCAAATTCATTCCTAATGTAGCTGTGTCTCAGCTTAAATTTGGATTTGCTGGCTTACTTATCTAGTATGTGGGTTTACTGCAGATATTTTGATGCTTGTTTTGAATACAAGCATCTATATTTTGTGTACAGAATTTCACAGGCAGAAAATTGCATTTGCAAATGGTCAGCTAGTTGGAAATCATCCTATCTGAAAGTGCTGTTTGCATATGAAACAGATACTAATATACCACTGATATTGATAATTTCTCTTATCTGTTCCAGTAATAAAAATGTGAGTAATAAAAATCTAGTGTAACTAGGTGAAGTATCATAGAAAGAGTTTAACAATCCTAGGTCTGATCCTGAAACCCTTTATTCACATGAGTAGCCTCACTGAAGCCAATGGAACTATTTGTACACTAAGGAAGATTACTCTCATGAGAGTAATCATTTATAGCACCAGGCTTCTTGGGGCTTCAACAAAACTGAAAAGAAGACTACCAGCTTGAGATTCTTCAAAAACTGTTTTTCATACTACAGATGACACACACTTCCATATACGGCAAAGGCTCTGTGTCCATATCTTAATCTGCGCAACTGATCTCCTGAGTTAATGATTAGAACACTGAACTTTTATTTTTCAGCAATCAATTCCTGCACACTAGCTAGGAGACAAGATGCCATTTATACAACATCAGGCTTTCCAAAATATTCATATTTTCTGAACAGTTTTACCCCAACAGGAAGACCATGTATTACATCAATGAAAGGAAAGGCAGTGAGTAAAGGCAGAATGGAAGTGGGACTGGGAGGAGGGAGAAGATGACAAAACCAAGCATATCCAGCTTGTGCACTATCCTACCATGAAGCAATTACTACTAAATATGGTGACACTGAATTGAAGGAAACTGAGCCTTGGAAAAAGAAACAGATCATATCAAAGTCCAGACCACAATTGTAGTCTGATTGCCTAATACAGTAAGATGCAATTTAGAACCGCAAGATGGAATTTCTCCTCCATATTTAAGAGAATCTCATTAAATATCAAGATTTCACGAGACTGCTGCGTCAGGGAAGACACCACTGGCCATAAGACCAATATTCTTCCCAATAGCTGCATAATGCCATAATGGCAGGAAAATATGCCGTATGGAACATGCTGACTTTAATGGGAAATAGTTATTCGAAGCAATTTTCATAATAACTTAGAAAAACAGGCCCAGAATGATGATGAATGTGCCACTAAGGAGGCTGCAATGTCCCTAACAGCCATATGCCAATCTGCAGTAGTGTCTCTAGCAAAAGAGTATACGAGTAGCAGCTGTGCATACCCTGGGGCTGCACTCATACCTTTACTGGCTTTCTGCCTCTTTCCCCAGCTCTTAGTTCATATTCCTTGTTCTCCCTTTCATCACTACACATCACTGCCTCAACTCAGCCCTCACTTCTCCCTCTTCCCATTCCTGGTGGCTACTCTTAGTTCACCCCCCTCGGTACTTATTCTCTCCTTTTCACACTGGTGCCGTTGTGCCTCCTCTCCTTGGAACACCACCTCTGTGCCAAGCAACATCATTCACTTCTTTCACCCACCCCCCAAAACTCACTTCTTTTGATTAGCTTTCTACTACCGACCTCCACTTGCTACAGATTACCACAATTACACCTCCTGTTCTCACTCTGACCATATGATCTTGGGAGGGGAGCACAGGACCCTACCAAGAGACATGCAAAATTGAACAGCTCCCCTGATCTTACCCACCCTCACTCTCTGGTGCTATATTATATACAGTTTGGATTGTCAGGGGGAAAGGTTCAAAAAGCACAAATAGGAGTTACGTGCCCAATTCCTAGTGACTTTCTGTGGAAGAGGGGGCTTAACTGTCCTTTGAAAATCATCCCATAAACTGCTTGAGACTGGGAACTTTCTTACTGTATGCCTATAAGGAGTGCATACACATCTATGGCGCTTTATAAAGAATAGATAGTAGCACTGTATGTTTACATTTCTCAGTTTCATCTATTTGTAAAAGTACCATATAAATTCTGTGTGGTACAAAATTTAACAATTATATTAAAAGCTTTCTAGCAACTTTTTTACTAGTACAGTGTTTGTAGAGGTTTAGCCATAGTTGCTCTAGGAATAGAATCACAAACATAGGACTGGAAGGGACCTTGATAGATGATCTAGTCCAGGCCCCTGCACCGAGGCAGGGTTAAGTATTATCTAGACCATCACTGACGGGTGTTTTTCTAACCGTTTCTTAAAAACCTCCAATGACAGAGAGTCCATAAGCTCATTAGGTAATTTGTTCCAGTGTTTAACTACCCTTAAAACTAATGTCAAACCTACCTCTCTCTAGCTGCAATTTAAGCCCATTACCTCTTGTCCTGTCCCAAATGGACAAGGAAAACAATTTATCATCCTCCTCTTTGTAGCAGTCTTACACATACCTAAAGACTTATGCCACCCCACCGCCGGCTTTTGCTACCACACAGCAACAAATACAAAAATTGGAGGCAGGGGATTCTAAATATGAAATACTGCTACAAAGAGAGAGATTAAAAAAACCTTTATAAAGTACCTGTAAAGCAAAACAAAATAAATGAATTTCTCTGGATTACAGGAAAGCTTATCAAGAAGAAATATTTTTTTCATGGATGGTTTTGTTGACTTGGTACCCCATTCAGGGATATGAAAAAAGATGTCATCTACAAAGTTACAGATCCTAATTTCTTATTTATGCATCAGGCTGATTGGTTTTTTTAGTAGGCCTGGTTCCTAAAGGTTCTATTGATTACTATAAAGACATCTAGAGAGACAAGGTGGGTGACATAATATCTTTTAATTGACCAACTTCTGTTAGTGAGAAAGATACAAGAGACTGAAGCTAGTCAACAAAAGATATTACCTTACCCACATTGTCTCGCTAAGATGCCGGGAACCACACAGCTTCAACACTGCATAAAGACAATAGCAGTTATATAATTTTAATAGCAACAAACGTAATTGTCAGAATAATTACAGAGAATTTGGTATATATTTTCCATGGAAACACTGTCAAACTTAAACGAGTATCAGCAATGATTATCTACAACATCTTACTCTGTGTTTCATATTATACAGCCATTAAACTGTCTGTATTTACCTAGAAAAACAAACAATGGTAAGCATATCTTACAAAAAAGTATTTTATCTGAAAGAAATCCATAATGTTTTGATACATTATAAAATACTGCTTTCTGTAATACTAACTCCACTGTTTTATTGTTTATAGATTCAGAGCATCTATTATTACAAAACAGTATTTTATAACAATATCAATAAACTGTGGATGATATTTACCTGTTTGTAAGCATTAGCCAATATTGCCAAGAAAATAAGGAGGAAACCTTCTTTTTGAGCTTTTAGCAAGCCTTTCTTCAGTCAGTGATTCTGATCAGACAATGGTCCCTCTTTACTTTAGTGTCTAAGCTTTTCTTTTATATATGTGAAGTCAGATCCTCAGCTGGTGTAAATCAGCATCATTCCATTAGCTTCAAAGGAGAGATTCTGATGTATACCTGCTGAAGAGCTGGCCAATCAACATCAACTTTTTGAGCTTCTTTTTCATATAACATAATTTCACCTGGATTCTGGGCACCACTACAGGATACAAATGAACAATACAGCTAGCTGTTTGCACATGGCTCAAGGGAAAAGTGAAACATGGTCCTTGTTCATTTTTGGTAAGTAAAATCCCTTATAAGCTCATGTTAAATGTTTAATCAAAAGTGGTTTTAGGCTTCAGAAGATGATCATAAGCTGTAGCACAAAAATGTGATATTTTGTACTTCCCTTTTAATATCATCATTTCAATTTAGATTTGTTGCAGGCTTAGAAAATGAATGGCCTATAAATTAGCTTCAAGCTTTATCACATTTTGACAGAGGCTGTCACTATGGAAAAAAAAGTGCAGTTATTAATTGTGCCATTACAAGCTTTTTGACAGTGTTTACTCTCACTGGGATTGAAATGCACCTCTGATGGGGGAGGGGGGAATCTAGTGCTTCTAACCATTCATAACTACTAGGGAGCTGACCAGTTTGTTTTGAAATATATTCTGATGCAATGGCAGTTGCCCCATAAGAAAAGCCCTGATTTATGAATACATTCCTATTCAGGAGTGCTTAAGTGCTTTCCTTAATCAGGGCCTACAGTTGCAGCAGAGTCCCTGATTCAGCAAAGCACTTAAGTACGTGCTTAACATTAAGCATATGAGTGATCCCATCCCTGCCCAGAAAACACATCTCAACATGTGCTTGTGTTAAGCGTATGAGTCATCCTATTTGAAGCAATGGGATGACTCATATGCTTAAAGTTAAGCACTGCTTAAATGCTTGGCTGAATTGGATCTGAGTTTCCTTTATAAACCCAATTTTAGCCCCCTATTAATATTTAGAGTAAAAATCACATTGGCCTCAAAATTGGAAAAGCTAGACCTAACATTGAGTTTTGTATTAAGTGAATTAAATAAGGCCTTTCTGAATTATGAAACTACAAATAGAGATGTTAACCATAGCTACAAATTCTTTTAAGTTTTTTATCCCTGTGACCCTACTCTACTCATTTGTCCCCCTTCAAGCCTTAGGAGAATTAATAATGTCTCTACAATGACAGAGTAAGTACCTTGTATGAGAAGTGCAAACTTAGCATTTACTGTTTTTCTAATGTTTATCCATTTTTTTAAAAACTAACATTCATTACAGTTAATATGCTGTCAGACCACTCTGATATGCCTGCAGCCTTAAACTAACCTTGATGAAGTTTTTTGTGAGGATTTGATATATATCAAATCAAACAGCAGACTGTTAAGACTGTTAGGCTTTCTGGAGTATGGGTGAGGGAAAAACACAACAATTTCATAATGAAAAAAACCACAGGTATCAATTTCCAATCTGAACAGGCTGATGTGAAATGATCCCAGCCATCTGTTGCAAGTCTAAATTTCCTCTATACTGTAATGTCTATGGAAATCTAATGTCACTGCCTTTGCCTTCTTCAAAAGAACATAAGTGATCTCTCTCTCCTGCCGTCCATCACCATCCTCTGACAAACAGAGGCTAGGGACACCATTCCTTACCCATCCTGGCTAATAGCCATTAATGGACTTAACCTCCATGAATGTATCCAGTTCTCTTTTAAACCTTGTTATAGTCCTAGCCTTCACAACCTCCTCAGGCAAGGAGTTCCACAAGTTGACAGTGCGGTGTGAAGAAGAACTTCCTTTTATTTGTTTTAAACCTGCTGCCCATTAATTTCATTTAGTGGCCCCTAGTTCTTATATTATGGGAACAAGTAAATAACTTTTCCTTATTCACTTTCTCCACATCACTCATGATTTTATATACCTCTATCATATCCCCCCTTAGTCTCCTCTTTTCCAAGCTGAAGAGTCCTAGCCTCTTTAATCTCTCCTCATATGGGACCCGTTCCAAACCCCTAATCATTTTAGTTGCCCTTTTCTGAACCTTTTCTAGTGCCAGTATATCTTTTTTGAGATGAGGAGACCACATCTGTACACAGTATTCGAGATGTGGGCGTACCATCGATTTATATAAGGGCAATAATATATTCTCAGTCTTATTCTCTATCCCCTTTTTAATGATTCCTAACATCCTGTTTGCTTTTTTGACCGCCTCTGCACACTGCGTGGACATCTTCAGAGAACTATCCACGATGACTCCAAGATCTTTTTCCTGATTCGTTGTAGCTAAATTAGCCCCCATCATATTGTATGTATAGTTGGGGTTATTTTTTCCAATGTGCATTACTTTACATTTATCCACATTAAATTTCATTTGCCATTTTGTTGCCCAATCACTTAGTTTTGTGAGATCTTTTTGAAGTTCTTCACAGTCTGCTTTGGTCTTAACTATCTTGAGCAGTTTAGTATCATCTGCAAACTTTGCCACCTCACTGTTTACCCCTTTCTCCAGATCATTTATGAATAAGTTGAATAGGATTGGTCCTAGGACTGACCCTTGGGGAACACCACTAGTTACCCCTCTCCATTCTGAAAATTTACCATTTATTCCTACCCTTTGTTCCCTGTCTTTTAACCAGTTCTCAATCCATGAAAGGATCTTCCCTCTTATCCCATGACAACTTAATTTACGTAAGAGCCTTTGGTGAGGGACCTTGTCAAAGGCTTTCTGGAAATCTAAGTACACTATGTCCACTAGATCCCCCTTGTCCACATGTTTGTTGACCCCTTCAAAGAACTCTAATAGATTAGTAAGACATGATTTCCCTTTACAGAAACCATGTTGACTTTTGCCCAACAATTTATGTTCTTCTATGTGTCTGACAATTTTATTCTTTACGATTGTTTCAACTAATTTGCCCGGTACTGACGTTAGATTTACCGGTCTGTAATTGCCGGGATCACCTCTAGAGCCATTTTTAAATATTGGCGTTACATTAGCTATTTTCCAGTCATTGGGTACAGAAGCCGATTTAAAGGACAGGTTACAAACCATAGTTAGTAGTTCCACAATTTCACATTTGAGTTCTTTCAGAACTCTTGGGTGAATGCCATCTGGTCCTGGTGACTTGTTACTGTTAAGTAACTCCACCTCTTCATCAATGACTTCATCCTCCAGGTTAGGTCCTCTTTCCGCCGCCTCCAGGCCCACTGAAGTATCCATGGGGCTCTTGGTGGTGGAGGTGGGGTCACCACCGAGGATAGCGTCCAGCTCCTTATAGAACTGGCAGGTCTTAGGTGCAGTACCAGAGCGACGGTTTGCCTCCCTCACCTCATGGTACGCCTGCCTCAGCTCCTTTGTCTTCGCTCTGCACTGCAGTGTGTCCTGATCATAGCCCTTTTTGGACAAGCATCAAGAAATCTGCCCATAGGTATCAAAATTCCTACAGCTCAAGCACAGCTAGAACCATGCACAACCTCCTCTCCCCATATACTGAGCAGATCCAGCAGCTTTGCAGTGGTCCAAGCAGGAAAGCGTTTGCTGTGATAAGCCGCCATGGTCACCTGGGAAGATGCAATGAGACCTCTCCATGCTGAGCCAACAGGAAATGGAATTTCAACAATTCGCTGGGCTTCTAAGGGGGAGAGGTGGATGGTTGTTTAGCTGGCTGCAGGGCAGAGGAGTTCCAACCGCTGATCAGAGCCATCAGGATGGGCATTGTGGGACACCTCCTGAAGGTCAATTAAAACAAAATCAAGCGTGGTCTCTACACTGGCACTTTGTCGACAAAAATTTTGTGCAAAAAGCCTTATGTCTCTCGTCGGGGTGGTTTTATTTTGCCGCCACTGTTGCCGCCAGCTGCCTTTTGTCGACAAAACTCTGTAGTATAGACGAGGCCTGAATCTCTGGCTCAGACCCATCTCTACTATAAGAATCAACTTTATTTATTGGCTTCATTTCTACAAAATAATATAACTGGCATATGACAATATAATATTTTCAGAGTGAAGAGTGAGATTTAAGTAGGAAACATCTGCTCAAAAATCTGTGGTAAGCATTAGTACGTGCCAACAAATCTAATGAGAAACACCAGGAAACTGCCAGGTTTAACAAGATTTTACCTCAATGGGTGATTTTGCATAATCACACAGCTGTTTACTGGTCTTATCCCTTTTATAACTCATATCTGCAGCCAAACAAGCATAACATCACTGCTGGTCAGAGCCTATATAAATAAAACTGTGCAAGAACTACAATGAGCTAAATAATGTAAACAACTATCCAGACAGAGCAGCTGTTAGCCAATCAAAACTTGAATATCCTGTTATTGAGAAACAACAACGGCCATACTCTACCATTTAGATTTAAGCTCGCTGAGGTAGTGACCCTTCCTTTGCTTGTGTCTCTGAAGCACCAAGCACGCTCTTGGAAGCCCACAAATAATAAAGAAATAATAAGAAATGCTCCATATTGGGAGAGAGCTTCTTTGGATCAAACAATCATTGACCCAAATTTTCACCAAAATCTTGACCCCTTTACTGATATTTGCAAAAATTTCACTATTCTGTTTTCCCCCATAGGCTTCTCTCATTTCCTGGTTTTGTCCAGAAGCAGAAATATCAAAGTGTGAGATTGCACTGAACCAAAAAGCCACATCCAAATGCCTGGAGAAATTTGGAGCTGCAGCTAGATTTTGTTGTTGTTGTTGTTGTTTGTTTAAATCAGAACCCTGCAACTTGTCCATATAACAGGATGAAGCAAAACCCTGGACACAAACACAAATTTAGCGAAGATTGGATTTGGATTTGCAACCACAGCTTTGCAGCTCAGGCCTTTTTCTAATGAAAATAGTGCAAGAAATATTTTGTCTTGTGCGATTTCCAGCCTATTTTAAAGCTCATTCTAGGTAGAATTGTAAATGTTGCACTAAAGTCTGATCATCAGAAATTTCCAGCCTAGTTTCCAGATGTGAGAGTTTAATATATTTCCAAATGAATACAAGTGTTTACATACTAGACTCCCTGGTGAGATACAGACCTCTATCAGCAGACCTCAGACTTGCGCTTCATCAAAACAGGCTAATATATTACTCATTTACCAGGTAAAAGAGGAAAGAGTTAACATATTTCCAAAATGTTTTTCAGTTACAATTAAAGTTGTAGTTGTTTCAAATCAGTAGATCCCTCTAAAATGGTTGGGGGGTGATTAAGTAGGGTCAGAATTAAGGTTGCTCTTAAAATATATAAGCTTGATTAATATGCAAGTCAATTATTAAAGATATTATATGACATGTAAGGCTATTTGGGTATTTATCTTCCCTTCAGTGATCTTTTTTTTCCTTCCTTTAATTACAACATCTCTGTATAAATCCAGTACATACTGGCAACGTTAACTTACAGTTAACTAGATTTTTGTTAAGCTTTGTTTTTTCAAGGGAGAGAGCACACACTCATGCACCAATGCAAAGAGCTCCACTGCATTCCTGTTTTCCCTAGCCTAACCCTGAATTGTGGAGCTTATGAATTCTGCAGTGTCCTTTGCTCTCCCACCTTTCTCTGTAGAGTGTCCAGCTGTCCTGAGGTCCTTTGCCAAATTCCCAGTTTAGGAACTCACTCTCTCTCTCACACTCACACACACACAAATATATTACTCATTATTACAGCTCATGAGTTCTGCAAGGCTCCTGGTTCTTCTCAGTCACCATTGGCCTGCTGACCTAATAATCTTCACATTGTCCCAGCTCCTTTACCTGTTCTTGCACAGGGGTGTGGAGGGACACACTAAGGAAGGGCAAAAATTAGGATGTTTAATTGAACCCTGACTATGGCTTCATGATGTGACACGAATGCATGGTTTATTACTTTATTACTACTGATTACAGACATGAAATACAATTATTAAAGTGTTTTGAAGATAAAAAGCATCAAGTCAGTGGGAATTTGCCTAAGTGTGGACTAACTAAAAATTGAGTAAGGAGATCAGACTAGATGATTAAAATGGTCTCTTCTGGCCCTACCATCTATCTGGTTGAGGTTTTAGCCTTAAGCAAATGCTAAGGGTGAAATCCTGGCCTCATTCAATTGACTAGTAATTTTGCCATTGAATTCATTGAAGCCAGGATCTCACCCTAAGTATTGGTGATGTTTCTTATTTTAGTACAGTTTGCTTTCAAATTACCGATAAGCATTCTTTAAACAGAATGCTATTTTTATTTGCACTGAGTCAACTCCAGCAAGTTAGGGATGAAATGATATTCCGAAAAGCTAATATTAAACAACTGATTAGACTCTGTGCTTTGCAACATAAAGAGAATCTTGCCACATCTGTGTCACACATTAAACTGCACATGAAGTCCACTTGAAGTTAATTGGCATCCACTGTATGACTTCATTGTCAGTGACTTTTGAATGGAGATCACCACTTAATTCTAGTAATATTAAAAAAAATAGCAACCTCCTGTCTCTGTGTCTCAGTTGTTACCCGGGGTTCTTTTAACTCAAAGCTCTTGGTAACTTTTACTCTGTGCGAGGTGGTGTCAGGAAATAAATCTGGGGGGAGACACGGCCATCAGACCGATGGCTGGCACAAACAGGACAACACAAGAGTGCTTTCACTTAAAGCTAAACTTTATTTAGTCTCAAGCATTTACACACGTCCGCAACAGGTTAGTGAAACACCCCCAACCCTTGATAATTACCAAAGCTGAGCGTGGCTTTCAAGTGGCACCGTGACAGGCTTCAGCTGGCCAGGCTTCCGTCTGCTGGTGGGGACCCAAAGGTGCGTCCAGAGGAAGCGTCCCTGAAGAGCCCCTCCTGAGAAGTCCAGTTACCTCAAACTTTTCCCCCTTATTTATACATTAGTAATGCAATGACATATCCCTTAAAGAAAACTTGCTAAGCAAGCAGGGTCAAAAGGTCAGACACCTTATGATTGCCAATTAACCAGAAAAAAATATATATATATATGTATATATATATAATTTTCTTTTGAGTGTCCATGCCTTTGGGCCCTGACAAACATTCCCGGAGGCACATATAAACAGACTTCTTGTTTTTTTTTAAATACATGCAGCAGCAATTTTAATACTCTTAGCAGGAAGGCTGTGGGGTCAAGCTTCCCTGTCTGTGGCACCCGAAACCCCCTCCCCTCCTGTCTGGTTACACTGAGGCCGCTGCATGACCAATTTACGACCTGCTGACTTAGCTACTTTTAGCAATAAGCAAGAATGGTTCAGTATGGCCTGCTAACTTGACTACTGTTAGCAACAAGCGATAGTGGTTTAAGCACTTTACTGGTTTGCCAAAATCTCCCCAAACACAGTGGTCACAGCTGAGGATGTCAAATTCAGGACAAACTGCTGAGACCAACCTCGTGGTTATTCCATTATTAGATTGTAACAAAAGTAAACTTCTATCTCACCACACGGGTTAACGAGAAGTCAAAGATGCAGTCTCCTTAGGCATTTCAGTCCTTGCCTCACCGCCCAGACACTGGGCTTTATGATTAGTGGTTACTGAAAACCAATTTCATCAGAGTTCTTCTACTCCCAAGAGATCAGTCACATAGCCAAGTCAATATATAACTCAGATCTTACCCAATAATCATGCTGAGGCCAATCCTTTAGTAAGTAAAAACTAAAGACTAGAGTTTTAATAATAAAAGAAAATAAAAAATAATAATAATTAATAGATCATATGCAAACAAATGATGGTAAAGTCTTTATATCACATTTTTAGCAGTGATGGAATAGACTGCTGGTTTGTAAAGTTTTTCGTAACTTCCAAAAGATTGGAAGGTCCTGAGTGCATAATTCAAAATGCTCCTTTTAGTTGTAAATCCACAATCCAGAGACTCGGGGCACGAAAGAGGCAAAATGAAGATATCTCAGGGCAGGAGTGGCAGAAGCATCCCAATAGTGGAGGGGGCACCGGTGCCTGAACCCTGGCTCCGCCCCCACAGCACCTCTTCCTCCCAAGACCCTGCTTGCTCATCTCCACCCCTCCCACACATCGCTTGCCCTTACAGCCAGTAAAAAGTGGAAGGGCTAACCCTCCTACTTTTAAAAGTGATGGGGCAATGATCCCCTGTCCTCGAGTCCCCTATCTCAGGGGACTTTTATATCCTTTGCCACATGCCTGGAAATGTACTGTCTCAAGCTGGAGTCCAGGGTCACATGAGCATATCATATGTCCAATGACTCACAGAGGCAGCCATTGCCCATATTCTTGTTGAGGTGTGATGAATTTCTTCTATGGCCCATTGTTAGAGTGAAATGTCCTTAATGGGCCATCAACATATAGCTGTCTAGACTTGATGTAAATCTTATTTGGTGGGTGTCATCCAGAAATACAACACAGATATAAGATGAGTACATAGCCAATATTCATAACTTCAGATACAAAAATGATACATGCATATAAACAGGATAATCATACTTAGCAAATCATAACTTTTCTGTTGATACCTTACATGGCATATTTTGTACAAGATGTGTTGCAATTGTATAACAGTGGTAATATTATATAAATGGGCATATTCAATAATACAGCATCACACTCCTTATTCCAATAAGGCATGAGCACTGTATATAGGTTAAGATGACAGAAAATATCTGCATATAGATTGATGGCCACTGGCTGCATTATCACTTGATGAACTCATCTTTATGGCCCTGAGAAGTTCACAAGTAGTTCAGGCCATAGCAGCGTATCTGCTTAAGAAAGCAGGAAACCAAAGGCACATCTAACTCAGGGTTACACATTCTTTATTGGCACTTGGTCATTTTCAATGTTTCACTCTTTATCTTCATTGCCCCCCTGGGAATTTCCCCACATTATCTGGGAGGCTGCTTCACCCTCCTACAACAGCTAAGTTCCACTACAACAGTAGACCTGTCAGCCCCAAGAGTGAGACCTGAGACAAGAGACAAACTTTTCTTAGGCCTGGTCTACACTGGGGGGAGGGGGGAGGAGGGAGAAATCGATATTACGCAACTTCAGCTATGTGAATAACGTAGCTGAAGTCGACGTACTTAGATCTACTTACCGTGGTGTCTTCACTACGGTGAGTCGACTGCTGCTGCTCCCCCGTCGACTCTATCTGCGCCTCTCGCCAAGTTGGAATACAGGAGTTGACAGGAGAGCGCTCAGGGATCGATTTATCGTGTCTAGACTAGACACGATAAATTGATCCCTGTTGGATCGATCGCTGCCCGCCAATCCAGCCGGTAGTGAAGACATACCCTTAGAATTTGCATCACAAGTCTTGAGCTCACTCCCAGAAGAGATTAGGTTTTTCCACCAACATTAGAACATATTTCTTAGACCTAGCTTTCTCATTGCAGAAGAGATAAGAGATAAATTTGATCACTATAGAGTTTTTTGAGACTCAGATACCATGGGAATGGGCATGGGATCAGAATCTCAATACTCATGAGTAGATGGCTAGACAGACAGGCTGACATAGGTAGAAAAAGATGCAGCTGCTTGTAGGTGGAGCTGCTGTCCAGCACTTTACTTCCCTCTCCTATTGTTTCTGTCTCATACTCCGGTACAACATCTGTTTGTTTATTGTTGTCGGAGAAAAACAGAGTTCTCACTGTTCTCATTGTCATAGAAATGTCTACTAATCATGTAGTTATAATAGTGGTACAGTAACTTAAAATAATATCAAAGTGCTCTTTTGTGAAAATATCAGTTTTAGAAACAGACTGAAAGTGGCTTCAAATCCTTTACAACCTCTGAATTATACAGAATGTGATATTATTGCATCTGCAATGTAATACTTTGTTTCAGAGAATCCTTTGTTAGAAAACAAATATAAAATAGCTAATAGAGTTAGATGCTAAAAAGTTGGCCATACCTTTTGGGTTGCTGCATTGTCCATGAATGGCAATAAAGGTTTATGGCATCCCTCATCATGACATTTTGTTAATGAATCACTTCCTATTACAGAATATAGTTTGCTCATTTCTTCTTGTCTTTAGTTATCTTCTGCTTCTTTCCACCTGTGTAGTAGTTTTGAAGGAAATAATGACAACTTTGGTATGAGCAGAGTTTATTAGCAATTTATGTACTGTGCACAACAGCAGGTATTGTAAAATCAATTTACCTCCCATGGAAATTATGACCCTGTTACAGGGTGTTCTCTCTTCCCCTGGATTTCCGTTTGCAAGCAGTCCTTATATACTCCTACATAAATTCACCACAGTTTACTTTATTTATAATGTCTTATGCAGCTTCCTGTCCCATCAGGATTCTCTGAAGCTTCAGCAGACCCCCAGAAACAGTGTGCGGGCGGGAGAGGTCTTACCGCTCTGAGATCTTAAGCTTCTTTGCCTTTCTACTCTCCTTTCCTGTCTCCTATTTAACAATCCCCAGCTGATGAGCTGAATCCCCTTGTTAACTGGTTAATCATCCAGACCTAATCAATTATCTTCCTATTTGACCGATGGGGGGTTGCTTACAAAGTTCACAGAGTGGCTAGCCTGTCCTAGGTTACTCCCACTCTATCACAGACCCTAGTTCAGGAAATCACTTAAACATGTGCTTAACTTTGTGTGGTGAGTTTTGCAGTTTGTTGTCTTTTTTTTATTTTCTCATCCAAGCCACAGGAGCATATGACCCACCAAACATTCCTTTTGAAATCTGTCCAATGGTTCATGCAATACAGAAGTTCAAGTCATGGTTAGCAATAACCACATTTATGGCACTAACAGTGTCTTATACAAAACAATGAAAGAAAACAAGAAATAAATTGCAGATAAAAATTAAAGAAACTCTAAAGGAACAGGTAAATTATTTATTTTAACTTTTAATTATCTGCATTGTTATAAAACTTCGCAAGGAAATTACAATTGTCATTTTACACAGCGACAAAGAGTCCTGTGGCACCTTATAGACTAACAGATGTATTGGAGCATAAGCTTTCGTGGGTGAATACCCACTTCGTCAGATGTCATGCATCTGACGAAGTGGGTATTCACCCACAAAAGCTTATGCTCCAATACGTCTGTTAGTCTATAAGGTGCCACAGGACTCTTTGTAGCTTTTTACAGATCCAGACTAACACGGCTACCCCTCTGATACTTGACATCTTACACAGTTGTTCCCAACACATTTTCTTCTATTAGAGATGATAAAGCTTTGGCAGGAACATTAGGTCCATGCCCTAAAGAGATCTTTGCTGAAGGGGGGTTAAAAAAAGCCCCAAATTATCCTTTATCCTTTTTACAAAAGCATTATACATAAGAAAGGGCACATCAGGTTTAAAACTTCAGAGAAGAAAATCAGCAGGCAGCAAACTATTTATTACTTGTTCAAGAAATGCAGATTGCCATGGAAATCCATTTTATTCCAGTTAATTGTTTCCAATGAGCTGACTTCAAATTGTAAGGGGAAAAAAGCATTATTAAGTATAGGGGAAAGGATTCATTTCTGTAGGAAATGACTACAGACATACATTAAGGATGCAATCCTCAATTGAGCTGAGCTCATATCTCCTCTGATCCTAGAGACAATCGGGAGCCAAAACAGTTTTCCATATAAGTTAAGGCAGCCAAGGTGCTGCTCTAACTTATACCAGTTTAAAAAGGTCCCCAAGGGCTGCTACTCCATCAGCCAAACTGCAAATCAGCAAAGTATATTGCAAACTGACATCCCCTAACATACCTTTTCTCCACCCTGGATTCCCCACACTGCGAGAATCTTCAGCTGCACCTTTGGAACTAATTAAAGGTACCTTTTTGCCACACCAGTGCTGCAACAGAATCTTAGCAGGTGCTGAAGATCTGTCTTCCAGACATGGGTGGTGCATAAGGGAGGCAGGGGGAGGCTAAGCCTCCCCAAACCTTGTGCCACCAGGAGGGCAGGACAGTAGCAGATTACTGCATGGGCCCATGGGCCAATGGCCAGGTGCCCCGGCCAATTTGGGGGCCCCAGAAAAATCTCCCCCCACCATGGCCCCAGGACTGGAGGAACTCTCGCTCCTGGGGCCACGGTGGGGATGTAGGTCTCAGGGCTGCAGCGGGGGAAGGGGTGGAAAGGAGTGAGCGAGGGGGTCTGACCTAAGGGGAAAGAGGCAAAGTGGGGGTGCAATGGGGGCGGGGCCATCAGGGAAGAGGCAGAACAGGAGCAGGGCTCAGAGCTCCAGCCGGGGCTGAGCTCTCAGCCCCCACTCCCTGACCCCGGCTGGGGTCTCAGCCCTCTCTTGCCCCGGCTGGGACCACAGGGTGACTGAGCAGCAAGTAGGGGAGGGGGGATTGGTTGGAAGAGGCGGGGCGTCGGCTGGAAGAGGCAGGGCATCAGCCAGAAGAAATGGGGCAGTGGCTAGCCTCCCCAAGGGGAAACTTCACTCGCCGCCCATGCTTCCAGTCTCTGGATGTGTGGAAATAATATAAATATAAATCAAGATGACTTAATTATCCACATAGTCTGAACCACATCACAAGTGTTTTAGTGCTTTTTTTGTTCTTTTTTTCCCCTCTCATGCTGACAGTGTAGTACAAAGCTGTAGCGCAGTACACCCATTATGATCCTGAGTCTTTGTCTTCATGATGATCTTTTAATTGGCAGCCAGATGTTTTGTTTGGGGGTATTTTATGATTGGTTCTTCAAGCAACTGCTTGAAATGTTATCTGTTTATTTTTTAAATAAGAGAACTAAGAGAAGTTTGAGGTTATTTTAAAAATGGGAAGCTTTTTAACCTAGGGCCTGTCTTGATAAACGTACCTAAAGGATATAATAATTATTTTAGTGGTGTTCTTACAAATTATAGCACATTGCACATTATATTTGAATTTTTATAAATAAACAAAAAATCTTTTTTACTCAGAAAACATGGGAGACTTCGAAGAGTCATTTAACCTATAAAACTAGCTATATTTCCTCACTAAATGCAATTTGTGACAACATGAAAGTAGTCTTTTTATCAAAGTCCCAATCCTGAAAACACACTTATAGTTAACATTAAGCACACTGACTTCACTCATGCTTAAAGTTCAAAATGTGTATACATAGGATCAGGGCCCAAGACTTCCTTCTCCACACTCAGGGAGAAAAACAAGAAAGATAATGGACCCAATGGGTGAAAGAAAGCTAAAGGTGTGTGACAAAGCTGAAAATAAAATGTAGAACTAAAAATGAGAAAAGAAAATGAAGAGAAAATAGAAAAAAGGAAGAAAATATACATACCCACAACTTTTAGGGTAAGAAGTTTAAATTTGTTAATCCATGTTCATTTATTTTATTTTACAGCATTATTAATGGTGGAGAGCAACTTACACCCTGGAGAAAGAGAATTGTTGGAGTAATCATGGCAGAGGGGTGTCTGATGTGGCCTGATTTCTAGGGGGGAAGGAAATATACCAGCACCCTTTTCACCCTTATGGGACCATTATCAGCCAATTCTACTGACATTAAAAAAACAAAAACAGTTTTTCCGTTACTTTGTGTAAAGCCCACTGGGTCCTGGATGTGTTACAAGTGAAACATCATCCACCATCTGTTGTGCCCCTTGTTATGAATTACAAATGAAGATGTTTTGTTACTAAATCAATAAAATCCAATCATAATGTGCTGTCAGTGAGGTAAATGCTGTTTGTACAAATCTGCAGAGGATATTTCATGGCTGGTACATATAACAAGTTATACTGGTTCTTTAAGCCTAGAGGGGACCAGAATACCCCATTTCAGGAACACTGGAATGAGCAAAGACTCAGGAAATGGCTAAAACTGGAAGAGAGGAAGGGGTCCTGGGGATCTGATAGTTGGATGGGAAAAACCCAGGACATTGTTCCTTTAAGGGCTCTGGATCAGAAGCCTTGTGCGAAAGGGTTCTATTCTCTCCTAGCCAACTGGGAGAAGTTCTCCTTAGGAGGACAATACCAGGAAAGAGAATGGAGCAAATAATTAAGCAATCAATTTTCAAACACTTAGAAGATAAGTAACAGTAAGCATAGATTTGTAAAGATTTGTCAGTGCTAATAGCTTTCCTTGACAGGGTAACAAGCCTTGTGGATAGAGGGGAGGCAGTAGATGTTGTATATTTTGACTTCAGTAAGGCTTTTGATACTGTCTCTCGCATGACCTCCCAATAAACAAGCTAAGGAAATACAGCCTAGATGGAGCTACTATAAGGTGGGTGAATAACTGGTTGGAAAACCGTTCCTAGAGAGTAGTTATCAGTGGTTCACAGTCAAGCTGGAAGGCCATATCGAGTGGGGTCCTGCAGGGATCAGTTTTGGGTCCAGTTCTGTTCAATATCTTCATCAATGATTTAGATAATGGCACAGAGTGTACACTTATAAATTTTGCAGATGATACCAAGCTGGGAGGGGTTGCAAGTGCATTAGAGGATAGGATTAAAATTCAAAATGATCTGGAAAAACTGGAGAAATGGTCTAAAAAAAAATAGGATGAAATTCAATAAGGAAAATGCAAAGTACTCCACTTAGGAAGGAACAATCAATTGCACACATACAAAATGGAAAACGACTGCCTAGGAAGGAGTACTGTAGAAAGGGATCTGAGGGTCAGAGTGGATCACAAGCTTAATCTGAGTGAACAGTATAACACTATTGCAAAAAAAGCAAACATCATTCTGGATTATACTAGCAGGAGTGTTGTAAGCAAGACATGAGAAGTATTTATTCTGCTCTACTCAATTCTGATTAGGTCTCAACTGGAGTATTGTGTCCAGTTCTGGGAACCATCTTTCAGGAAAGATGTGGACAAATTGAAGAAAGTCCAAAGAAGAGCAACAAAAATTATTAAAACTCTAGAAAACATGACCTATGAGGGAAGACTGAAAAATTGGGTTTGTTTAGTATGGAGAAGAGAAGACTGAGAGGGGATATGATAACAATTGTCAAGAACATAAAAGGTTATTACAAGAAGGAGGGAGAAAAATTGTTCTTCTTAAGCTCTGAAGATAGGAGAAGAAGCAATGGGCTTAAATTGCATGAAGGGTATTTTAGGATGGACATTCAGAAAAGCTTCTTAATTGTCAGCGTGGTTAAGCACTGGAATAAATTGCCTAGGGAGGTTGTGGAATCTCAGTCATTGGAGATTTTTAAGAGCAGGTTAGACAAACACCTGTCAGGGATGGTCTAGATAATCCTTAGTCCTGCCATGAGTGCAGGGGACTGGACTAGAAGACCTCTCGAGGTCTCTTACAGTCCCATGATTCTATCATATAGGCTGTATTCTCCCTCAGAACAGGAGGATGCTGACAGAAGAAGGAAGCCAGAGGACTGAATGATAACTGGAAAGGGCTGGAAGTGGGACTTTGTGGGGAGCAGACTGGGTCAGAAGCAAAGCTCTGTGCATGGGTGGTGGCTAGTCCCTGGCTCTGCCCTTTCCACCCGTATCCCCCTCCACCACACTTGGAGCCCCAAGACCCCCTCCCCCACCATGCTGCTGGAGCCCTGAGACTCCATGCCCCTACCCCCGTGGACAGAGCCCCGAGTCCTCCTCTTCCCCCCATCCGGAGGAGCCTCAAGCACCCCCCCCCCTCGGCTGGTGCAGCCCTGTGCTGGCCAGAGGCCCAAGCACCCCTCCCCTTCAGCTGGAGAAGCCTCAGGCTGGCCGGAGGCCCTAGCCTACCCGGTCCCCACCTGCCTGGAGGAGCCCCGGGCCAGCGGCAGCTGTGCCTCCCCTCCCCAGGCCCCAAGCCGCCATGGGGAAGTGTCTCACTTTCATCCAAACACACTTTTGCTATGCCCCATGCAGGTTCTGGGGCAGCTGAGGAGGTGGTATTTCCTACTCAGCTTCCTGGGTTCATCAGTAATCTCTCTGGAGTCCAGGGAGATTACTGATAAACCCAGGAAGCTGAATAGCACAGCTGCCTCAGAACCTGCATGGGGCATAATAAAGCAAAAACTTCCTCTTCAAACCCCGCAACTGGTGGTCTGGTGGCAGCTGCAGCACCAGGGGAGGCTCAGCCTCCCCTGGCCTATTATACCGGCCGCCCATGGCTCCGTGTGTGGCAAAAGAGCCAGAGCAGAGTATGAACTTTGTGTAACCTGAATAGTGTTGTGAGTTTTAGTGTATAGCAACGATCTGTCACTAAATTCAGCTTGCCTGTGTGGCAAGATAGACTGGAATGCCCAATCTGACTCCGTGGTAAGACTGTTATAGTGCTTTAGGAGCTCACGCTTGTTGCTAGATTGGTGAACTCTAATTATAGAACATACAACCATGTGGGGTTTCTGCTTTGCTTTTTGACAGTCTGCTCTGTGGTTGGCATTTGTGGTTGTGAGCCACGCCGGACAGCATGACACAAGAAGATTGTTTTGAAGCGTCTATTAAACCAGCCCTGGATGGGGGTGTTGTTAGCCATGAGAAAGACAAGGGTGGAGTTTTCAAGGGGCCCTGAAAAGGGGAACAGGCAGGGTGCTGCAAAATCATGTCTGGCCACAAGGTGGATGCTCAGGAGGCAGCTGCCCTGTTACAGTTCATAATATGAATCAGGCCTTCATGATTTCTTCTGCCACACATGAGTTACTTTTGACTGAGTATTCCTTGTCTAATTGGAGGGACCAGTGTTAGGAGAGAGGCACATCTGTGATGGATGTCAGTTTAGCCAATGCACTAGGGACTGGATCATAGGTGCTGGAACTAGAGGTGCTGGAGGTGCTGCCGCACCCCCTGGCTTGAAGTGGATTCCATTATATACAAGGTTTACAGTTTGGTGCAATGGCTCTCAGTGACCCCCACTATACAAATTGTTCCAGTGCCCCTGGATTGGATCAGGGATATGTGCGTTCAATCCTTTACAGCTGGAGTTATGGAGCCAGGCTATGTATCTGGGAGCTATTACACACTCACATCTTCTGTGTAGTGGGCACAGAGGGGGACACACCCACTGACCAGTGGCATACATACTTCTTCGGAATGGAGGAAGTTCATCCTGAGCACACGGATGCCCACAGCAGTTTGTATCTCAGCAAGTCCCCATTTATATTATGAAGAATTCATATATTGCATAAAAGTATAGTATAGTACTTGGGATTTTAGAAGGCTGCAAAGGTCTCTGAGCTGTTTGTACACAACCTTCCTTTACTGGGGAGGTGGGCTGTGGCCACAACAGTTAAAGTTCTTTAAGTGTCTTCATTACAACCGCGTTAAAGTTGCTTATTACATTTTTGCTACTTTCACTTCCTATCTTTAATGTTTTAGGTCTGGACTCAGACCCAAAAAGAAACCGCTTTGGAAAATTTGAAGAAAAACAGTTCAACTAGTTTTGAGAGGAGAGAGAGGGGGCAAAATCATAACAAAATTACTGCAAATTTATTTTGAACAGCTCTAATGCTCTAAATGAAGGGGACAGAAATTTGAAATTTGACAGGGAAATAGCCTTCCGTTATGGGAAATACCTTTGAATGTTCCAGGGAAAACTGCTTTGGATTTGCCTGAGTTATAAGAAGAGGGGGGCATGGCATTCTCACCTCTCTGCACTACACAGCTCTGACAGTGCATCCCCAACCCTGCACTCCCAGTGCACCTCCACCATTGGTACATCTAACACATTAACTGCACCTCAAGCACATGCAAATAAGTCTCACTGGCTACTGGCAGCTCAGAAGGTGCTATGGGCAACCTCCTCCTTCCTCTTTTCGTCCTTTAATAATGATAGATGGAATCCTGTGGGTGAGAGTGAATGGGTTGTAAAAGGAGGTGAACAGCTTGCATGTTTCAGCAACTGTTGGGTTGGCAGAGTACAAGGTTGCATGGGCAACCTTAACTCTGCATTTTCTGGTATTCAAAAGTTTGTGGGGGGGTTTGTTGTTGTTGTTGTTTTGCTCAACTCAGTGTTCTGTAAGGGAACAATCTACCACCAAGCAACCTTAACCCTGCAGTAATGTAGCTTTTTGGGTATTGGGACAGTTGTTTTAGTGACATCCTACAAGAAACTGATTTAGCCTTATGGGACTGAAAAATAATCAATGTGGTTTAACTGAGATAATCAATGTGGTTTAACATATGTTCTTATGTTCTTATGAGACGGCATAAATTTACCTAATGCCAAGCAGTGTAGTGATGATTAACTCTGGAGAATATAGATTGAGGGAGATTCAGTATTCAGAAGACTAGGATCAAAGATGGCTGGGTTCCAGTGACTTCAGTTATGAGACCAAGTTCTGGTGCCCTCAGTCAAGGACTGTGATAGTTAATAGGTGCTTACCCCCAGGGATCTAGATTTTTGGAATGGATTTTTATTTTCTTCTTCTCTTCCTTCTCTCCACCTTCTTTTTTACAAGAAATTCTACACAAATTACTATACTAAAATAACATTAAGGTGGCACTGTTAAGTATTCAAACATCAGGAAATACTGCTGCCTAGGGAACTTTAATTCCGCCCCCATTACATTGTGTATATTACAATACAGCCTTTAGTTATTTGATGTCATGTTTTTCACGAATTACAATATCATACCAGCTTTCTACAAACATAAATATTTGTGTAGCAACTTGAAATATTTTTCCATGTTTGTGCTAGTTCCATTGTCACAATGGTCTCATATCTTTACTGACATAGGACTGAATTCTGAAAGCTGCTAAGCACCTGTTGTCCAGGTGCAAGTCCCACCGGTTTCAACAGATGCTCAGCACCTCTCAAGTGCCCTCTCACATTTTGCTTATTACTTGCATTTCCTGTCACTGCCCTCCTATCCAAGTCCCTCAGAATTTAAATTACATGAGATTAAATTCCTTTGGGCATAGGATTCCTGGGCTAAATTCAGAGATGTGTAAGTAAACAGTTGTTCAGTGGGTGTGAGCCTAAGAGACTCTGACTGTGTTTCAGATAGTCTAACAAACCAATTTGATTAGCTTACGTACTGAGAGGGCCAGAAGATTAAGTTCCACCCATAAAGACTTTCTTAGACACACTTCAACTCACCTCTAAATTTAGCCCTTAGACTTAAAGGCCAAGTTCCCAAAGCAGCCTTTAATTCTTGAAATGAACAATGTGGAAGGATGACAACTTGTGTGTGGATCCCCTCGCCCCCCAATTTGCATATGAAAATAAGAAAGTGCATGATCAAAATAGGCAAACACATATCCAAATGCCCACAGCAGTTGCCCTTCTAAATTCAAATATAGGGTTTTTCCATATCCAAATCCATCTGCTTGCAATTTTTAAAGTATAAATTAGGACTTTCCCTTTGAAACAGTGCCCCATCTGCACGTTTTCAGCAGATAATGGATTGCTGTCTTAAATCAGATCACGTTAGGCCTATACTTTTCTAAGTTTTAAATTACAATTTAATGTTATGAGATCTTATACTCAAGGATACTTAAATTAGTACTATGTGAGTATGTAAACATGCCAACTCATTGACAAATATTGTTTGCCTTGTGTCTATCTAAAAATATTTAACTAGAATACCAAATCGATCATTTCCACTGTTTGCTTTTTGCAAAGTACTTTACCTGCCTCTTCATGTTCCTTGCTGAAAGCACAATATTTATTTTATTCCTAATTTGCACAGCTCCAGCTCATGTTACTAATATGTGGTACATTAAGAACGATCCTGGCTTATCAAATCAAAAGAAATGTCACAAGAAAAAATGATTCAGTTTCTGTAGATAATGGAAAAAATAGAAAAGATTGCTGGCTAGAGTCTGCTCTGAATTAAATGAGTTTTACACCAGTGTACTTCCAATTTCAAAATAGACATTTAAAGGACCTAGCTAAACCATCTGAGAAAAATTGATTTAATTTTAATTTACAATAATGCCTCAGTGCAATTTAACGCTGCCATGCAGTTCCAAGGTAATATAGCATACTGCAAACAGAAATGCCCTCTTTTGATGGAATTGATTAGACTGAGGTGCTTAATGCATCAGTTAAATTGAACTCAAAAATGCTAGATGAGAATGAAGACCAACCTGAAAATGTATGACTAAAAATGAATTCTAGATGTAAAAAATTAGGACAGCAGAAAGAAAGCTAAGATGATGCTTCAGTTTAATACCAGTGATTTTAACTGAGTTAGATTGTAAATTGGACTGATATGAGTTTCTCTCATCTTAGTAAATACTCTCCAAATAGAATTTGGCATGTAAAGCCTTTAATATCAGAGATGTTAGAATATTTTTATTAATCTTACATTTACATAGAATTTTTCATACTGAATACTCCCAGAGGACTTTATAAATTATATACAGTGATTATTGTGGTGGATTATCCATCACCAATAATTTTTAAGTCAAGATTGGATGTTCTTCTAATAAAGACATGCTCTAGCTCAAACAGAATTAATTTGGATTTGGCCTGCACTATCTAGGACGTCAGACTAGATGATCAGTGAATCCTTCTGGTCTTGAAATCTACAAATCTATTGAGCTACGTCTGAAATTCAGTCATCTCAGTGGTAAAACACAGCAGATATTTGGCAACACAGAGCAACACGAATCAACAATTTTAGGGTAAAAAGTAAAGAACACCTCAGGCAACTCACACTCCAGGTATATTTAATGTTCAACAATCAATGCATAGCTGCTNACAGAGGTAGCCTTTGCACATCAGCTGGCAGCTCCCAAGTGGGTTTCTGTGAACCAACCCGTCACAGCCCTAATATCTTCTTTAAGAAAAAGACTTTAAGGAGACAGTCAGTAGCGGCGCCAGCTTTGCCGGCGCCCTAGGCAGCGGAAGGTCCCGCCCCCGAAATCCCGCCCCCAACAGCGGCGGTAGAAGGTCCCATCCCCAAATTTCTACGGGCGGCCGCAGCGCCCCCAAAATAGCAGCGCCCTAGGCGACTGCCTAGGTCGCCTAATGGGTTGCGCCGGCCCTGGAGACAGTACTTCTAAAAATGGTGGCAAGGACTATTGTATCACCCCCGGGTAGAGTGCAGAAGGACATTGACTAGAATCTGCTGACACTAGGTCTTCACTGGTCAGACCAGTAGCTTTATTAAGATGTCTTTGCACTCCTTCCTTGCTTTCCATTTAATGAAAGATACTGGATGCCATAATGGGAAGACAGATCAGATCTAATTTACCAATTACTGATAACCTGCTGAAATCTGATAACAATGAAACCATAAGATGGAAGAAAATCAGAAGTGGAAGCAGAAATATTATTTTGACAAAAGGGTCCGTGATCTCCCATCTCTTAGCCCAGCTGATAGAGTGTGCCTGAGAAATCACAACTCTAATACTTGGGGCTAAAGGGGGTATCATTAAAGAACAGCTGCATCCAAGGTCTTATGAAGTCCAGACAGACCAGGGGGACACATTTTGACATAATTGAAGGGATGTACGAGTAATACCAGAAAGTTCCAACACATTGACAGCTGATGTGGACTCTGGCATTTTCCATCTGACTGATCCATTATCACTGACACACAAAGGAGAAACTGTCAAGGAACAAGAGAACAACTCAGACTCTAATGAAAGGCTGATACAGAGAACATCAAAGTGACTCAGAGACTTGCTAACCTGCCTGGAGAAGGGTTATTTGAGGAAAGTGAGTGGTAAAGACTCACTCCAGAGTGATGTGCTGGTAACCTCTCTTCTTTAGGTAGTTAACACATTGGCTTTATAGAAATGTACTGGATGGATTGAGAATTTAATGTATGTGTTATTAGATCATTGTTAACTGTTTATAGATATGTATATAAGAGTTTGTTTTTTCTTTAAGAGGAAAGATGTAGAGATATGTTTATGAAAGATTGTGATTTGGAGACGCTCCCTCATAAGGGAATGTGTTGTGAGTGTGGGAATTTGGAGATGTGCCTGGATGTGCCCTGGAGGCAGGGGTTCGGAACACTGCATGGTTGTATGCAGCAGTTCACCAGAGATATTCTCCAGTTTGTTTTATTAAAGTTTTGTTCCTTTCTCATTCACTGGTTTGTTATGTAATGAACCCCAAGATTGTTACAGCTTACACCAAAGCCATGCTGTCTCCCCTTGACAGCCTGAAGCTGGTTCCACAGAGGGCTTGTACAATAAATCCCCCTTGGGCATTCCCCCCACCACTAAATTCAGGCCTCTGTACACACCCAGTTATTAACACTGGGTGGACCCAGCTCAGGTCTCTATCTTAGTCTTTGCTGTGGGTTCTGCCCATTCTGGACCTTCTTATATATCTTTACCACTAGAGAACAAAAGGGAAACAAATATTTGAATGCAGCCAAGAATAAACTCTTCCCAGGGCCAACTCAAAAGAGAAAAAGCCAGCAGTACCCCCTTACTTGAGGAGTGCCCACATACCAGTTTTACCAGAGTCCTTACACGAGGTCACTCAATCCAGCTCTCCCTGGGAGTTTGCTGCACTCCTCGTTGATGGTGATTGGGCAGGGAGACACCAACATGGGAATTTCTCCTGCTGCTTCCAGCTCTGGGAGTTCGTCTCTCCCCCTTACTGACTACAGCTTCTTCCTTTTTAAAGTCCTCTTCCCTACCATGCATGATTGGCAGAGGCAAAGGGGTGAGGCTATTTCCATACCCAGAGCCTTTATACCTCCTTCTCCCACAGTGTGGGGTTTATGTACCCCATTACAGGGCTTAGATGGGGAATTAATGCTGGTCCATACAGCATGAACTCTGGCATGGAAATCTTTCCAGAAATCCAGAAGGTCCACGGGGAAGTATACCACCTACATCCATGTCCTGGCACTCCCACCTCCTATATGTAGACACAGAGAGAGAGCTCCTTTAAATGAGTTCAACCGGAGTTTTAGGTCTTTACTTCTACTTGTATCTCATTTTACAGTATGTCTATGCCAAACATATTAGAACTGTTTGTTGATGATTTCAAATGACATTTCCATACATGTGATGAACAGTTCTCTCTGTGTGTTCATTATCTGTGAGGAATTTGTTATTTGTGCAACATTGTTCTTATACTAAGAGGGAAATTTCAGTCCACAACAGTACTCTTGCTGTGAGGCTAGCTGAGGATTCACTAATCTGCTGGGGAATCCACAACTAGCTGTGGAAGCCATAAACCTACACACACCCTCACCCTGACACACACATGCCCAGCACACACACCCCAACCTCTATGCTAACTGTTTAAATGCAGTGTGGTGCCTAGACCAGCATCAGACATTATTATTTTTGTAGAATGGCTTCTAAAGGTAACAGTTTACATCCTACCACATCAATATTCAGGAATTCCTGAACAAGTCCCACAGAAATTATTGGTGCTAGCTAGATCTGGCCAATCTATTTGTTATGAGTAATATTCATAACAAATTTAACCTCTTGTTTGGTTAGTGAATAATTCATGAACATATTATGATCTTCTTCAAATATATTAACTATTCATGAGTAATTTGGTAACCCAGTAATTTGGACAAATAAATTTAGTCTCAGGGCTGTTTGCAAACTGTTTCATTTATTTGTTCTTTGTGTTGTTTGTTTGGTTAGTCACTCAAGTCATACAATATTGTTTTTTCTTCTCTGATGACTGAAGAATTTTAAAAAGAATCGTAAATAATGAACAACATACTTCCAACACACATTTTTCAAGGTATAATGATTCATACTAAAAAAGAACAACACACTTTTGAGATTTGCAAACAATTTCACACATAAACCTTGCATTGTTCCAAATACTCACAAATAATGACTATGATCACATCAATCATAGCAAACCAAATTCAATGATTTTATTTGTGATTTTTTAACCAGCCAGTTGACCAGCTCCAGTGCTAGCTATGCCAATGTATAGTTATTTTCTAGGAGGGGCTGCTGTTTCAGACTTAAATTTGACTTTGTTTAAAATGATCATCGTGTTATGAAAGTATCTGGACTCTAAACAGAGATGTCACGTTCTGTGTGTGCGCACATATGGATACAACACTGTCAATGAAAATTTCAAAACAAAATACTAGTGTTTAAGCAAGATCTAAACCATGTAATCATTTTTTATCCTGCTGGAGAGCCCAAAGTCTAATAAAGGATGCTGGTTCATAGATGGTATACCATTATTGGTTCATAGTTCTTCAGTTCTTAAAGTGAAGCTGCTTCTACATCATCTATTTACCCAACTCTCTCCTATTCTCCCTCAAATTATGGGTGTTCATTTAACATGGAACCTTAATCTGAACCATCTTTGGGTCTACTATTTAAAAAAAAAGCAATCATACTCTTGCCTTTGCCCTCCTCTATTTTAAAACACTTTCAAGAACTACTCCCATCCCAACTCTGTTTCATTTTCCATCCCTCCCCTACCAGACTCCAGTCCCAGTTTTTGCCCATCCCTCCTTCCCAGCTTCCTTGCCTAGTCTATTCCCTCTGGCCCTCCCTGCATGCCCCACAGGTCCAGATCTTGTCTCCTCTGCATCTGACTCAGGAAGCTTTCTACTCTATGCTGCCTGGGCCCAGTGGTGGGGTTATTGAGGGCACAGGAGAGAGGCTCCCTGCTTTCAGTTCAGGTGCCCAACCCAACACATCCTGCAGCAGCCCAGAGCTTCAGTAGTTGCAGGAAGAGTTCCACTCAGCCCCAGACTAGAGTGTGCCCAATGCAGACAGAATCTTCAGAGAATGTAGCTGCTAAAAATGTAAGGAGTCTCTACTAACAAGAGTTAATCTAAAGGTAAACTAAGAGTTAAACTAAGTGCAAACAGCTTTTTCCCCCTAAAGGCTTATCATTTCACCAAATTTTGGGACATGGGGAGAGAAAGAGGGAAGGGAAAGAGACACATCCCTGACACATAGGCCACCCACCCTGCCAAATTTCAAGTCACTACACCAGAGCTTGGGAGTGCTAGATATTTTCAACTAAAAGGTCACCAGCATTAAAAAAATAGGCAAAACAGTGCATTTTTCTCTAGCTTTCTTCTTGGAAGCCACTGAACCATTTTTTTTGCTATAATTATAATAATAATTAAAAGAACAGCTGAAGAGAATGGCAGCACCATTCCTTGGCACTGGGGGGATGCTCAGAGAAGAGAGTGCAACCCACCATAATGAGGAACAACTAACATGGGCTTTGTAATAAGGAGAGAAGATTTAGGACTCTATAAAGTAAGGAAAATTTCAGCCCCAAGGGTTAAAGTTTTACAAAGTTATAAGCAATTGAAAACCAGATGCTATAATAAGAAGCATTGGGTAACCCTAAAAATAGGTCCCACCTATAATAATATTAAAGGTGATATGCAAAAGGGGAAAAAAAATATTTGTGTCCATTTTTAGTTTTGTAATATATAGTTTTATTATATGGTTTTTTAGCTGTTTGCTTTTTACCTTTCAAATTTCAAGAATACTAAGTATTGTATGTTTTCTCTTTTCTAAAGGACTCTTTAGTGTCATAAGTATAGAAATGGGGGGACATAACCATCAACTGTACAAGCAAAAATGTTGAACATTTCACAAAAAGAGCTTTTCTCCCAAGTTCTCCAGTCAAGGATTATTTTCTACAGTTTATTAGATACCAATTTGTCAGTGTAGTGTTCAAAGTCTCAAAGGACAAGGCTTCCACAACCCAGTAGGTCCTGTAGTCAGGAGATTTTCCTATTAATTAGCCTAAGTTTTCAATTTTTTAAGTTTCATCCCATTACTCCTAGCTGTATCCTTTTGTATCATCCTAAGAAGTTCCTCTCCATCCTTAGAATAGTTATAGACAGTTATCACAACTCCTCTGAGCCATCATCTAGTCAAGTTATATGTATTTGTGTCTAATCTTTTCAGTCAGTCACTTCAACTTAATCATTTTTCACTGCTGTTCTCTGAACTCTGTTCAGTTTATTTATAAGTTTCCAGTAATGAGGTGCCCAGAACTGAATTCAATCTTTAGTTGTAGTTGAACCAGAGCCTGTAATAGTCTCTAATTACCTCTCTACTCTTTGAATTGATGCAATGGCAATTTTTTTTAACGATAAATCTGGCATCGTGTATATTTTGCTCTTTCTCCTTGCCTGCCCCCACCATCACCCCTAACTTTCTTTAATAATTACAGTTTGCATGTTTCTCTCTCTCACTGAATATCCACCATTAAAATATTTTTCTTCCAGTGGTTTAAAATATAAAGTCAGCCAAAACTTTCTCCCCAAGCTTGGCTATATCGAAAGTTTTCTTTTCAGGAACCCCCTCTACCTAGCCCTTAGTTCCTTCTTGTTTTCTTCAAGTTTCAGACAGACTAGATTCTCCTGTTAGCACAAGTCAGCAGTAGGTACATCGTTTGCAGGGTTCCAGTACATAAATTTAAAATGACTTTATAGAGTCCTAAATCTTCTCTCCTTATTACAAAGCCCATGTTAGTTGTTCCTCATTATGGTGGGTTGCACTCTCTTCTCTGAGCATCCCCGCAGTGCCAAGGAATGGTGCTGCCATTCTCTTCAGCTCCTAGGATCCCCTGCAGACTCTCGGACTGTTTCTGGGGGGTCTTCTGTGGCTTGGAATTATATAACACTATTTGGGAAAAAGGAGTGATACCAGTAAAGTGGAAACATGCAGTAGTAATTCCAATACAACAAACAGGAAAACTATCCACAAAAGTGGATGCCAATTGCCCTTACATCCTGCCTGGGTAAAATTATAGAGAGAATAGTGAATGAAAGATTGGTTGCCTATTTGGAAATCAGTGGCATTATAAATAAGGTGCAGAGTGGTTTTAGGAGAGGAAGATGCACCATTGCTCACATTGTTAAATTAGAAACTGAAATACAACGAAGTCTGAGACACAAGTGTAACCCCTTTGGGGTTTAGAGAGCATGGCCCCTTTAAATCCTTTTTCCTAGTGGGGAGGGGGAGTGTAAGAAAAAAGGAGGAAAACTCCAGGGGGCAGCGCTGGAGTTCCAGGGAGAGAGAGAGAGAGCAGCCGGGAGGCCCTAAAAGAGTGAAGAGAGAGAACCTGCCTGAAGCCTGAGAAGGACAGGGCCGGAGCTGGACCCAGTATCACGGCTGCCCAGAGCTGCATGGGGCTGTGAGTGCATGTACAATGTGCGAAAAATTCTTGATAAACTTGCGGTAATAGCCACAGAATCCCAGAAACGACCGTAATTCCTTGAGAGTTGTGGGCCTCGGCCAGGTGGTAACTCTCAAGGAATTGTGGTCGTTTCTGGGATTCTGTGGCTATTACCGCAAGTTTATCAAGAATTTTTTGCACATTGTACATGCACTCACAGCCCCATGCAGCTCTGGGCAGCCGTGATACTGGGTCCAGCTCCGGCCTGTCCTTCTCGGGCGATTCCTCCCTGGCACAGTGCTCCTCCTGGCTCCTGTCCTGGGCTGTCCCCGATCGGCCCTGTCCTTCCCAGGCTTCAGGCAGGTTCTCTCTCTTCACTCTTTTAGGGCCTCCCGGCTGCTCTCTCTCTCTCTCTCTCTCTCTCCCTGGAGCTCCAGCGCTGCACCCTGGAGTTTCCCTCCTTTTTTCTTACACTCCCCCTCCTCCCTAGGAAAAAGGATTTAAAGGGGCCATGCTCTCTAAACCCCAAAGGGGTTACACAAGGATTTAATGATAGCTGTCTTTTTGCACATTGAAAAGGCATGACATACTATGGAGGGAAGGCTTTTTGTACAAAGTAGATGCATTAGAGTTAAGGGGAAGAATCTCTGGGTGGATTAGAGAATTTTTGAGTAAAAGGACCATGCTGCTCTAACTTGGGGCTGGGGAGTGGCCCAACACAGAGCAGCCCTAGGATTTGTGGAGCACAAAGATGGCTGCTGGCTTGGCATTGTGTTTCTCTGTCACACCACACCCCATAAGTGCACAGGCCAAGTCCTATAGGGATTGTGGGGAAAAATGGATAGTCTATTAGCATTCCCAGAAAGATGCTGTCTCTACATCAGTTGGGAATTCCTCTGTGCCTGGGTAGTCCCTGTTAGGGCAGCTTTGTGATCCCTTTGGTGCCCAGACCAAGAACTTGGTGTGAGGAAAACAGGAAGAAATTAGGGCCTACCACTGTACTGTACTAGAGCTAAATAATCCCCTTTATAATGGACCCATAATATTACTTTTAGTTCAGCTGTTTTCAATGACTGTGTTTAATGCCCTGGAAATTAGCTGTCTTGGGATAAACATCAAAGGCAAACAAAGGGATTGTTACGCAAGCTGAGAAATGGGAAAGATACACAATGCACGGCTGCATAATCCCTCGCCACACTTGTTTATTTGCATTTCCCCGTCCACATTCCCGCCGCAGCCCAGCTTCAAGGTAGCACTGTTGGCTGAGTTGCAGATGAATGCTGTAGTTGTGCCTTCTGGCCACTAGAGGCCACTGCAGTGGTGGCTGAGCAGCCAGGCCAGTACTTTTCAGTGCTCCCCCTGCTGGGTGCCAGCTAGCAAGCTGCAGCAGCATGTAGTGCTGCTGGTGGGTAGAGGATCAGCAGCAGCAGCAGCACAGAATGAGCCACCCAGTGTGGGCACCAGACTCTTCCGCTTCCCCCCCAACACTCATCACCCTCCTTCTCCAACTTCCCAGCTAGACAAGCCACCACACGAGCAACCTTAGCACCCACCATCCACACCCCGCCTCCTCAGCATCATTCCCATCCATCCAACCCCCAGCCACAGACTGAGAATCTGCCTTCCCAGCACCAATAGCTGCCAGACACCCTAGCACCTACTGTGCCTCTTCAGCAGCCAGCAAACAACCCTAAGGACCCAAAAAACACCCACCCTTCAGCAACTCCAGGCATCCATTGCTCCTTTCTGCCTTGCCAGCCAGTGACAGCTGCCAAGTTCATGCCCTCCCCCGGTAAATGTTATTATATGTAAATATATACATATGCAGATAAATCCACTAAGTGAATTGCATAAAATGTCACAAATGGAGCTGCACACAACTTGGCTGCTATGTATATGTGCATTAAGTAGTGTGTGTTTCTTTGGAATGCAAGCAATGTTTGGTTTTTGTTTGTCTGATGAGTTATACATGCATATTTTCTTGGAGCTGCAATTCAGTTTTGTTATTCTGTACTTTCACAGTGCAGTAAATTATGATTTATAAATAAAAGATATGAGATCACTAAAAACATCCAGTTTAGGAAAGGTTTAGTTGTTACCAGAAGAAAACTAGAGGGAGATGTTTAAGAACCCCTGCTTCCAAATTAAGCTCGATTTCCCTAAATTACGGTTTATCACCTTTTAGTCACAGTAAAAGAAAACTTAAGCACCTTTAAAGATAAAATCAGGCAGGGATTTATTAACAAGGAAGGTAAACAGATATAAAACAGCTCGGTAGTTTTACCAAATACAATGGGCGTGAAGCCCAGACCCATCTAGAATAAATGGGCTGACAAACAAATCGTCTCAACATTACAGTTCGATGACCACAGGCTGGACGGAATCAGCTCACTTCTGTTTCTGTTGCAGGCAAAGGGAACCAGGACTGGGGAACCTTGAGGACCACACCACTAGGGATCAGGAACCTCTGGGACTGGTAACTATCACCATGGAGAGTAAGTAGGTGGTTGATGTTCTCTCGAAGAACCATGTGACCCGAACGTAGGAACACAGGCTGCCTCCTGAGCGGACAGCAACCCGTCACGCAGTGTGAGTCCCTTTTATCATGTTCTGTTACCAGGAAGATTACTTAGGATCTTGTGACCCTTTCCCACTCTTTACATTTGAGTTTTCCAGCCTTTGCTTAGTTGCTGGTCAGGATTACATAAACAGTAACCAATCAAAAGTTAGACACCACAAAAAGGGCGCCAAACCAAACATAAAGACCAAAATGGAGGGTGAAAGACAGTGACAAAACAAAATGGCTAAAATTCCCAACATAGTCATAGTGAAGTTAGACAAGGTACAGTGGATCAGATTCAGCCCTTAGTTATACCCATGGACACTTGTTGACTTTAGTAAGATGTGCAGGTGTAAGTGAAAGCAAAGTTCAACTATGTATCTTAGTTATTCTTGACTTTTGAAAGGGTATGTGAGGGGTCATGGTATAACTGCATTTTAAGATGAAATAAAATTATAAAGAAATCCTTGCTCAGTGTATCAAAACAGTATAACAACAGTGACATCCTGGCACATTGCTATGAAGCCTCATAAAGACCTACTGAGAAAACTCAGCACTCTTACTTTATTAAGTCAAGTTCCCAAATAGCAGTGACCTCATAAAATATTGAGAGATTTACTACTTATCATGGGAAGGATCTCAAATACACCAACAAGAGAAAGAATTCTGTTTTCATTTAAATGCCTGTCTGTTTACATAAACTCTCCAGAGGAAAATGGTGATGTTAGAGAAAACTGAAGTGTAGACTCTCCCATGATTTTCCTCTGTGCCTTGTTTGCCAGACTGGAAGCTTGGTTTATACTGCAGTATACTGAAAATTTATAAATTTGATTGGCTTGAAATGATACTCTTGCTATCTGACTTCAGTACATTTGTACTAGGGCGTGTCTATAGGTCCACAGTGGCTCGAGATATATTGTGCTAAATTGATACCCAAAATATAGAATTACTAGTGTTTCAGTGTTAAACAGTGCACAGTGGTCTTTTCTGTTGCCTTCTTGTCTTCCAGTAATCAGAAAACATGAATATTCAACCTACTTAAAATATTATCTTTGTTCTCAAAACCCAGTGGAATATTTGATCAGTAGCATGATATGAGTATATACTTTGGAAACTGAATAGGCACTTCCTCTCTTTAAAGATGATGCAATAATCACCGATGAAAACCATTTTGTTATTTGAATTCTGTTTTTTGTTTATGGCTATTTAAAATAGTCATCGACTCTATTAATATGAATTGGGGAATAGGAATTTCTACATCCCTGCATCACCCCAACCCCATATGCAACATCTAAATTAATTGTATTAATATTTTTGAAAAAAATAAATTAGAGATGGGCTCAGTTTTGAAACATCCCAAAGTTTGGGTCTGTTCAGATCCAGAGTTTGGTTTAGTAATTTGAAAAGATAGGGGGCATTTGCAAAATTCAGATATGAGTTTGGGTTCAGGTTTTGAAGTCCCCCAAAGTTCAGAGGTGTTTGGATCTGGGGATGTGGTAAGGCCCCATCTCTATAAAATCAAATAATCCCTCAAGAAACAGGTTTGCAGATTTATGGTCCATTTAATAGTGTGTGTGAGACAGAGAGAGTACCAAACTCACTACAATGGATATAACATTCATATTTACAGTAATGAAAATTGATGATCCATTCTATTATGCAAATTCTTGAAAATATTTTGCTTGTTGCTGGTAGAATTTTTCCCCACAGAAAACCTGTTCAAGGCACCAGATCGTGCATCATGCATTCAAAGATGTCTGTTTTACTAATGATTACCTGTTTAAACAAATGTTCATTAAGTATCAACCAAACAATTGTTGCAAAGTGCTGCCTCTGGGGTAGATGGATAAACAAAGATTCAGTTGTAAAAATTACCACTTTCATTTGTGAAATGTGTAAGTAATTAAAAACAAACATTCAGATAAGATTTGCAAGAACATCAGCATTAGTCTATAATGCTGTATATTTTGTTCAAAGCATTGAAATCTGAATACACCAAAAGTAGGAGACACATTACCATGTAACCATAAGTGCTGTGTCTATACTATCAGATTTAAAAAATTTATTAAAGCTAATGTTTAAAAAATTATATAATACATAGGTTGAGAGAAGAGTGTCTGTACATCTGGGTATAGTGCGTAGATTATCCACAAATACAAAGTGTGTTTTTAAAAGTCATATTATACATAGAGTACATAATCAGCAATAACCCAAATGTAGGTGACTAGATTTAACAATACAGTTTAGATATTAGAATCTGAATATTTAGGTACATCGCTCATGAAAAAGTTGTACAGAGATTTGGTTGTGGAAAGCAAAATATATCAATGAGTGGAGATTGTCCCTCAGTAATTGAGAATTAGGTAGGTTGTCCATTTAGAAAATACAATCCATGAGGAAAGTATTTCAGTTACTTTCCTGATTGCACTTTTCATTGGCCCTCCAGCTCATCCCTCCTGGTATTGCCGATGTCCAGTGATGTGTTCTATGTAGATGTCCCTCAACCACCTGATGGCGTCCAACACCATGAGTTGCCATGGAGTATTGTGTCCAGTTCTGGGTGCCACATTTCAAGAAAGATATGGACAAACTGGAGAAAGTCCAGAGAAGAGCAAAAAAATGACTAAAGGTCTAGAAAACATGACCTGTGAGGGAAGATTGAAAAAATTGGGTTTGTTTAGTATGGAGAAAAGGGGGACATGATAACAGTTTTTGAGTACATAAAAGGCTGTTACAAGAGGAGGGAGAAAAATTATTCTCCTTACCTCTGAGGATAGGAGAAGAAGCAATGGGCTTAAATTGCAGTAAAGGTAGTTTAGGTTGAACATTAAGAAAAACTTCCTATCACTGGAATAAATTGTCTAGGGAGGTTGTGGAATCTCAGTTATTGGATGTTTTTAAGAGCGGTTAGACAGTCACATGTCAGGGATGGTCTAGATAATGCTTAGTCCTGCCTTGAGTGCAGGGGACTGGACTAGATGACCTCTCGAAGTCCCTTCCAGTTGTATGATTCTATATGGTGGTAAAACCACTGGACTCTTGTCCATACTACAACTTCCACTTAGGGACAGTCAGAAAACAAGAATTCTGTTTCATGAAAAAAATTGAGCTTTCAAAATTGGGTTTTGTTCTGATGCAGAGGGAAATCAAGACCTTTTGAAAAGAATGTGTGAAAGAGAATAAGTGCCACCCCACAGTACCCAATAGCCTATTAGGTAAAGTATTCACCTGGGATGTTGGAGACCAAACTTCAGTTCCTTAATCTAAATGATCAGAGCATGGACTCGAACCTCTGTCTCTCTTTCTATTTCCCCTCCCCCTGAAATTCCCTCCTGGATCTAAGAAACCTTCCTGATGAGGAATCAGGAACAGTATTAAAATCAATACCATTAATTGAATAGCTTTGGTTTTGACAAATCAGCTTTTTCTGACAAAACAATGTTTTGCTGAAAATTTCCCAAACAGCTCTACTTCCACAGCGGCTGCCACCAGTGCAGCTGTATTGGTCGTGGGTTATGGCTATGAAGTACAGTATGCTCATATAGACGAGGTGGCTGGGTATGCTGAGTGTAGATTGTCTAGATTGTTCAATTTACTTTAGTCTTTAGCTTAGAAATTGTGTATTAGGTCTATAATACATGTGCTCCTTTGTCCCACTTGGTTGGCCAAAATTCAGTCTTGAGAAGTTATTTCTGTTAGGATGAGAAATCGATTATATGAGGTATATCCTTGGTGTAATTTTACTTCTGTACAAAGAACCATACAGGCAGGTCGGTTACCCTAAACAAGAGCAGAAACAAACAGTGGATGGTTTCCTTGCTTAGAACTCCCCAAGTCTGTCACTCCAGTGAGTTCTGTACCAAAGAAACGTTGTCCCTGTGTTTCCTGGCAGGGTCACATTCACACCACCTGCTGCTGGCTTTCTTCCTCCAACACTCACAGGCTGTAACCAGTAACCTACCCCGCTGTTGCAGGGTGGGTTGATTTAAATCAAGACGATTTAAATCAGCCATTTAAATCACCAAGTGGAAAGCCTTGAATTAAATCATATACTGTATTGTAATCAACTTTTCTACTTGTACCTCAGTTATTTTCTAGAGAAAGGTGTATTCTCATTGGTTGATATAACCATTAAAACATATTGATTTACAACTAAATAGAGCCTTTCCACTAGATTTGGTATATCTTTCTACCACCTAGGAAGGAGCACTATGACAATATACATTTATTTAAGCAATTATATAGCTTAATATTTTCAGATTCTTATTAATTATACATGTTTAGTATGTCAGAAAATGATAAATGATATGTTTGCTTATTTACTAGATAATTAACTTTTTGTTCATGATTAGTGTTAAAGTGCATTAGGATGATAAATTGAATTTAATTAAACACACAAAACAGCATATAAAATTAATTTTTATTAAACAAAACAAGTCCTTAATACAGTACATGACCTATTGTGCCATATTTATAAAACTAGACCTCAAAAGTTAGAATCAGGAGAAAAACAATCTTTCTTTATATATAAAATCAGGCTTTCACTCAAAGTTTTTGCTAGAGGCTCATGGATTCAGCACATTTTTTTTTATTCAAATGTTTTAAGAGATTATAATAAGTTCAGGCCTTAACATATGTTTTAATTGAGATTTCATTTTAAACAAACTTGTTTTTTATAAAGAAACTTATTATAATTTAAATAACAAAATAAAATCCAATGTACATAAAATCTGATTTAAATAAAAAATCAGGTTTCTTTATTTTCAAAATATCATTGATTCTTATTCACCCTGCAGCATTGACAACTCTTGGGATATCCCTACTGGAGACAGTCTTGCAATGATGGGAAAAGCTCTAACCCTCACAGATTTCTAGTCCTACTCAGGGGAAAGCTTCCTCTCATTGGCTATTTCCCCCACTTCACAGTCTTCTGGGGATGAGTAGCCAATCAGGGCTGCTGCAGGGGACAAGCAGAAACCTCACATCAGAAGCCAAGAGCAGTTTTTGGGTAGTAGGGAGAGTAGAAAGAACCCAACAATTCAGGATGGCTCTGTTCCTTCCTCCCCGCCTGTGAAATAACCTCTGTCAGTCTGCTCTCTGCTCCTCTCCCTTCCCCATTATTGCCACAGCAGACCTGGAAATAGAAGGGTAGAACCTTTGGAGCTGCCCTCCCCAAGCCTGGGTAGAGGGAAAAGAGGACCACGACCTGGGAGAAGGAAGAGAAGAACCCCAGGAGTTGCAGAGGTACACTGAGGGGAAAGAGGTGGGGATGGAGCTGAATGGGAGGTACAAAATTAATTGCTGGTCTGGAGAATGGGTAGATATGTGGAGATGGAGGGGCACAGAATTAATTTATTAGAATTTTTGGGTGTGGGGACAATCAGGAAGTTCCACTCCATCAGGCAGCCAGTGAGCTGCTCCTGCAGCAGGGGACAGATAGATTCATCTTACTTTAAAACTCTGTCAGAGTTGGCATCACTGCTACATTTACAGTGGAGATGGGAAAGGGGGTGTTCAAAAATCAAAAGGCTGTCCAAAGAACACAATATTATCTTTCTCAAAACATCTCACGATTTTTTGGGTCTGACTCATGATTTTTGAAAATTTTGGCGCTGCTGTAGCCTCGCCATTTGCAATCACCCTGTTAATCTACCTGGGTTAGCTCATGCCCAGCCATGCTGTTTAGAACCTTGGGCTGTAGCCTTATTGTCTGTAGTGGTTTCTATTACATAAAGGGGTTGCACCTGAAAGACAGTGCCTGAGACACCCATTGGCTTTAAAGGGGGGATCTGTGTGTTCAGAATAACAGCATTTTTTCTCTGTTAGCATGTTAGCAATCTTGTGTTACTTTTCAGTTACCTTTTGTGATATTTATTGCTATGATTTTCTTTAATTTTGCCCACTGTTTTTGTTGTGGTTAATGTTTTTATTTCAAGGAGCATCAAAATAGTTGTGTCCAGGGGTTTTAGCCTCTATTAGAACATGCTTGGGTGAAATTGCTTATATTGCATGCTTAGAGAGACTGTATTTGTAGACTGTTTGAGATATGTGTCTCTTTTAGAGCTAGACTCCTATATAGATGAAAGCTTCCTTTGTCCCATCCCCACCCCACCCCTTGTTCTGTAGGCAATTGCTTCTGGGCAACAGTGAATTATTCCAAGAAAAAACATGTTCTTCTTGTTACTGAACTCTGGTGTTAAGGGGTAGCTGGCATGATAAATACCATAGTTAATTATAATTGGAATTACTAAGAATTTATATATTTTTACCATGCACCTTAAGTTTTTAGATGGTTTTAAGACATAACCAATGATTACCCAGTGATTGTGTGCTTATGTTGTCAAAAGATACCAAACAATTTTGAAATTATTAGTTGATTACTTATACCTTATAAAGTTAACCCAAATTTCCATGCAGTGGACTGATGACTCACTGGTGTGTTTTCGTTGATGCTCATAGATTCAGAGGGTTGCACCTGCTGGTTTATTTGTGCTAATTAGGATATCTGAGTGATGGGGAATATCTTGAAGTATCAGAATTAGCTTTGCTTTGAAACATTGTAGGTGATAGGTAGTGCAACTATGTTCTTTTTTTGTTTTTATAGCTGCTTGTTTAATTGACATTTTTCTTTAACAATGACATCTTTCTTTTATTTTATTCCTTTCTTACAGTGCAAGAAATAATATAACCAATATACAGGGAAAAGAAGAAATTGTAGCAGAAAGGGTGCCTTTTTAAAACTTAATCATTATCACCCAGTGTAGCCGTTGTGTGTGTATATGTATTTATATCGTTAGGAAATTCTGAACACTACCAGGTAGCTTAAGAAATATAATCTAATAGTTTATTCAAGTTTAGGTTATATTTGATTGGATCAAGATAAATGTACCATTATAATAAAAGTATGAAAATCAGATCTGATATGGTGGTTTGACATTAATAAATCAATGCCCACAATTACTGAATGCAGGGAAATAATTGCAGTATCTCTGATACAGTGACATAACTGCTGACAAATGCTGTCTTTTCAATAGTGATTACTGTGTACACAATCCTGTGAAGCACAGGTACTTCATTTCTGCCTGCAGCTCAGTTCAGTTGTTTTATGGTTATGTGTTATGATATATTTAAAATAATATTCACCCTGCAGCTGGTATATGAACATTTACCATTCTTTATGAAAATTGGAAGGTTTAAAAAAACCTGAAAGTAGGCATTTACTTTTAAATTACAATTATAATGTAAACCAAAATTCAGTGATTCATCATAGTCTTATTGGCAAACATTGTAAACATCACAGCTTATCAACACTATCCTGTTTCGTAATGAGATAGAGATGAAGAGATTTCTTCTTTATATTAACATGACAGCAGAGTACAAGGTAAAGACAAAGTATTTAATTGTCTAAATTTACATAGTTAAGAAAACATCAAATAAAGGGGAGAAAATAGTGTGTTTTTAATAGTAAAATCAGACAGCTGTACATTTCAAAATTAAAAGTCAACAACTTTTTTCCTCAATAGTCTGACAGCCAGGTGAAGGAGTGAAGGATCAAGATTGAAGGAGGAGATTACAAAATATGTCTCTGTGTTCTTATTCAATAGATTGCTTTTTGTCCACTGTTTGATATGGTACAAAGAAACTTAGGGCAGTCCCTTTTTTGTGATGCTTATTTAATGCTTAGTATGAGTGAATGGAAAGCACTTTTTGCCACAAAATTGCATCCCAAACAAGAATGGCCTCATCTTGAGACTGTAGGATGGCAGGTTGCTGGAGGACTTCTTGTTCCAGTTCTTCATTCCACTCCTGTCCTTTTGTGATGCTCTGCCACCTTCCTCCTCTTCCGCCAATGTAGAAGAGTGGTACTCAGCTACCAAACAGGTCATAGGACTCCTAAGGCCTCTGCTCTAACTTCTACCAGTAGCTGAACTGGTCCCGAGCCATCCTCAGAATAGAAAAAGCATAAAAATGACCTAGAAGATACTGTGCCCCTTCTCTCGCCATTCCTGCACAAAGAACAACTCAGCTACACAAGAATTTCTCTCTCCAAATAAAACAAAACAGATGGTGGTTTCATTGTTCATTTTTATATTGTCCATCTTTGCCTTGAGTGGAAGATGTGTGTCTTGGCCAACACCCTTTCTCTTAAGAAAATATGTGCTAATATTGTTTATGTATTCTTGCTGAGTTTATGGGTATGTCTACACTACGAAATTAGGTCGCTTTTATAGAAGTCGATTTTTAGAAATCGATTTTATATAGTCAATTGCTTATGTCCACACTAAGCGCATTAAGTCAGCGGAGTGCGTACTCATTACCATGGCTAGCATTGACCTATGGAGCAGTGCACTGTGGGTAGCTATCCCACAGTTCCCGCAATCTTTGCTGCCCATTGGAATTCTGGGTTAAGCTCCCAGTGCCTGATGGGGCAAAAACATTGTCGCAGATGGTTTTGGGTACATGTCGTCAGTCACCCCTCCCTCTGAAAGCAATGGCAGACAATCGTTTCGCGCCTTTTTTCCTGGGTTATCCATGCAGACGGCATGCCACGGCAAGCATGGAGCCCGCTCAGTTCAGAATGGTGGTAGAATGTGCCTTTGGATGTTTAAAAGCTTGCTGGCGCTGTTGGTCAGACCTCATTCCCATTGTTATTGCTGCTTGCTGTGTTCTCCATAATATCTGTGAGAGTAAGGGGGAGACATTTATGGCAGGGTGGGAGGTTGAGGCAAATCACCTGGCGTCCAATTTTGAGCAGCCAGACACCAGGGCAATTAGAAGAGCACAGCAAGGCACACTGCGCATCAGAGAGACTTTGAAAACCAGTTTCATGACTGGCCAGGCTTCGGTGTGACAGTTGTGTGTGTTTCTCCTTGATGCAAACCCACCCCCTTTGTTTATTTTAATTCCCTGTAAGCCAACCACCCTCCCCTCTTTGAAATAAAGTAACTATTGTTTTGATACCATGCATTCTTTCTTTATTAATTAAAAAAAAATGATATAATGGACAAGGTAGCCCGGGTGGGGTGGGGGAGGCGGGAAGGACAAGGCCACATTGCTTATTGTAGCCACACTAAAAATCAAACTGTTTGAATGACAGCCTTCTGTTGCTTGGGCCATCCTCTGGAGTGGAATGGCTGGGTTCCTGGAGCCTCTCCCCTGCACCCCTCGCGTTCTTGGGCATCTGGGTGAGGAGGCTATGGAACGTGGGGAGGAGGGTAGGCAGTTATACAGTGAATGCAGCGGGGGTCTGTGCTCTTGTTGGCTTTCCTGCAGCTCCAACAGACGCTTGATCATGTCTGTTTGCTCCCCCATTAGCCTCAGCATCGCGTCCTGCCTCCGCTTTTCATGCTCACTTAATTCTTTCCTGGCCTCTGCCACTGAATGCCTCCATGCATTAAGCTGTGCCCTATCAGTGTGGGAGGACTGCATGAGCTTGGAAAACATGTCATCACGAGTGCGTTCTTTTCGCCTTCTAATCTGCGATAACCTCAGGGACGGAGATGATAGGGGGAACGTAGAAACATTCTGCGCTCTACGATTCTGTGGGGGACTGCATGGTCGCCTGTGCTGCTGAGTTCGCCACGCTGACCAAACAGGAAATGAAATTCAAAAGTTCCCGGGGCTTATCCCATGTACCTGGCTAGTGCATCGGAGTTCAAAGTGCTGTCCAGAGCAGTCACAATGGAGCACTCTGGGATAGCTCCCGGAGGCCAATACCGTTGATTTGCATCCACACTACCCCAAATTCGACCCAGCAAGGTCAATTTTAGCGCTACTCCCCTCGCCAGTGAGGAGTACAGAAGTCGATTTTAAAAGCCCTTTAGGTCGACGGAACGGGGTTGGTTGTGTGGACGCAGTCATTTTTAAATCGACCTAACGCAGCTAAATTCGACCTAACCCCGTAGTGTAGACCAGGCCTTTAAGGTTTTTTCACTTGCAGCCATTGACTGTAAGCACTACAAGGACATACCTCATTATTTGGTAAAAATGCTGGGGTACCTTGAATATAAAAAGATATTATAGCAAAAGAAATTCAAATCTACTCCCAGAAAGCATGGAAGTTGAGGAAGGTACTGGAATCTGGTAGACACAGGCACGAATATAGATCATCAGAGAAAAAATAAATGTTATTAAACCCCAAGGTCAGCAATTTTTCCCCCTCTTTAAACATGAAAACATTGGAAAAACTCATGAGTGCCATAGCATGGCTTGGCGCTCCTATTTCCTTTGTGGGGCTCGGCTGTGACATTTGAACAGAGCCTCTCTGTGATTCTGAAATTATGTTCATTTTACTTCCCTGGATAGTCTCAGTGAAGATAGTGGAACTACTGTATGGATAAGGGCAGCAGGATTTTGAGCAGGGTCAGCTTCTGAGGTCTCTGAAAACTGCAGCTGGGGATGTAATTTGGAAGACAGTCCTCAATTTAACATTTTAGTCTTTGGCTGAGCTTAGATAGAGAACAATGGTGCGAAAGGCAAAAGTGGAATGAGACAAGGTTGAGGGGATTTGTTTCAAAAGAGGTGGGGAAATGGAGAGGATTTTAAAGGGGAGAGGTGCAGAGGGATGGAGCTGCTCAGAATTATTTCACTAGAGCGCCCTAAAAATCTTCTTTTTTATGTCACAATTGGTTTCTGTACAGCTCCCATTTGGCAAGAATGAGAAATGTTGCATGGGATTTGTATAAAACTCTTTGACTGGCAAACATACAGCCCAGCCTAAGCCATGCCCAGTGTGCTCTAAGCAATTTAGGCTTGAGCACTGCCTTGGTTGGCCTACCCCTGAAGCTGAGGAAACCTGAGGATTTTGTAATCTTGGGGAATGAAAGCAGGGGTGATGTCTATCCAATAACTTGTTTGAACTCCAACCTGAAGTCACACTGAGTTCCGCTACAAGAATCTGTCCTTAAAACCGCTACACAGAACTCTGCTAGACTTAAACAGAGCCTTCAGGGAGAATGGTGCTAGCTGGGTTTGATTGCCAGCTCCGCCACAGGCCTTCTATGTGACCCCAGGCAAGTCACTTAGTCTCTATGTGTCTCAGTTCCCCAAGTGTAAAACAGGGATAATGTAACTTCCCTACCCTTAGTGGGGACTGTGAAGATAAATAGAGGTGCTCAAATACAACAATAATGTGGGCCACGTAAGAACCTAAGGTACAGCCTGTCCTATATGTTTTAAGGAGCATCATACAGTTCCATGTATAATATAGCAATACAGATAATTTCTTCTATCTGTTCAGTTGGATTAGACCTCAAAAAACAAGGTCCTGTTTGTGCTGCGTAAATATCAAATGCAAAACAGACATAACGGTGTAACCCACTGGTCAGTGTGTGTTGTTTGACCCATCTGTACCAGAACTTTAGAATGTACAGCTGTAAGTTTCAAAGGTCTCCGAAGCTGACTCTGTCTCAAATCCTGCTGCCCTTATTCATACAGGACCTCGTCCTTTAGTTCAAGCTGTAGAAGTTCATAGTGACCTGAACTTGAATCTGTTCTAAAGTTCAAGCAAGCTTGGTTAACAATGTTCACCTCATTTTCACTTGCTTCTGCTGCTTTTTGTTCTGACTGACACCATAAAGTGAAATGCCTACATCAGAGAGCAAGAATTTGGCCCTGAATGTACTACACTATGTAGGCACAAGTGGACAAGTTAAATCTTAACTTCTTTTTTCCTTGCTCTTATGGGTAAGATTAGATATATTTTGTGTGGTTGGATACAATCACAGAATCGTAGGACTGGAAGGGACCTCAAGAGGTCTTCTAGTCCAGTCCCCTGCACTCAAGACAGGAAAGTGTTATCTAGACCATCCCTGACAGGTGACTGTCTTACCTGCTCTTAAAAACCTCCAATGATGGAGATTCCATGACCTCCCTAAGCAATTTATTCCTGTGCTTAACTACCCTGACAATTAGGAAGCATTTCCTAATGTCCAACCTAAATCACCCTTGCTTCTTTTCCTATCCTCAGAGGTTAAGGAGAATAATTTTTCTCCCTCCTCCTTGTAACAGCCTTTTATGTACTTGAAAACTGTTATCATGTCCCCCCTCAGTCTTCTCTTCTCCAAACTAAACAAACCAATTGTTTTCAATCTTCCCTCATACCTCTAGACCTTTAATCATTTTTGTTTCTCTTCTCTGGACTTTTTCCAAATTGTCCACACCTTTCCTGAAGTGTGGTGCTCAGAACTGGACATAATACTCCAGATAAGACCTAATCAGCATGGAGTAGAGCAGAAGAATTACTTCTCATGTCTTGCTTACAACACTCCTGCTAATACATCCGAGAATGATGTTTGCTTTTTTTTGCAACAGTGTTACACTGTATACTCAGATTTAGCTTTTGATCTACTATGACCCTCAGATCCCTTTCCGCAGTACTCCTTCCTAAGCAGTCAGTTCCCATTTTGTATCTGTGCAACTGATAGTTCCTTCCTAAGAAGATTACTTTGCATGTCCTTATTGACTTTCATCCTATTTCCTTCAGACCATTTTTCCAGTTTGTCCAGATCATTTTGAATTTTAATCCTAACCTCTAATGCACTTGCAACCCCTCCCAGCTATGTTAGATGTCCAGTCATTACTAAACTTTTTGGTGAAAACTGAAACAAAAAAGTCATTTGGCATTTCTGCCATTTCCACATTTTCTTTATTGTTTTCCCCCCTCATTGAGTAATGGGCCTACCCTGTCCTTGGTCTTCCTCGTGCTTCTAATGTATTTGTAGAATGTTTTTTTGTTACCCTTTATGTCTCTAGCTAATTTAATCTCATTTTGTACCTTGGACTTTCTAATTTTTGTCCCTACATGCTTGTGCTGTTTGTTTATATTCATCCTTTGTAATTTGACCTGGTTTCCACTTTTTGTAGGACTCTTTTTTGAGTTTCAAGTCATTAAAAATCTCCTGGTTATGACACTATGGTCTTTTGCCATATTTCGTATCTTTCCTACATAGTGGGTGTGGCAAATGGCCAACACCACTGTGGTGGGTCCTGTGCTTTTTCTTGGTGTGGTGGGTCAGGGCACCACCCCTTGCCCCTATTCTTGAGCATTGTGGGCTCCACTAGTGCCCCTGTGGGAGGGAGAGGGGAGTGGAGAAGGGACCCAGGTCCGCTCTCCTTCTCTGGGTCCCAGCTCTTTCAGCTTTGCGGGCTGCTTACTCTCTCTCCCCTTTGGTAGGGATTCCCTCAGTGTTTTGTGCCAGGGGAGTCCCTCTGCTCAGGCAGGGTTTCCCTTTCTCTGGTCCTCTGACTAATAACAATACTCCTCCAAACTCTAGTCAGCTCTCCTTCCCACTGACTGTGACTGACTGACTGAAGTAGGGGGGAAATGAGGGGGGTGTTATTACATCTTGGGTGGGGCCTTAATTGGCTCCAGGTGCTCCAATTACCCTGTAGTAACCTTTCCCTAGTCCATGGGAAATAAGACCTTGATCATCCTAGGGTTTATATACCTTACATCTACCCTTCTCCTGCTGCACTCTGGCCCTGCTGTATCACATGGGATAGTTTGTTCTTATGTACTTAATAATGTCTCCTTGAAAAACTGCAAACTCTCTTGAACTGTTTTCCCCTTAGACTTGCTTCCCCTGTGATCTTACCTACTAACTCCCTGAATTTGCTAAAGTCTGCCTTCTTGAAATCCATTATCTTTGCTGTGCTGTTTTCCCTCCAACCATTCCTTAGAATCATGAACTCTACCATTTCATGACCACTTTCACCCAAGCTGCCTTCCACTTTCAAATTCTCAACCAATTCCTCCCTATTTCTCAAAATCAAACCTGGAACAGCCTCTCCCCTAGTAGTTTTCTCCGTCTTCTGAAATAAAGAAAACTATTTCCAATATATTCCAAGAATTTGTTGGATAATCTGTGCACTGCTGTGTTATCAGATTGCTTGGCAGTGCATGCGTAGCTTTTTAGGTGAGGGGCTGAAAGATGAAGTGTCAGAAGTACTAGGTACAGACAGCATATTGGAATGATAATGAAGTTAAAAGTTGGAGGCTCAATATATTTGCTTGCTAGTTATGGGATGGGGAGAGGTTGGGAGGGAAATTGTGATTTGCCTAAAAGAGATTTGTGTGATTTGGTATCAAGATACATCTTTTTCATTGCAAGAAAACTGAAATATTTAACTTGGATACTATATATTAAAAGCTGACATTTTGATTACAGCTGAGGAAATTAGTTTTATGATGACACTGTTGTTTTTGGTGAATATAGTAATAGAATATAGTAAAACTTTCTTGCTGCAAATATAAAAAGGTTTTGGTATCAGAATGTTAATCATGATTTGGTAATGTCAGTTCATACTCATCTGATCTCATCGGATCTCAAAAGACATCTCTGTGAACTGTGTTTCCAATGCTTCAGTGGCACACAAAAAACCAAGAACTAATTCTAGACAAATAACTTTGCTGTGGATCAAGAGTAAGCATCTTAACTTTTTCTAACTTTTCCATACAGTCATGTAGTTTATAATTGTTCAGACCTCTAATAATGAGCATGACACACTCTCAAGACAATGCAGCCAAAACTTCTGTGATGAAATCCTGGCTATTAGGGTTACCTTGGGTCACAGGTGGCATGGGGGGGAGGGGTGCTGATGATTGGTGAATTTCTTGTAGATTTTAAAGGCTTTTGTTTCTTGAACCCCTCAATCCAACCTTCTGGCACCACCACCTTATGGTGTCAGGCTTTTATCCCATTTTTATTGTGGCTTTTTATCTTAGGTGATTCAGCCATTTACTCAGCTTGATTTGGCAAAGTGCTGAGTGCTCTGGATATTGCAGTGCATTTAAGGGCATGCTGAAGCACTTAATGGGCCTACTTACATGCTTACGTGCTTTTCAGGTGTGGGGGTCAAAATACTTAAAACTTTGCAAAATTGAACCCTCAGTCAGATACACCAGTGCAGCTATACTATAAATATTTTCCAGAGTAACTGTACATATGTAAAAACACTCCATAGAGTTCCTCTCTTATCTTGAAATACAATTTTTTGACAGTTTACATTTCCTGGAGTTCATATAATACTCATAGGGAAGATGACACACTCCAGTTAGCAGTAGCCTTCGTTTGTTTTTTCTATGAAGAGATAAAAACACATAATCTAAATAAATCCAAAGAGATCTTGCTACATCAAACAGGAACATTATTGCAATAAAAACAAATTTCTACAGACATCAAACACTTTCCATTACAAAATGAATGCTCAAGCAAATTAGTTTTATTTAGATATTCTACAACAAACATTTTATTTATATAGGAATGGGTATATTGAACTGAGCTCTGTTCCTCCGTAACAAACAGCTTTTATACACTTCTTTGAACTACTAGCCTGATTGTCCATGCTGTCTCAGTAGTTCAGCCACATTCAATGTTTAAAGTGCACTTTGGCCAGAAACCTCCTGCCATCACCCAGCAAGCTGGCTGTGAACGATTCAAAAGGAACAAAGTGAATGACATCGGAAGTACTGACAGATCCGTATCCTGAAAGTGATCTAACTAGTTCCAAGATGGGAAAGACCTGACTCAATTTTTGCAAGTTTAATTACTTCATGTGTGGTATACAAGTGAATGCTGAAATGCACATCCCAAATGGAGAAGATAAGTGTAAACACCTAGAATGCTTATTAAAGACAACTGACACACTTATTAAAGAAAAGCTAACTGAACATCAGCTTGCTGGAATAATATGTGGCTCCTAATGAAGAAACTGAACAAGGAAATATAGTAGAACATGGAAAAACATTGATATCCTGTTACCTAAAAAAGGCCTAACTACATTACTTTCATTGAAAGGGTGAAAGAAAACAGAAGGCAAATGATGCTGGCATTTGAAATATTATGTCCGTAGAGCCTGGGGTTACAATAAACCCACTTACGTGTTTACAAAAAAAGAGACTCTCCTTCCTTTTTCTCTCTTGCCAGCCCTAGAAAACATACTAGGTTCAAAGTTGTTATATCTGTTCAGAAGCAAAGAAATGCATACAGATTGACCTTAATCTCAATAGGCACCTCAAAGAAAAGAGTGAAAAGAAAATGTCTCTCAGATCCAGCACATGGGGCTCCCCCGCCCCCGAGCTCCATGCAAAGATAGGACTAGGAAGCACGCTGTCAAAGGTTTTCTTATTGGTCTGGCAGCAATTCCTCCTTGGGCCCTTGCTGTGTAGTTGGTGGCCCCTCCCATCATTCTGCCAGGTCCTGATAAGTGGAGCCAATCCTAAAGCTTCTGTAGGCAAAACCTACACCCACTTTCTAGGTCCAGTGTGACACTCCCTGCCATTCTTCCTATGGCTCCCCCTTATGATCCTAGACATATCCCTGGAGCCTGTTTACCAGCTTCCCAGAACACTGTTCTGTATGGAACAGCATTAAAACCTGTGGGTCACATCCTCAGCTACTGTAACTCAATGGAGCTCCATCTTTGTTGATTTACACCAGCTAAACATCTGGCCCTAGGTCCTCATGTATAATAAATCACCAAAAGAACAGCAAGAAACCTTGGCATGTGTGTATCTTTTCAAAAACTATATCTAATGGGGATTTCAAGGCTGGGCAATTCAATCTCTCACCTGAAAGGTCTGTTGTTTATTATCATGGTTCAGTGAGAGGAATCTCATTGAACACAGTAAAGCTCGCTTACATGACACTATTTTCCCCGTGTTAGGTTAACCAGGGAAATGCTATGAAAAAACAGTCTCCACATACTGATTGCCTCTGAGTCAGCTGTACATGGCTGTTAAATGTGTGCATTCTGTTGCAGGAGACAGATCTCTGCAGAACCCAAAGCAGAAAACTGAATTTATTTCATTTTGATTACAGTAGTACAGCCTAGATGACTGGTCTTCTTAAAAAGCCAAACCTGAGTGTCCCAAACTTAATCTTCTTCCTCCTGTAACTACAGACAATTCATCCAACTTTTTCGCCTGCAACCCCATATCCGAGAATTGTTTAGATTAATTCCCTTGGCACTTTCAAGCATGCTGAGCAGGAAGACCTTGCCTTCCTTCACATGGCTAGTTCATCCTCTTTGTTTGGATGAAGGAACTTCACACTCCCCACCACCTCTTCCTTTTAGGGTCTTGGAGTGAGTATTTCACTCTATTCCAGTTGAAGGGTTGGATGGGAACTAATTCCACCTAACTCTTTCTGTTTTCAATGTGAGGGGTAATGTTCTTCAGCACCTATGGTTTTAAAGTGGCTGTAGGCAGCTTGGTCTATGCCCCTTCACTGGCTGGTAGCTCTATACCTCTGCCATCAGCATTCAGTACAGGAAGCATAGTGGCTTAGTGGTGTATAAGGGAAAGAAAGGAGTGGCTGTGGTGTTCCTATACCCTGACTACTCCTAGATGCAGAGAAGTTACTTTGAGGGTCGTTGGTAGCCTGGAGCAAGATAGGCAGCCTCCCTGGCTACTTTAGTTTGTGCCTGAGGCCAAAGCAGTTCCCAGTTGCCCCTGGCAAAGGAGTAAGACAGAGGTGGCATAAATCAACCTTCACACACACCCCACCACAGTCCCTGAGCTGATCTCAGGTCAGGCAAAGGGATTAATTTGGCTCTCGGCAGTTGTCAGCCACTGTGCTTCTGTGATTATTGACCATGCTTTCATTTACCCCACTTTTTCTCTGATGGAAAAACTCCATTGACTTCACTGGAGTTACTCCACATATACGCCAGTGTTAATGAGAGAAGAATTGGGCCCAAAGTGCCTAAAGCCAGAAGGAGTAAGTGCTGAACTCATCAGAGGGACCTGATTCCTCATCTGGGTAGAGGGAGTAACCTTGTGTAGTAACCATAGTAACCTGTAGGTGGTTTCAAATCACAGATCAAGGTGTTGCTTTAGAACATTCCTCCCATTTTTTCCAAGCTAAACTAAGTGCAGCAGCAAGCAGTGCATAAACAGTATAAATGATAAAAAGTAGATTTCTGTAAATTATTCCAGTTTTACTAATCTTTGAAATATTGATGGTAAAACAGCTAAGGACGTATTGTTGTTTTTTAAATGATTTTTTTTTGACCTGGCAATCTCCTTTAAAGCACTGGAATGCCAAATGGCTTCTCTTTTTCTAAGAAAAGCCCACAGAGCACAATTAAATGCTATTTGCTATTTTAGGAATAAAGTTTCTCTTCCTTATAGTGTTCAATAGAAGGGTAAAAACACAAGCTATTAATGAGTACATCTTAGAAATGTAGGAAAATCTACAGGAAACAAACTATTTGCAAGATTAAAGTTGTGACGGGTTGGATCACAGAAACCCCCTTGGGAGCTGCCGACTGATGTGCAAAGGCTACCTCTGTTCCTGTTCTCCCTGCCAGCTCGGTGGCTCCAGCACCCTGTCTTGCTGAAGCCAGACACACCCGTCTGCTCCAGACACAGACCCAGGGTCTGAATCACCTGTCCCAAAGCTGCAGGTTTACCTGAAAACAGCTCACAGAAGTGTGCTTGCCCTTAGCACTCAGATGCCCAATTCCCAATGGGGTCTAAACCCAAATAAATCCGTTTTACCCTGTATAAAGCTTATACAGGGTAAACTCATAAATTGTTCGCCCTCTATAACACTGATAGAGAGATATGCACAGCTGTTTGCTCCCCCAGGTATTAATACATACTCTGAGTTAATTAATAAGTAGAAAGTGATTTTATTAAATACAGAAAGTAGGATTTAAGTGATTCCAAGTAGTAACAGACAGAACAAAGTAAGTTACCCAGCAAAATAAAATAAAATACGCAAATCTATGTCTAATTGCACTAAATATAGATAAGATCCTCACCAGTTCCAAAATGTTCCCTTTTACAGGCTAATCTTCTTTTAGCCTGGGTCCAGCAATCACTCACACCCCCTGTAGTTACTGTCTTTGTTTCAGTTTCCTTCAAGTATCCTGGGGGGGTGGAGAGGCTTCTTCTTTAGCCAGCTGAAGACAAAATGGAGGGGTCTCCCACGGGTTTAAATAGACTGTCTCTTGTGGGTGGGGACCCCCTCCTCACCCTCTGTAGAATCCAGTTACAAAATGGAGATTCGGAATCACATGGGCAGGTCACATGCCCATGCATGACTCAGTATTTGCAGGTAGCAGCCATTACCCACATGGTATCTTGCATGTCTCCAGGAAGACTTCTTATGTGGATTGGAGCATTCCAAGATGCATTGTTCCCCGATCGGGTACTTAACCTAGTGAATTCCTTCCTAAAGAGGCTGACCAAATGCCTCACAAACCTTACCTAGAGATCAAGCAAGTATACAATCCATATTCTTAACCTCAAGTACAAAATGATATATGTGTACAAAAGGGATGAATAGATATAGTAGACCATAACCTTTACAGAGATATGTACCTGGCACAGGCAGCACAAAACATATTCCAGTTATGTCATATTCCCACAAAGCCTTATGGGAGGTACCGTCACAAAAGTTAACATGCATCTAAGGCTCTTATTTCAAGAAATCACTTTCTCAACTGTTATTTGGCATTGATCTACACCCCACAGTCACACTTTGTTTCTTCTCCCCAAGGGAGATACCAATTGCATTTAGGAACTCTGAAACAGAATTGCCACATTTCAAAGAAAACATTTTCTTGCAGAATTCTGACAAGAAAAGTTACAGCATCATAAGAAAACCCAAACATCACTTTTCCATGCTAGGAAAAAGGAAAAACAAATGTAAGTGTAATACCTTCAAAATAACCTTTCATCTTAGTATGAGAGAATTATGTTACAAAAGCAAGGCCAAAATATCTAAGAGTAGTTTGTCACCTTTTGGAAAGATGCTGCATAATTATATTGTATTGTCATATACATTCTCTATTCTGTTTTAAGAAGAACTGCTGAGTTTTTCAGAAAAGCTGTCATCTTAGGAGAGAAACTGTTAAAACTTTAAATATAAGTTCCAACTTCCCACTTTATTGTGCATGTAACCAAATAAGCTACATAGAAGGGAAAAAAGAGGACATGCTTTTGGATAAACAGCTATTCACTGCTTTACTGATGTGCAAACTTATTTGGTCAGGTTTCTCTTTCTGTTAAAAGATAGCAGGAAAATCAAAATTAGTTGTTGTGTTTGTGACCTCCCACTGAAGCTAACCATCTGGACCACATCAATGGCGGGATTTAATCTTCTCAAAGTGGATCTGACCTCTGTCTGCTGGTAGAGAAAGATCAGCTTGGAAGAAGACATACAGAGTGAAAAACTGTCCCCACAGAAGACAGGAGTTTCACCAACAATGCACATCATTCAGCCTATTGGAATTCCAGCTGCTTAATGTCAAGTCTTAATATTGCAGCCTATAAATAAGTAGCTTGAATTTACCCTGTATTCACAACCTGAATGCTACTGTATTAATCTTTGTACAATGTATGTCTTTTAAGGTATCATTTGAAAATACATAATTTGCTGGTCAGTATCATTCTGATAAAATATGTAGCAATGTTGTATGTAAAGTTATAAGATTTCCCTGTATGATGTTATTAACACATGTCCCAAACGCCATAGCAGCCACAGAGGTTGGCAAACAGCTCTGTCCTAAACAAAGGAATGTGTGCTCTGCTTAATTTGCATTTAAGCAGTAAACTGAGTCATCAAGCAGGAAGGGAATCAAGGACAGCTCAAACAGGTGAGAAAAAGCCAGCAGGGAACATCCTTCCACATAGACTCTTTGTCTCCTAGTGCCCAGCTGGAAATGATTTTCAAGAGAGGGACTGAAACTATAAAAAGGAGGGACAAACACCACAAGGCACTCTGGTCTCTGTCCCTGCCCACCTCATTCACTACACCTGAAGGGACAAAGGAAGCAGTTGTTGGACTCTGAGGGAGGGGTCCTGACCTGAGAGTTTGGTCAGTAATCTGATAGAGCAAGTGATGAGAAACTTTGCTTGAATCTAGGTATTAGTAAATGTCTTATCTTTGTTTTCTTGTAACCATTTCTGACTTTTATGCCTCATTCCTTCTACTCACTTAAAATCTCTTTGTAAATAATAAACTTGTTTGACTGTTTATCTAATCCACTGTGTTTAAACTGAAGTGTCTGAATAACTATTTGAGATGCTCAAATGGCATATAAATTCCATTTAAGGAATAACAGATTTTCAAATATTTTGTACTGTCCAGAAGAGAGTGAGGCAGTGCAGGACATACCTTCCTGGGGAGAAATCTGAGACTGGGGGTGCGTTGGGGTCACTCTGTAGTCTAACCAAGGCTGGTGAGAGCCAGAGTAAACCAAGTTTCAGGTCATGGGTGACAGCCCCCCACTGGGGTGGACTGTACCCTGGCATGTTACACTGCCAATCTTATAAAATCAGCTTCAGTACTTGTGCAAACATTAGCAGGAGCAGACTGCTGACATATACAGCTATGCATACTGAATGTAGTGTCTGCTTTAATACACATTATTGGGAACAATCTCATAGTATTTTGGTTTGTGGTCTGGTCAGGGTGTTACGCATTCCTGAATGATTTTTCTGAATCTTTATTACTAAAGCGAGGACACTTGTAAAAACCAGAAGAGCAATGCTCCCTCACCAATTCTTTTACTTTGTATGAGAAAGGATAAGAGCATCAAGCTGACCTTCTCTAGACCACTGTTTTACAAATTAAGTCCCCTTTAATTTGTCTTCTCTCTAGACAAAACAGTTCTTATCTTTTCTCTTTTCACTCTATTCTCATATGGAAGTTTTCCCACTGCCCATGTCTGGAGTCCCTCTATACCTTCTGTATCTTAGTTCTGTTGGGGTGACCAGAATGGAACACATTATTCAAGCTAAAGGGCTCCCCTCAATTTATATAGTGGCATAATATTTTCAGTACTTTTCTTTTAAGTATTTATTTACATACACACAGGCACTTTCTAACATTTTTGTTTGCTTTTTTGGCATGTCAATTTGCATTAGACAGATGTTTTCACTGAGCTATCCACAGAAGTTTTCGGTTTTCTGAATGGTTAAAATTAATTTAGAATCCAACAATGTGTCTAAATAGTTCACCTTGTTCTTTCTAATGTGCATTACCTTGTGTTTGTCAACACTGGATTGAACATACCACATTGCTGCCAAGTCACCTAGCTTTAAAAGACCCCTCTGGAAATCCACAGTTATCCTTAGCCTTGACTAACCTAAACAATGTGTCATCTGCACGTTTTGCTGCCTTACTGTTCATTCCTTATTCCTGAACACTGAGAATATATTAAACAACACCTGGCTTAGTAGAGCTCTTTACGTAATGCCCATTGTTAATTTTTTTGCCATGTTTAAGATTGACCATTTATTCCTACTGTTTGTTTTGTGTGTGTCAGTTTCTGATCCATGACAGTAAGCTTTCCTCTTGCTCCCTTACTAAGTGTTTAATTAACAACCTCTAGGAATTTTATTATAGTAATTTCAAAGTCCAAATAAATTCACAACTGGATTTCCTTTGTCTGCTGTTTTGTTAACATACTCAAAGACCTTTAGTAAATGACAGAAGCACAATGTTTTTATTTACAGTCATGCTGGTTTGTCCCTGTCATACAATGTTCACCTAAGTGAACCTAATTATATTTTAAATGTTTTTCCATCCAAATTTCCTGTTGCTGAATTAACACTCTCTGGCAGGTAATTCTCAGGATCATCCCTGGTTTCTTTTTTTAAGACAGGTTCAACACTTGCTACCTTCCAGTATATTCGTTGACTTTACCAAAATATTCCATATTTTAGATCAGCTAATTCATTCTCAAGTTCCTTCAGAACTCCTGGATGAATATCATCTGTCCGTGGAGGACCTTTTAATACATGAAATAACTAAGCCTTACGCCATCCCTGGGAAATAGCCAACTATTTACAATGGCATTAGCTTACATGAGTTCTGCTTCTGCAGTTTGAAACCTCAATTAAATTGGATTTTGGGGGCAATATATAGCAGATTGGCTTGATAGCATAGGTCTTCCAGCAGGAAGCTGGGGGGCACTGAGGTAGCACAGGCCCTCTGTGTAAATGACATTTGCGCCATGATCCTGTACCATTACAATTAATGGGATTTTTACATGGGAGCAAGAGCAAACCCCTGGGGGGCAGAGAGCTACACGTGAGCTCAGTGCCAGTTCTGAAGTGTACAATCCCTATCTATCTATAGGACTACATGAAGCAAACTCAGCAAGTGTTTACTCAGGGAGTTTCCAATATAGTTTATCCTGGGTGGTGGACTTTTTGGCTAAGGCTATGTCTACACTGCACTTTCGTTGGTAAAACTTTTGTCTGTCAGGGATGTGGGGAAAAAACGACTCTGACCGACAAAGTTTTACCAACGAAAAGTGCTGGTGTGGACAGCACTTTGTCAGCAGGAGACACTCTCCCACCAACAAAGCTACCACCGCTCCTTGGGGGTGGTTTTATTTTGTCAGCCAGAGAGCTCTCTCCTGCTGACAAAGAGCGGCTACCCTGCGTGCCTTACAGTGGCACGGCTGTAGCAGCACAGCTGTGCCACTGTAAGGTGTGCAGTGTATACATATGTGATGGGTTCGGTCATAGAGATCCCCTGGGGACTGTCACCTGATGTGATGAAATTACCTTTGAGCCCATCTTCCCTGCCAGCTTGGGACTCAAGAACCTTGCCTTGTTGAGCTAGACATACTAGCCTGCTGCAGCACAGCCCCAGGGTCTGGGCCATGCCCTCAAAGGTGCAGACTTTAATTGAAAAAAGCTCAGCAGGTTACTTGTCCCCAGCACCCAGAAACCCAGCTCCCAGTGGGATCCAAACCCCAAATAAATCTGTTTTACTCTGTATAAAGTTTATACAGGGTAAATTTGTAAATTGTTCACCCTCTATATCACTGATAGAGAGATATGCACATCTATTTTCTCCCCCAGGTATTAATCACTTACTCTGGGTTTATTAATAAACAAAAGTGATTTTATTAAGTACAAAAGTAGGATTTAAGTGGTTTCAAATAATAACAGACAGAACAAAGTAAGTTACCAAGCAAAATAAAGCAAAAACATGCAAGTCTAAGCCTAATGCATTAAGAAACTGAGTACAGGTAACAGCTCACCCTCAGAGATGTTCCAATAAGCTTCTTTCACAGACTCGACTCCTTCCTAGTCTGGGCCCAATCCTTTCCCCTGGTACAGTCCTTGTTAGTTCCAGCAGGTGGTAAGGTGGAGTTTTCTCATGACTGGCCTCCTTTTGTTCTGCTCCACCCTCTTTAGCTTTGGCACAAGGCAGGAATCTTTTGTCTCTCTGGGTCCCTACCCCTCCTTCTAAATGGAAAAGTACCAGATTTAAGATGGATTTCATTATCAGGTGACATGGTCACATGTCACTGTAAGACCCCTAGTCTCCATTCCCCATGGGATGGCCCACACATACACAGGAAGACTTTCAAGTAACTAAGGCCATTTACAATGATTGTTTCTGGAGCATATGTTTACATAAGTGATACAAGTGTATATCTTATTCTCCTAACTCCAGATATAGAAATAATACATGCAAACAAATAGGATGAACACACTTAGTAGATTACCAGCTTTCTAATGACACCATATAAGGATTATTTAGTGGAAAGCATATTCAAGTTATGTCATATTTATAAGCATATTTTCATAACACATATGGAGTGCAACATCACAACATAGCCTAGGAATCAACTGGCCAGATCCTGCTCCAGTTGAAGTCCAATGACTTGACTCCTGTTGACTTCAGAAGGAGCATGACTGGACTCAGTATATTTAAGACGAGTTCTAGTGAGTTTCATGGGAAGTCCAAATAGCTAAATTCTTCCTAAATGTTCTGCTTCTGAAGTTACCTAATCTCATTTTCAAAGTGTAATTAGGTAGAGAACTTCAAACTGCAACAGATATGTCATAGCCAAACACCAATCAGTTGATTTATAATGGCAGCCAGGATTTGATATGAATCACCTTTTATGCTCTCTATTTCAAAGTGAAAAGGGTTAATAAGATACCTAATTTGAATAACTATAGATGAGAACAGATTTAACTTTGCTTTCAAATTGTCATCTGCTGCATGTTTAATTCATCCCTACTTCTCTCAAGTTATAAAGGAGAAATGAAATTGTATGGTTCACTATATTTTCAAGAAGTTTGCTTGTATGTTTATACTGAGCATATGGCTTCACTGATTTCCCCTGGGACTTAATGCAAGTATTTTTGTAGGTCCCTCATTGTTCAAGTGCATGAGCAGGTGTTCCCAGCAAAATAAGGAGACTGATAATGTGACTTGAAAATGGCAACTTCAATCAAGCTGCAACTGACCCAAAAAGTAATTTACATAAACATGTTAAACAGAATTGTGGTTATCACAGTGAATTAACATTATTATGGAAAATGCCCTTATTATTTACATGTTATTTAAAATGTGGTTGAATTTAACAGGAGGCAGAAATCATATGAAATGGCATTCTTGAGAAGGGAAAAAAGGAGAACCAACAATTCTCTCATTTGCTAAAGTCTTATTTATGTAATCAGTGTAATTATCAAATAAATGCAACATTTTCTGTTTCCCTTCATTATTAATCCATGTAGATACTGATTGAATTTTATATGGGCACTGCCCATTCTTTGTTTCTACATAATTGCTGAAGAAGTTTACCTGGAAAAAAAATGATTTAAAAAAACAAAGTTGGTAAGGACACTTCATAATTCCTATGTACATTTCAATTTCATTCAGCTTCAGTGGTTTTTGGGTAAAATTTTGTCCTGCTGTTTTAGAAAGGTTATAAGAAATATAGCAGTGACCCACAAGGTGGTTATTTCCTCCATTACTCATGAGTTGGCAGTGAGTTGAAGTAGAGATGGTGAAATAACTCCTAAAAAATACAGACTAACCTGAACATTCACCCATAACCTGAATCACGCTACTTGATTAACTTGTCTTTCAATTTCACATGCCTCTGCCAGTCAGTAGGGTTGCACAGATATAACTGAGGACAGGAATTTGACCCCATATATATTAAAAGAGATGATAAAACTGTGTTGTCTCAAGAGGATATTTACATTGAGCTGTCCACAATGATGTCAATCTCTGACCTCCGTCTTCCTCCATAATGCACAAGTTTAGTTTTGCAAATATTAGTGAAAAAAATCAAAACTGTACCAGCAAAAAATCATAAATAAACTCTGCTGCTTTGTTTGTATTGCTCTAACCAAAAGACAGGTCCAAATTATGCACCGGGGGATGGGTGCTCTTTTCTGAATAAGAACACTTTGCACCTGCTCGTCCCTTTACAGAGAAGGAGCAGCAGGTGCAAAGTGTTCTTGTGCAGAAAAGAACACCCATTCCCTGGTACATAATTGAAGTACAGCTGTAGCTCTCCATGGAAGTTGGAGTTAAACTGAGGTTTAAAAAGAAAAACCACACAAGCTTACAGAGAAGCCAAGAATCAGGCTCTTAGCTTTTCTAACTCACAGTAATGGTGCCAGGGACAAGCTGAAATGCTAGTTTGATGTTCATTAATCATGCTGCTGTGCCTGACACCTTGTCTACACTACAGAATGCTGTTGATAAAAGTTATGCCGACTGTGACGTTATTGACATGAACTGTAACCGTAATGATCATTGTTGCAACCAAGGTCATATAGTGGCACCAAATCTTGTACAAAGGAGGTTAAGTAAGGAGTCTATGACAAGATTATGATTTGCTGATTATGATTATGCTATCTGTATGTGTGTATCATTCTTGTAGTTAAAGTTATGAATATTAGCTATGTACTTGTATCTCAATGTGTTTGATTCTAAGTAACATTAGTGAAACATTTGGTCAGCATCTTGAGAAAGGAATTTTCAAATTAAGTGCCCAATCAAGAAACTGACAATGGACCTTGGGAGACTCCAATCTACATGAGATGTCTTCTTGGGGACGTTCAAGGTAGCATGTGAGCAATGGCTTCTGCCTGAAAACTGAGTTATGCATGGAGATGTGACTTGCCCAGGTGGCTACAAACTCCATCTTGTTGCTGTGATTTTGCACAGGAGAACAAAGGGGTTTCTGCCCACAAGAGAGAGAATATAAAAGGCCCTGGAAACCCCTCCATTTTCTCTACAATCCTGCTTCTTACCTCTGGAGGAACTTTGCTACACTGAAGCTCAGAAGAAAGGACTGAATGACCCATCCCAGCTGTGGATGTACTCCAGAGACTTGATTTGAGCCTGCAGTTTATTCCATCACTGAACCAAGCCTGAACCAAGCTCTCATCTATATTTCTTTCTTTTTATGAATAAACCTTTAGATTCTAAAGGATTGGCAACAGCGTGATTTGTGGTTAAGATCTAACTTGTCTATTGACCTGGGTCTGGAGCTTGGTCCTTTGGGATCGGGAGAACCTCTTTTTTCTTTTACTGGGGTATTGGTTTTCATAACCAGTCATCCCCATAAGAAGCGGTGCTGGTGCTGATAGTGGGAAACTGGAGTGTCTAAGGGAATTGCTTGTCTGACTTATGGTTAGCCAGTGGGGTAAAACCAAAGTCCTCTCTGGCTGGTTTGGTGTGCCTTAGAAGTGGAGAAACCCCAACCTTGGGCTGTAACTGCCCTGCTCTAAGCAATTTGTCCTAAATTGATACTCGCAATAGTGTCCCACCAAAAGGCAGCATCATTACAGTGGCATAGTTGTGTTGGATCCACAGAACCAGGTCAATTAAGCTTTGGATCAGAACCCCATGCTATCCAAATTTGAATTTTGGTATTGAGAGTTTTGTTGGTTAAAATATCAGTGACCATGAGCCAAAAAGCATCAGCAGAATAAATCAAGCTGCAGTTTGAACATGAACAAAAACTGGCAGAAATTCGAATGAGAGAGAAGGAAGCCATGGCCCAGCTGGAGAAGGAAACTGCTAAAAGAGAGGAAAGGGCTCATAGGGAGCGTATTGAGCTGCTGGTTGCTGAGGAGAGGTTTCGCCAGATGCAGCAAGAAACTTCCAGACTTCAGCTCCAAGTCAAAAAAGCAATGTAAGAACAGCAGAAACTATATCATCTTAAAAGTCCAGTTTATAACAGTGTTGGTATGCTATATTACTCTGAGAAGTTTTCTGCATTTAACCAGTTTTGCTATGGCCAGGGAGAGGGGGATTCTAACCTGGTGGGAAATAGCTGTTTGTCTGTGCAAAAAAGCAGTTTGTCTGTGAATGAAGTTTCTGAATGTCTGTCTTATGTCTCAAAAGTGAATCTGGAATTAGATCAAGCACTGAAAGATCTCATTGGTCAGTAAAATGTTTCTCAGGAGCAGATTAAAGTGGATGGTCAGGTTAAAGCTCTGAGGAAGGAAAGGGTAGATTTTTGATGGGTAATGGATTGTTGGCTAGTACAGCTTATAAAAGTGAACCTGAGTAACTGTGATTTGCTGGAAGTAGCTCAGGATATGTCTACACTACCCGCCGGATCGTCGGGCAGCGATCAATCCAGCAGGGGTCAATTTATCGCGTCTAGTCTAGACGCGATAAATTGATCCCCGAGCACTCTCCCAACGACTCCTGTACTCCACCGCTGCGAGAGGCACAGGCAGAGTCGATGGGGGAGCGGCAGCAGTCAACTCACCACGGTGAAGACACCACGGTAAGTCGATCTAAGTACGTTGACTTCAGCTACGTTATTCACGTAGCTGACGTTGCATAACTTAGATTGATTTCCACCCCCCCCTTCAGTGTAGACCAGGCCTCAGTGTAGTGAGAAGAGCAGCAGTTTATCTGTTGGGAGTGGCAATGTGCCGGGTAAGGAAGCTGCCCCACTATCCCAGTATTTGTCTGTAACCAGCCCTGTGTGCTGGGACAAGGGAGAAGAGGACAAGGAAATTGTGGATGAGCCTAGGCAGCCTTGTGAGCTGATGGCTTTGTCTAATCAGCAGTTTGGGAAGGCAAGGATAGTGGAAAATGAGTGTCCCTATACCTTACTGTTACCAGTGTGGAGAATTGTGACAGTGAAAGAAATGTACCTGTGTCTGTTAAGGATATGGACTTGCCCATGAAGGAAGCTACCCCAATCTCCAAGCAATTGTCTATGAACAGCCATGTGTGCTGGGACAAGGGAAAGGGTATCCCAAGCTGTTGGTCTGGTAAAGGAGAATGTGTCTCCAGTTCTTTGTCTGTGGAGCAGACAGAAGGTGCCTTTCAGCCTGTGATGGTTGAGGGTAGTGCAGTTGTTCCAGAGTTGGTTCTGAATACAGCTAAAGCCCAGGAAGGGAATGGTCCTAAGTTTGCGTCTACTAGGGAGAATGGCACTGTAACTGGTTAGTGTTATGGCAAAATCCCGTTAGTGTCATGGCAAAATCCCAAAGACCAAACAATTCTGGTGCTTTTATTTTGCCTGTTGCTAATGTGTTGCTGGGAAAGGGTGTAGCAACTCTGTCTGACTAGGGTGATACCATAGCTGGGGCACAAGGAAAGCATAAAGGTGATTTGATTGTGTTACCCACTGACGGTGTAGAAACTTGCAACAAGGAGGAAATGATTCCTAAACTTGTGTGTGTTGAGCCTGACAACTTGCATGTTGCCATGTGAGGAAAGTTGCAGAGGGGAAAAAAGTCCCTCTAACCTTTTATCTGGTGAGTCTGAATTTGCCTGAAAGGGGATTGTGTAGGAACCTGCCTGATGGGCCAAAGGTGATCCTGGATGTAAGTAAGACCCAGAAAGAGTCTGTTGTTGCTCAGGAAAGTATTCCTTTAGAGCAAGCCCTAGGTGAAGAGGGTAAGGGCAGAATTTCTGTGAGGGGTGCATTGTTGCTTAGAGAAGCTCCTAGGGAAAGGAATCCTCATGGTAATCTGTGCAAGCAGTTTGCTGCAACTGAAGGGTGTGGAAGTGATTTGATCAATGAAGTTTCAGTTCCTAACAGCCAGAAATTTTCTGTTGTGAATGGATCCACTGACTTTCCTTTTGAAAGATCCAATGTGAATTGCTTTGAGAAGGTCTCAGATGAAGTAAAAGCTGTTAAGAAAGTTGAAAAGCCCTATGACCAAGTGGCTGTGTTTGGCAGTTTGTTGGGAAGACAATGGTGTTGGGACAGGAATGTCTCCATGCTGATTCTTTAAGTGAGCAGTCTGTGCTCCAGGGTCTAAGGACAGATTTGGTTACTTGTGTTTCAGAGCAGAACAGTTTTATGGCTGAATGCTTAAGGATGCAGGGGAGAGTAAGCAAACTCTCACCCTCAGACTCTTTGGATTTGTGTGGTATCTCTTTAAGACAGGGTCCAGCCTTGGAATTTGTAGCAGTTAAGGATCTGAAAACTGGTGAACAGGCTCCTGTCTGTGTTGATGCACATTACCTGGCTGACAGGGAGAAGAAAGACTTGCTAATAGCTGTTAGCAAAGATAGCACACCCAACCAGCCAATGGATTCTGTTAAGCAAAAGAAATATCATGGTTTGATCCTACAGGACAAGGAGAGAAAAAAAGAACTGAATTTTGCAAAGGAAAGCCACAGGGTAACCCTAAAAAGCCAAAACCCCAATCATATTGAGCCAAAGGTGTGGTATGACAAAAAAGATTATAGATGTACACTTGCAATGAATTTGTTGTTATTGCTAATGGTGATTTTCGTAACTAATGTGTTGCTATTACCAAAAACTGTAAAAATGTACAATGTGCCTAATCTTTTGGAAAATCCATTGAATATCTTAAAAGTGATACATAAGAATGCACTTTATGTTAAAAGGCCTTGTAATGCTGATATTTCACAGTTAGTGCCTGTAAACAGTCTTGGAACTTTTCACAGGAAAAAAGACATTCCAAACCTAGNGAAGAAAGACTTGCTAATAGCTGTTAGCAAAGATAGCACACCCAACCAGCCAATGGATTCTATTAAGCAAAAGAAATATCAGGGTTTGATCCTACAGGACAAGGAGAGAAAAAAAGAACTGAATTTTGCAAAGGGAAGCCACAGGGTAACCCTAAAAAGCCAAAACCCCAATCATATTGAGCCAAAGGTGTGGCATGACAAAAAAGATTATAGATGTACACTTGCAATGAATTTGTTGTTATTGCTAATGGTGATTTCCGTAACTAATGTATTGCTATTACCAAAAACTGTAAAAATGTACAATGTGCCTAATCTTTTGGAAAATCCATTGAATATCTTAAAAGTGATACATAAGAATGCACTTTATGTTAAAAGGCCTTGTAATGCTGATATTTCACAGTTAGTGCCCGTAAACAGTCTTGGAACTTTTCACAGGAAAAAAGACATTCCAAACCTAATGTGCTGTATGAAAAGGGAAACTAAGGCACACTACTATATTGCTTTCATGGCTAAATGCCAAGATTCCTATACTATGAACAACATCAATATCTACATTGTCTTGATATTAATTGGGTTCCAAACATTTGCCAGAGCTTGTATGGATAAAGTAGCTATGTTCTTTAGCTCTTGGCAAGATCACATAAAACATACAGGAACCATGCTGCAAGAGCAAATCCAATCCACTATTGTTCTAACCAAGTTTTACCTTGAGTTTGTAAAGATATTCAATCATGTTATTGAACATGACTTTGATAAACCATTTCTGTTATACACTGGTGCGGCTTCTAACCCAATACTAGCTGTAGTAAGACAGAACCAAGGAAGGGGGGTTCTTGGGATGCAGTCAGCGATGTTTGTATCATCCCTTCCTGCGTAAATTTTGCTTTGGGGGTGTGATGTTATTGACATGAACTGTAACCATATAGATCTTTGTTGCAACCAAGGTCAGATAGTGGCACCAAATCTTGTAAAAAGGAGGTTAAGTAAGGTGTCTATGACAAGGTTATGATTTGCTGGTTATGATTATGCTATCTGTATGTGTGTATCATTTTTGTAGTTGAAGTTATAAATATTTTCTATGTACTTATATCTCAATGTGTTTGATTCTATAACATTAGTGAAACATTTGGTCAGCTTCTTGAGAAAGGAATTCAAGAAATCAAGAATTCAAGAAATCAAGAAACACTTAACTGACAATGCACTCTTTAGCACTTTCCTGTTCAGGGCACATTGCAGGAAACCTCCATCCCTCACTCCACCGAGTGCTCACATAAGTAACTGATTCATTCCCCTCACCCCACTGTGGGACCAAACACTCCTTCTTAGATGAGCACAAGGACAGGTAATGGGGCAAAGGTTCCACACTAAATTCTAGGCTTTGGAGAAAAGGGTGGAGCTTAACTTAATGGCTTTTGTGGGGTTCTCAGACTCTCTTGAATCACTCCTGCTTTATTGTTTTCCAGGGCACTACCTGTTGTGGCAACTAATTTAAAAAAAAACCCCTAATTGAATAACTACTACGCGTATCAATAAAAGAGGAGCCTTGAAGATATCCTTGTTATTTCATCTGAAGGAAATCCTTCAGCGTAGGAGATGCTTCTGTGTCCTTTGTAGCCATGTTAGGACCCTGGGGCCCCAGTTCCAAAATTAGTTATGTTCACTCAGGCCCATGTGAAGCTCCCATTGAAAGCAATGGCGCGCTACATGAAGCACAGTGGTCTGCCAGCACTAAACCAGTTACAGAATCAGGACCCCCTTATCTCTTATTTTGGTATGATCCCCAACAGCCAGAATCATTTGTACTTCTGAATTTTGACCTATGGCACCAGTAAATTCTGCATTGTTAAAATATTAAAACATCTATTCCCTCCCCATCACAACCAGTACAGTCAAATATTTTCTGCTCTTAGTATGACATTTAAACTGTGTAGACAAACAATTGCAATAAACTAGGCAGGAAACAAAGACAAATATTTGTCACTATTGTGGCTGATATGCTATGAGGCAAATGTACTGCCATTGCTGGTAACTTGTTTACTGATGCTATAAACCAGCGTAATAACATACTAATAATGATAAATACTGTGGAAGAGTAAATAAAAGGAACCAGGGCACAAATTATGTAGCCACCCACACAGAGTAGGAGTGGATATATTGGAATAGGTCACAGTTACAACCATGGTGAAATAAATAATCTTTTTCCCTTTTTTGTCTCACTCATATTTCACTGGAAACAGTATGTTTGTATTATCCACTGACACGTATGTGTTACTTTCCATACACGTGCAAATATACATGTATATGTAATATGGAGGGGATAGTCATGTGAAAAAATAACAGCATTATTCCATGCTGTACACACCATGCACTGTTACAAATGGATGAATAATGCCAAAAAATTTCCTCTAATATGAATTAGGATTTTTTAAAATAAATTTACAACAGCCAAGTAGTGCCACCTGCTTGGTCACTTTTTTATGAAAATTCAAGATATTAAGTTCTTCTGGCTAAAATAGAAGCAGCAAGAAAATTGTCAACAAGCAAGAAAAGAGGCTAAATTCATTGAATACATGCTAGTTTCTCATGTGGTCAGTATGCACTGTGACAGTTCCTAACACATAGGTTTTAAGATGTAGTCAAAACAGTTTAAAGTATTCTAGGTTGTATCTGAGGAGGGCTGGTGTTGAACTGCTAGAGGTTGAATATGGAGTTGCAGTATGAAAGAATGAAAAACTCCTGCTTCAACCTGAGTCTACATAAAATTAGACCATAAATAGGAGACTAGGAGAGGGCACTGTATTGATGCACCTATCATAAGAATATAAACATAAGAATGGCCATACTGGGTCAGACCAATGACCCATCTAGCCCAATATCCTATCTTCCAACAGTGGCCAATTCAGGTGCTTCAGAGAGAATGAACAGAATAGGCAACCGTCAAGTGATCCATCCCTTGTTGTCCAGCTTCTAGGGACACCCAGAGCAGGGAGTTGCATCCCTGACCATCTTGGCTAACAGCCATTGATGGACCTATCCTTCATTAACTTATCTAATTATTTTTAACCCTGCTATAGTTTTGGCCTTCACAATATGCCCTGGCAACAAGTTCCACAAGTTGAATGTGCACGGTGTGAAGAAATACTTCCTTTTGTTTTTTTTTAAACTGATTGCCTGCTGCTTGTATACAAGGAAGAATGGGCTCCAAGGGACTTGAACACTGACCCAGAAGGCTTAAATATTACAACTGGATGGGAAGATGCAAAGTTACTATACATTTTTTAAAGGAACTTCCTTTATGAACTAATGAAATATTAAGCTTCCCCTGAGACCTCTCACTTGGGTCTTCAAGAACTCAGTTCGACTCTAGTCTTATCACTTATGTTTCTTTATTTGGCATACAGCAGTGCTAAAGTGAATTGATCAGGATCAAGCATAAAGGATGGGTATAGGATATATCACACATCCGCAGTTATACAGCAAACTTCTTCCTTTATATACATTTACACATTACATTGCATATACTATACATTGCATCACATGTTTTGGGATTGGCTTGGTTACTTTGTGGGAACCACTGCCTGTATAGCATGCTTTGTCCACACACTGTCCAGGTGTGACTCTCATCTTTAAGTTCCCAACTCCTTATCCATTGTTCCCTTTATCTTAGCTAGTACAGACATTCTGTTTCCAGCTTGCTGATTTATTTGCCCCTGTAATTGTGTCTTTCATGTCAAGGCAGATTTAAATTCCACTGCTTTTGTTTCCCTTTTCTATATTAGCATACATTTTCTTTGCATTATATTTGTTGAGCATTTTTTTTAAAGTTTATTACCCAGCAACATATTCCCAAGACTACAGTATTTGTAATCATTTAAATACTAGGCTCAGCGTACAAACTGGGGGTGCAAGCTTACCTTCTATAACTCATCAGGGTGTAATTTCACATTATAAGCTTGCTCTGCCTTTAAAGCATACTTCTGTAATTTTAACTTTGCTTTTATTTTAATTACATTATAAAAATTGTACAAAATATTTTTTTCAATTTATCAATAGAGAAAATTTAGGTGTGAAACAGAACATAAGTTAATTAAAATAACATCCCTGGCTCCACATCAGAAGTGGTCCTTTTCAGCCACCACATAATACTTATTACCAGCATAGGCAATTTTTACTTTATCAGTGTCCCAGCATCTCAACAGTACTGTGCAATTTGGGGACTGTCCTCAAGTGAACCCACAGGCTGGCAACTCTGTCTGTAAGACATTACATGTGCATATGTAAGCCTCCCCCAGGTGCAAACAGCAGTACAAGTCTGGGGCTTTCCATACTTTGCATTGTCTTGCAACAGTGTTTGAGGAGGGAAAACAAACTTCTTCCACACTGTATGGGTTGCAGTGGTTTTACATTTAATTTCAGGGTACTGGACCCTTGCTAATTTTCTTATCCTTCATCAATTCTTGTTCAAAATTTTTAACTTTTTTGTGGGGATAAAAGAGTGCAAGTTTTCTTGCTTCATATCACCTAAGGCCACTTTTCCTTTTATTGTATGTATTCCCCAAATACTAAAAAAGGATAGTGATAGTAGTTGTCACCACCTGAGTTTCTCAATTTGTTTAATTACAAAGGATTTCACCAGGTATGACTGCACTAAGTTATATTGCCGTAACTGGTTTTCATTATTAAACCAAGCACTCCTTTTTTTATATAAACACTTTAACATCGTTTTTAACACTTTATTACTTCCATTGCTCTGGACTATTTAGTTCCCTTCAAGCTCTGAAGTATTAATTTGTGAAAAAGCTCCTTTTAACTGCACATACCTTTTTTTAAAATCACTCACTTCAGTTTTTCTTTAATAAGACACTTCCCAAGACCTCACTAGCTACTAAATTCTGGGATCATAACTCTTCTATCTTATCTACCAGAAGAACACATTTCTCAGCCGACTTTTCTTTGGGAGCAGCTAAGCTTATCTCTTACATTTTTTGCACTTATTTCTTAATTTAGTACACTTTGCCTGAAAAGCTTTACTCACTAAATACAGTCATTGAAGGATGACAGCCTTTTACTTTGGATTTATACAAACAGGCAACAGACGTTCTCCCTGACCTTTCAAGAATCTTTTGCATTTAGTGTGTTCCCTCCTATGTTTATGTCACCAGAAGTATGTTATGTTTTAGTCACCAGAAGTAATCCTTGTAAAACTGCTTCTTCGATCTGGGCTTTCTTTGCCTTAGGATAAACAAACCTAGATATTTTTTCTATGTTTGCCAATGGGTCCTATTTTTGGAAAATTTCAGTGGCATTCAACAGACCTTTGCTATGTTCTGCTAATAACTTATTTATTTTTGGTATTTAATGGACTTTTGCTGTGCTCTGCCAAGCTTTCTTTTCTTTTTATCTAATAACACTTTCTGAAGTTTCTTTTTCAGCTGGTCCTGAGTACGTAGGGTCCCCCCTTAGATTTAAACACACTTCTCCAGCATGGTACTAACTTCCTGATATTTAAACTGTTAAACCCTTCTGTAATGGGATGCCACCCACCTCTCGTGAGTGCCCTCCCTTGGTCAATGGTTTCTTCAGCAGGTCTTCAGTGACTCAGCCCTCCAGCCGAGTCACACACACTCTCTGTAGGTGGAACAGAACTAATCCCTTCTGGGGTATACAGGCTTTACCTTCTTCCAGTCCTTATTCAGTCCCAGCAGCCAGCAAGGAGCTCCTTCTTAGTTCCCCAGTCCCTTCCTGCACTGAGCTGTCCATGGTCCTGCTGCTCTTTCGGACAGCCAGGAACACGGTCCTCCCTCTTCCAGCTCCAGGCAGCAATTGACTGACTCTGTCTCTGCTGCTCCTTTTTATATGGCCCTCCTGGCCCCCGACTGACCACTCCTGAAGCCCCTCTGATTGCCTGCTTCCCCTGCAGCCATTCTAGGTCACTTGGAGGACTTCTCTTCTGCTCCTCTCCAGGATGGTGTATGGCAGCACCCTGAGGCTACCAACAGGGGGCCTTGGGCCTAGTCCACCCCATCACACCTTCCAAGCCATTTCACTTAATGCTAGGTTGCAAACCTCACACTAAGGAGTGTATACGTTTCCTGCTCCAGACAAGCAGATCCGACTCATGGTACTATGTTGGGGTTTTCCTGAGACCTATTCCAGTTGGTTCCCCAACAACTCAGTTCAACTCTAGGTTCCTCTATCTGGCATACAGCAAAGCTCCTCTGAATTGATCAGACACAAAGATGCAGAATGGGTATAGGGAACACTACACATCCAAAGTTACACAGCAAACCTTCTCCTTTATATACATTTATACGTTATGTTGCATTTACTATATATTGCATCAAACTTTTTGGGATTTGCTTGGTTACTTTGTAGGAACCAATGCCTGTGTAGCATGCTCTGTCCACACAGGCCATGTATGATTTACTCTTTACCTCATCTTTACGTTCCCAAATTATCTTATTCATTGTTATCAGTTCCATTGTAAATGGTTCCCTGTGTGTCCCCCCCCCACACACACACTTACCTTAGCTGGCACAGACTTTCTGTTTTTAGCCTACTGATCCATTTACCTCCCTAATCCTATCTCCCAAGAAATGAGGCTTCACCTATGTTCAATTACATATGTCATCAGGCCTAGGCTTAGAAATATCGCAAGAGCTCTTATGTTATCAGAGAATTCTAGAACATTACAGCTTTTCATTCAAAGGCATACTATGACCCCCCCCCATAATTATGCTGGGCTCAGCAAAAGCAGTAAACATATTATTTTAGATTATATGATTTCCTAATTAGATTTCCTTAATTACAATTGGAAATCTCTAAAAGGTTTTAAGATAAATAGAAAGAAAACTTCACAGCATAAAACAGAGTTGAGGACAAATTAAGGTAAATCAACACTTAGTCTTGGGCTGCTTCTCATCAGAACTCAGAAGCTAAGTGAGGTAGGACAAGATAAAATACAGATTCTGTATGAAGTGCTGTCACTGGGTTATGAGGATGGTTGCTTTCCCTCTTTATCAGTACTAAATCCTGAATCAAAGTCTTGGTTCAGCCTTTTCTGGAGAGGTGAATTTTGTCTATGTATTTGTTTCTTATAGGTGTAAGACTTATGATGACCTTGTTTTTAAGTGCTTGGGTTTGGTATATGATGTGATAAGTGTATTGTTGTTACTTAGCCACCTTAGTTTGTTTTGTATATGATTTCTGTTTGCTTGGGAATTTGTGGAAACATCTTCTACACTGTTATTCTTTTTTGCTATTATTTTAGGGAGATTGTACTTTTTTAATAAAATGTATGAATAGAAATTAATTTCAAACCTAATGAACATTTTTCCCTGTTAATTTTACATCCTTCCTTCTGCATGTAGATATATAGGGAAGGTCTTATTGACACTGTCATAATATGCTTTCCTATACAGGTCCAGGGGTTAACTAGCTGAGCATACTCAGATTTTACCGAGTCTCTACTTTTACAAAACAACCATATTTTAAAATGAGATCCAAATTCTTCATTCTGTATTCAAACAAAATTCCCATTGATATTAATCAATTAAAGACTGCAGAATTTGGCCCTGGTCTTTAGGATTTTGCTCACATATTTTATTCTGTGCACAAGTGTGATACATCAGCTGGAAAGAAATAATATATATAATAAAGTAATTTTTTTAAAACCCAATGATCACATAAAATCTGAGACTGAGCTTTATGCATCTTTTCATGGAATAATAAAATAAGATATGCAAGAGTGACTATCAACAATACATTAAAATCCAAATGGTTATATATGGGTGTGACGTTCCCCTCTGGTCTTATCTGGACCTGTGATCTGCTAGGTCACTCCAATCCTTGACTCTGGGAGCCAGCCTTCCCCTGCTCTGCTGTGAGAACCCCCACTCCTGGGCTGTTCACGCACAACCTCTGGCATGTAAGCTGCTCCTTGGATTGTGCAACCAAATGACACTAGCCAATATCTCTGGTCCAAGACACAACCCTAGGAACCTCCATCTTGTAGTGTCCAGTTATGCCCGCTGGATGCAGCAAACTTATATGAGTTCGTCAATTTAACAAAGAAATTGATATGCACCAGGCTTGTTATCCCAAGGGGAATCTCTGACACGCTTCAAACCAAATGCACTGCTTCAGGTAGAATAAACAAAAAGATTTATTAACTACAAAGATAAATGTTAAGTGATTATAAGTCAAAGCATAACAAGTCAGATTTGGTCAAATGAAATAAAAGCAAAATGCATTCTACGCTGATCTTAACACTTTCAGTGCCCTTACAAACTTAGATGCTTCTCACCACAGGCTGGCTGGTTGCTCTTCAGCCAGGCTCTCTTCTTTGATCAGCGCTTCAGTGATCAAAGAAGGGCGGCCATGCCTGCGGACGGTCAATGTAAACACTGTCTCGTGGCCTGCCTGTGGATTTCCCTGATGGGCCAGGTGCTGCCACAGTTAGATCAATATGCGAGTCACACATTTTCCCCAAGCTACATTGTATTTTGATTTTTCATTGTGTGCATTTAAAAAAACTGTCAAAAGAGGTAAACTTCAGCAAAGTCAGCACATCAATCTTCCATATTTTAAATATAAATAGTTAAATCATACAAACATAAAGAAGCAAATAAAATATATACATTCTTTAACATTTGTTTATTTGTAATGAGACAAACTGTTAATCAAAAATATGTATTAAAAGTTGATATTTTGTTTGTGAAAAAGCCCAATCATACAACTCTTAGATGCATGCAATTATCATTGAATTCAGTGGCAGTTTAGCATACACCAAGACTGCAGAGTTACATAGCATTAAGGAAAACAAAGGGGGAAGAGTGTTAGGGAAATACTGATCATGACATTTAGAAAAGCCATGTGATTAATGCCGCTATATTAATGTGATCCCTATAACTGCTATTCTTGAGAAAATTTAAGGATTTTGATTATAGTTCTGTTAAAACTCACTATTCCCTTCATACTGTGTATAAATATAAATATAATGCACACAGGTTAGGAATCAGTAATATTAGGTGTAGCAAAAAATGGATTACTTCAATAATGGACAAAAACAGTTCCCAAAACTAATCCCTGTACATAGGGTGACCAGATGAGGGGAATAAAATATCAGGACACATGGGGGGGGGGCGGGTCTGAGAAAAAAAAAAAAAAAGCCGAGCGAGTCCCGGCTGAGAGGGAAAAAAAAAACCGAACGGGTCCCGGCTGAGGGAGAAAGGAAGAAGAAAAAAGAAAGAAAAAAAAAAAAAAAAGGCCGCCCGCGGATATCTCTGTCCTGCGTCCCGACCGAAGATCGGTGGGGACGCGGGAGAGAGACCGAAATATCGGGACGGTCCCGATAAAATCGGGACGTCTGGTCACCCTACCTGTACATGAATTCAGATTCTGCTTAGTGGAATCCTGGATACTTTGTATCATAACAATGCCTCAATCACAACTTGTTTGACCAGAAACAAAAATGTGTGCAATTCATCATGCTGCTTTATCCTTTCAATAACATGAAAAAGAAGCAATCTCCCCGCCCCCCATCCAAACATTTACTAATTGTTTCCATAAATTCTAATCACACAGGTGTTTACATTTAAGACCTATTGCCACACTTCAGAATTCTCAAATTGTTTCCTGTTGCTGCCGAAAGACAAAAAATCATTCACTATGTTTGAGTTTTTTAGAGAATTAAAATGAATTAGATACCCAAATTCCATTGCTTTTCAATGGGATTTGGGCACCTAACTTTGTTAGGTTAATTTTAAAATCCTAGCCTATTTTCTTTCCTAGGGGGAGCTTTGGATGCACTGACCAAACATTTTCAAATTAACTATACAATATGTACAGTAGTATGTGTATTTAGTTAGTAGGATCACAGAAAGATCCAATACTGTAATGTCAGCAAGCACTTTTTCTTTAGAAAATTCAGTGAATTATTTCAGTTTTCTGTGTAACTTCTTATTCTGAATTTCTCTCCAAAATATAAATACCATCCAGGGACAGAGATGATAGAAGTTTCACCCCTTTTTTCTAACAAAAAATCTATATTGATGTCTCCACCAGACAAAAAAAATTCTTTTTCAGGATATTGTTGTCATCATGTACTAAGTTCAATATCTTTTGGACACTGTCACAGATAACTCTGGGGTTCTTGAAAGTGCTTGGTGAAACTGATCAAGATTAATGAATGCAGTAGTGGCACAGAGCCAGTTCTGCTTAAAGAAGTCTTCATTAGGAAAGACAATAAAATTAACTGAAAAACAGGGTATATTCACCCCCACATTTCTGTTGTTTGTATTATTAAATCAATGGAACTTATATATTTGCATTGCTGAACAGGGATAGATTTAAGCATGTGCTTAAATTAAGCATATACTTTGCCAAATTGGTGTGAACTGAACTAAATTAGAATAAATGAACCAGAGTAAGAAGCAGCTCCAAACAGTTGTGCAATTGTGTTGCTTGTCAAGTCCCAGGTACTTCAGATTCTCTTTGCTACACCTAATATTATCGTTCTGAAAAATCACTTCTGAAAAATTATCTTCCCAGAACTAAATCACTGTAGAAATATTTACAAAGGTATTTAACAATGATAGGACCTTTAAAACATTTCAGTTCTTTGAGGATAAAGAGAACAGAGACTCAGGATTAGATTCTTCCTATCTTTAAACCATATTATTTAAATCAGATTAATGTTTCTGATGAAGGATTAGGTTTTCAGATTTTTATGTCAGTGATAAAACAGTGTAGCTCAAGAACCTTCCACAAATATTTCTCATGGCTTAATGAAAAGAAGTAAAGATTGGCTTCAATTTTGGCCATCCAGTTTAAAAAAAAAAAGTGAATTGTATGGTTCAGTAAATCAGTAATAGGATACATAGACTTTCACTTCTTGTCACCACTGGTTCGAAACCTGCCCAGACTGGTAGCTAATGAAAAGTTAGAGTTGTTTGGCACCCCACATGGTGCTTTTATCCCAGTCCCTAGTGGACAAATGCCTTGTGCACATAAAAACACCATGAGCTCTAATTTGCATGCTTGCTGTCAGCATCATTAGCGATGTCAAAGATTTAAGTGAAATCTTGGGAAAACTCCCATTAACTTCAGTGCTGCTAGGATGTCACCCTTGACTGGGCCTGGAGACAGACAGTGTCAGTGCAAGTTTCTTTTCTCACTGTGTCATACTGATATCTGTCCTGTGAATAATGAAAGGACTTCAGTTGAGAAGATTTTTAGTCTGCCCCACCAACCAGAACTAAATTGATGGAAATAAAAGCATCAGACCCATGGGAACTGCCTACTTAAAATTTCTCATCAGGCAGTTATGTGCCCAGGATGAGATTAGTCTCCTCAGTACCATACTACAATTCAATGAGGATTCATACATTTGTCCTCAGGGTCCAAAGGGTTAAACAAATAGTTCGTTTAATCAGTTTTTCTCCTACCGGGTTTTATCATCATTGTTTTACCCAGATTTCTTTGTATAGTGTTTTAGTTATCATTCCAGCAAAGATCTTGACACAAGACATAGTTCTAGCTATGCTGATAAGTCCCATACAGTTAGGCTATGTCTACACGACACAGCTTTTAGTGACATGACTGTGTTGCTACAGCCGTGCCACTAAAAGTCGTGCAGTGCCGCCGCTATTTGTCGGCTCTCCTGCCGACAAAAAACTTCCACCGCCAACGAACGGCATTTGCATTGTTGGCAGGAGAGTGCTCCTGCCAACAACGCACTGTTCACACGGGCGCTTGTCATGGCAACACTTTTGTCTTTCGGGAATGGGGGGGAGAGGGCTTAACGCCTCTGAAAGACAAAAGTTTTGTCATTCAATTGCCAGTGTAGACATAGCCTTAGAAACAGAGTTCCATTACACCAAGAAACACATACTGTCTACATCATATTTTTGATATTGTTTATGATACGGAATGCAATTGATGGTCTCTTCACTGAAGTTTGGATCAAGGATCTGATGGAGTCTCTTGATAAAACACTGCAGCAAACCTGAGATTTTTTAAAGCTTTTTTCCCCTTTTATGTATAAAACACTAAAGAGAATAAACTGTTGAGGGGAGAGACCTTTATGATGAGAGTGCAGTAACTACTCGCGGAGCTCTGGGGCTAGATTCTTCTCTCAGTTACATTGGATTTATACTGGCTACTCTGGATTTACACTGGTGTAAGTGGAAGCAGAATGTAACCCAGGGATTGTAATTTTCTGTTTAACTTTTAATGCACAGTCCTGGTGTTTGGAGATAAGTAGAAGAAGAGTATGGAATGCTAAATATTTTTATTTTTTTACTGTAAATGACACTTTCATCTCCTAAAGTTTGAAACCCTTTATTTTATACTGGGAAGAATAAGCAGTGGTAGGAGGTCAGGTAGAGGAGTGGGTTAAAAAAAGTTATATTTAACTTAAATTTAACAAAAGCTGAAAAAAGACTAGTGCAGAAGACAAAAGAATAAAACAGGATAATAGGGTAGAGAGAGGATGGGATAATTAGATAATGGAGTACACTATTTTAATGCATTTTCATATTGAAAAGGTTCCATTCAAATTACTCTGTTGCTTTATCTGCACGGCAGAAACTAAAAACCACTTCTGAGAGCGATACCACTGAACAGTTGCAGTAGTACTGAAAGAAGTAGCACTCCTAACTGATACACCAAGAGGGGAAGCTGAAAGGATATACTGTGTATAATTAATGTCCACTGTGAAAGAAGCAATGAACTGACATCAACCTGAAAAGTTTAGATCCAGATCCCAAACTTACTCAAAAAGTTGCAGGGTGTTGGGATCTGAGCTTTGTCTGGACCCATCTCCAATAAGGACTGGGGACTAACAGTAATATCTAGCTCTTGTATAGTGCTTTTCATGAGTAGATCACAGGACACTTTACAAAGGAGGTTAAGCATCATTATCCTAATTTTACAGATGGGAAAATTGATGAGCTGATACATAACAGAATAAAGCCATTTTTAGCCACCTTTTTCTTTTATCTTGCTATTATACTACAGGAGTGCAGCCAAATCCCACTCATTTATGGAACTAATAGCATGAACAAAAAGTCAGTGAGAATGAAGAAAGGTGAATAGGACTTTTTTGTCCCTATTCATTTACAGTATAACAGCAAAGCGATAATGTCAGCAGTATATGATATAACTGGGTGAGTGAAGTTGGAGATATGGTGTTGGGATAAAATGATGCATTAATTGAAATTTAGTTCCTATAAAATACGTATTTAGATTCACTGAATGAATTAACACCAAGGCCATGGGTGCCTTCATTCTATATTAAAATGACTAATGCTAGTACAAATAAAAGTGAACTCAACAGCCCCCTAAAACTGCTAAAGGGGAAAAATAAATGTCTAATAGGAGCTGTCAGCAGACAGAACCCAGCTCTTGTTATACCAATAGAATAAAAACCAGCAGGATCTTATTAAGAGGGATAAGGCAAAGATGCCACATTTATTGTAAATATAAAAAGAATCATAGTAAGCAGTCTGTTATAGCTATAACATTTCATTCTGTTTCACATTCATTCACACACACACACACACACACACAGGTTCTGCATAGATGTCATAGTTACCAGCCTAGAAGTTGCTCATGACAAGTTACTGGCCAGGTAACCTGGGCGTGAGGGTGGGGCCGAGTCCTTGTCAGATTCATCTGATGCTCCCGGAGGCTGGCAGCAGAACCATAGACTCAAAGACTTATTCTGCAGAGTCCAGTTTTATAGGGATTTTTCCCTATGTTAGTTGATGGAAGTTGTTTCATTCTGCTGTTGTTAAATCAATCAGCAGGTGGGTGGCTCCATTCTGTCTTCTTTCCTTTGAGGTGCTGGGGTGGATCCCAGTTCGCTCTCTGGGGGTCATCTGGTTGATTCCACTTGACACCTTCTTTGGCCGGCCCATGGATACTCCCTTTCTAGGCTGGCACCTCCCTAACCACTCATGTACATCAAGCATTCATCAACATACATTCCATTTAATCACAGAGGGTGGGGATCTGTTCCTACGAGCTGTTGCTGGTACAATAAAGTGAAAGTCACTTAATGGCTTATAGCTCACAGCAGGGGTGGTAACATAGTGTTCACAGTAGCTTACAAGTTTTAACAGAAGACCCACAAGATGTGGGGGGACAAATTGTGGGGAGGCACTGTCACTTGGGGGAATCACTGTTAGTACCTTCTTTAATATCCCTACACTCTCAGCACACCCAGCCTGTGAAAGAGATGGGATTTGCAGCACATCCCAAAGGTCCAGCGATCTGAGCTATTTTGACCAGGGAAGAGAGTGAACTAAATGTAAGGTCTATCGAAGAGAATGCCCTGCCTTTCTTTTAAACCAAGGAGTTTCCAATTCCAGAGCCTCTGCTGATCATAATTGCAGTAGTATCACAGAGATTGGACAGGGGAATGGGTACAGGCATGGAATGCAGTCTCAAACAGGGTAGGCTTTATAGGTCAAAGACAATAAAAATTAAAAGTGAGTGTTTCTCCCTCCTCCCCCTCCCCCGCAAATCAAATGTTTTCATAGAAAAGGTGAAAAATTCACTGAATTTTTAACAAAACAATGTTGTTGTTTTTCCATTAATATACTTACTTTTTTTGACCTCCCCTATAAATAACTTGTTTCCTTTTTCCATTTTCTGGAAGAAGGAAATATTTTCCCTTTGTATCAGGACTAATAGCTGGAGAAATACTTTTCCAGTCCTGGGTTGTTTTTGTTATTTAAGTGAAAAGCTACTTAGTTTTAGAATGAAAATGTACTCGTTTTCACTGCATAAGGATTACTATGCCCAGTAGATATATTAAAAATTTTAAAAACAGAATTACTAGTATAAGAAGATGAGTATCGTCTGTGTATTCACAGCACATTTAGTTACAATTGTTAATAATTACACTTAGCAATGTAAAAGCTCCACAATACAGGGTGACTCAATTCAGAGACAAATTGTAGAGCCATTTAACATTTCCATACTGTTGATTAGTAAATGTCTAGTCTAAAAAAGAACTAATCAAAGACTATAACTCATGTAATACTGAACATGTTTAAATTTTATATAGTAGTTATAGGAGCTAAAACTAATATCGCAACAAAAGTTGGAAAGAGCAAATGTCTCTGAACGGATATTTTTTGTTACACTGTATGATAGGTTGCGCTAATAGAGTCTTAACAGCTAAAATCTCCAGTCTGTCCTTCCTGAGAATGCTTTAGCCTCTTACAGCTTCTAATGCTGACCAGACTGCACAGCCAACCTTAATTATGGCATTTTCTACCTTTTGTGCCAAGGTCATTAATGAAGATGTTAAATAAGACTGATCCTAAAACCAATCCCCGAGGAACTCTACTAGTAACCTCACTCTGGTCTTAGAGTTCACCATTCAGTATGACCCATTGTAGTTTCCCCTTTAACCAGTTCCTTACCCACCTTTCAATCCTTATATTAATCCCCATCATCTCCAATTTCACTAATAGTTTCCCATGTGGAACTGTATCAAATGCTTTACTGAAATCCAATTAGATTAGATTTACTGTATTTCCTTTGTCTAAAAACTCAGTTATCTTCTCAAAGAAAGAGATCAAGTTGGTCTGGCATGGCCTACTTTTTGTAAAACCATGTTGTATTTTATCCCAATTACTGTTTACCCCTATGCCTTAATTATGCTTTCCCTATGCTTTCTCTTTCATAATTTGTTCCAAGACCTTGTATACAATTGAGTTCAAACTAACAGGCCTGTAGTTTCTTGGATCACTTTTTTCTCCTTTCTTAAAAATAGGTACTGTATTAGAAATTCTCCAGTCATAGGATATGACCCAAACTTTACAGATTTATTAGAAATCCTTCGTATTTCATGTGCCAATTCCTTAAATATTTTTGGATGGAGATTATTCATGGCCCCCAATCTGGTCCCATTAAGCTGATGGAGTTTGACATCCACCTTAGATGTGGTAATTTCTACTTCCATATCCTCTTTTCCATTAACCACCCTGCCACTAGCCCTATTCTCCTCATTATGCTTATTAAAAACTGAGGTAAAGTATTCATTTAGGTCTTGGGCCATGCCTAGATAATCGTTAATCTCCACCCCGTTTTCAGTGCTTAGCAGTCCCACTTCTTCATTCCTTGTTTTCTTTTTATTTATATGGCTATAGAACTTTTTACTACTGGTTTTAATTTCATTTGCAACTCAGCTTGGCTTTTGGCAGCGCTCACTGCTTTCCGGCACTTTCTGACCTCCAAGAAGTAGCTTTCCTTGCTTATCCATCCCATCGTTCATTCCTTGAAGGCTTTCTGCTTTCCCTTAATCACCTGTCTGAGATGCTTGCTCATCCAGTTTGGTCTGCAACCTTTCCCTACAATTTATTTCCCCTTGCTTGGGATGCAGGCTTCAGATAGCTTCTGCGACTTTGTAACTCCAAGCCTCCTCCACATAAATAGTAGAGCTGTGGTAGCATGGGCAGTGGCAGCACGGCTAAGGCTACATACCCACTATTTAAGGGGTGTTTGTACTTGGCATAGCTCAGCTATACTGCTGCTCCCCTTGCTACCATGATTACACTACTACTTTTACTCTCATTGAGCTCCCTCAAGTATGTGAACATGAGCCGGTGAATCACACCCCTAGCTCGTAGTGTAGGTGTAGCCTACATGGAGCTGCACTAGAGGGGGTTGAGGCGCACACTTTGCCATTGGGTTTCACAGATATTTGCTGATAGTAGAGGAATGGTGAGACTCAGGTATATTGGGTTCCATTCCAGTGTCTGTAGGGGAGTGTGATCTAGTGAATATAGACTCCTCTGCCCATTTCCCCCCAAGTTTGCTGACTCCTGCCCTGTCCTGTCTCTTTCCCACCCCCTTGTTTCCTTTTCCCATTCTCCTGGTCCTCAGGCTTCTCATCACAGTCCCAGTCTCCTTGCCCAGCCAGTTCTCCTTTCCTAGCTCATTGTCCAGTCTATCTCTCCCTCTCTCCCCACACTGACTCTCAGTCCTAGTCTCCTTCCCTGGGCTCCTCATCCAATCTCAGTCTCCCCTGACCTCCTTCCTCATTCCTTGTCCCAGCTTCTCTGGCCAGTCAGACCCTGCATGACAGATTGGTCTCCACTCCCCCATCCTATCCCTCCACTGGTTCCTAGTCCTAGTCACCTTTTCCATCTAGTCTCAGTCCCCCAGCAGCTCATCTTATCTCAATGTTTTCCACTAGCCAACTGGCTCCCAGTCTCTTTTTCTCTTTGGCGCAAGCGCATGCACACACACACACTTCCCTCACTGGCTCTCATTCCCAGCCTTCCTTCTGCCCACCTCCAGTTCCCAATTACAGTCTCTTTGCCCAGCCAGTCCCTCCAAATTTCTCCCCCAACCCTTCCTCCACTCTGTCACCAGAGACCTTGTCCCAGTCTATTCTTTTGTCTCTCACCAACCCAGATTTTGTCCCTTCTATATTTGAACCAAATGGTTTTCTCCTCCACTCTGCCTGGGTGCCAGCAGTGGAGTCTTAAACACAGGAGAGACAGACTCCCTGCTTTCACTTCTGGTGCTCAACCCCACGCAGGCCTGGAGCAGCCATTACAGAGAAAGTCCAGCTTTGCCCCGGTAGCCGTTTTGGAGCACGGTCGCTCTGTGGGAATGGAGCATGACACTTTGGTCAGCAGTAGGAGCTGTGAAGTGATGAAGCATGCTCTGTGGGGATGGTGCATGTGCAGTCCAGTCACATAGAGGTGCTGAGTAAATCAGCCAACAAAGCCTCCACGCTGAGTTGTAATATGCGTAGAGCTGTACCAACAACATATGTTGGGGTTGTCGGTGACGACAGTGCTGGGATTCATTGAGCTGGTGCTCATGGAATTCAGCTCGCTGGTTGGATCATTAGCTTCCCTGACTGCTGTCAGGTACTGGTGGGTGGCGCGACGAGAACACTGATCCACTGCCCCCAATTAACTTTTTAAACTGATGACCTTTTTAAACCACCTGCTGCATGTTTGCCATCACGTCTCCCATTATGGTCTCATCCGCCACGCCAGGATGTTAGGGTGGAAACACTCTGACAAGAGGAATGGATATCTGTTATAATCCCCAGCCAGTCCCTCGTCGCCGACCCCACAATTTGCCCACCTGGATTTGACCTGCCCGGTTGCCAATGATCCCTGTTGAACAGGTTCCGGACCGGGCAAGGTCTCTGTGCAGCCAACCAGTATCACTGGGGCCTTTGTGACAGCCCTTTGTGCAGCTGCAGTGCAACACAGACAATGACGTACATTGTGGATGAATGCGTGCTGACTAGGTTCAGCGGTGGCCTAGAAAAACTGCATCACGCCACTGAAGATGCCATTGCTTGGCTATATGACTATGCACATGCTAAATAAATAGAGGTGCTATGAGGAAATGGAGCCTTTGCTTGTGGGGGGGAGGGGAGGTAGTGAATGCACAGTCTGGTCAGCACTGGGAGAGATGAGATTCTTGAGCATGCTCAGTGAGGAAGGAATCTTCAGATATTTTTTAGCTACTAACAAAAGAGACTCTATATTGTGCATACGCAAACTGAGATTTTTCAAAAGGCTTGTTGGCTAAATCTGGGCAGATTTTCACTGAGCTAGCAAAATGGATGCTCCTGACACAAAGACCACCCCCTCCTAAATTTCAGGTCCCTGCTACAATACATGGAGGCTCTACAGCTGTTCTAAGAAAAGGTGGCCAGAATTTTTTAACATGCTCTATACAATATATTTTTCCCTATCCTCATTCTCTGGAATGGCTGAATCATTTTGGCTGAAATAAAAATAAAATAAAAAATTCAGTCTGAGGCAGACAGCATGCACAGTTCCAGCCTGAACAGTTAACATTTGGCCAAGTTGTAAGCAACTGAAAACAGGGTCTTATAATGGGATGTGTCAGGAACCTTAATAATAAGTGGCACTACCAGTCCATCCTACAATAGTACTAATACAAATCCCTGTTTTTAATCATGCTTGAGAGGACAATGGAAATGAGGAAAGGATCCAATTTTCAAATCAACCAATTTTCTCATCCCAAGTTCAAAGCAAAATTATTCTCAGCAGAGGAAATGAATGTTTACCAATGGCACAAAGATACTTTGTACAACCTTGATAATGCATGAATATGAATAACAACTTGGGATCTTAATGTACAGTTTAATCTTCAAGTATCTACTTAGACACTTGCAATGCCAAAGAGGATAATGATGACAGCTCTTTGATCCATACAGTATGCATGAATGTTTTTTCTTTGTCAAAGAGATGCCCATTTGTCTTCAGTACTAAAAAAACATTCATATCATGTAGGTTTAATTTAATTCCCATTAGCAATTTACTGATTCAGCCCCTTAAGCTTTCTCTTATTATTCTTTGACATATTTTTGGTCTACCAGCCTTGTTTATGGAAACCAGAACACTAATACATATTGACTATGCCAAAGATATGATCCTATTTGGTATACCAGAGCACAAACTGAACATGATCCTCAATTTTTGAATATTTTGAAACATATATTTTACAGGATAAATCAAATTTAGAGGGGGGGGGAAACATTTCTGACAAGCCACTCATATTGGAACATACTGAATCAGATCATTCTAAGCCAGTGTAAAGTCCATTGTACAGCCTCCAGAAGTAGCAATTCCTCATACTTCTTGATTCTGGTGCTACATATATAGCTATGCAACTTATTTTGTTCTGTATTCCAATTTTAAACGTCTAAATCTGCTGCCTACACTTATAGCTGCCATTATGTGAAGCTGAGTGATGCAATATGTTACAGAGGAGACACATTTTTAATTACTCCAATGATTTTTGTTTCCCAGACCTTTTTGGAAACCCACATTATTCCTTTTAGAAACACAGACTGCGTGATTCCTTTATTATGTTAGTTTTTCTTATGTTTTAAATACAATCACCAGTGGTGTGCTACTAACATTTTATTAGAAGTATGAACTTGCTTTATTCAGCCCCTCAGTTTTTGCCTTTTTTTTACATTATCACCAGTAGTAATGATAATATTGCAACAATACCTCAAGTCCCATCTATTCATTTTTTCTCTTCTCTGAGGAACAGATTCTTTTATCATTTTTTGTTGCATATTTCTTAATATGTTTTTAAACCATAGCAGCACTTAAAAAAAAGTAAACTTGTCATCTTTACCTAGTAAAGTATTAAATTTTTCAAAAGACTAAGTTTAGATGTACACATTTCCTTTACAAAAAGAAATCCTATTGACGTGACCTTATCAGGTTTTACTTAACCAACTGTCTAATCCTTAATTAGACAATTAAGGCTCTAATTAGTTTCTTAGTATTAAAATGAGGATGCTTGGGCTGTAATTCTCTCATTCTGTCTGGGTTCATCAACACCCACTGTGGTTCTTATCCCAAGGTAGCACAAGAAAGCCATCAATGCAACATGCTGTGACTGAAGCAGCAGTCATTAGCAAGTGAGTAGTCTGCATATGCAAATTGGTCAGTTTTAACAATAGCAGCTCTTCCTCATTAACTGATAAACATCCTAAACAGATTTTACAGCCAACTTGTTTATTGTTTCAAAGCTATTAATCATCAGGATGGATTTGATTTAAATCAAAGTGATTTAAAATCACCAATTTTAATAATGATTTAACTCAGCAAGCAAGAAAACCTGATTTAAATCATCAATTTTAATCATGTTTTGCACTTGTACTTTTTAGATATTTTCCTAAAGAAAGTTTGATTCTAATTGGTTGATAACCATTAAAACATGTGCATTTGCAACTAAACATAGCCTTCACGCTATATCTGGTGTTTCTTTTTGCTAACCAAGAAGATACACTATATCTACACACATTTATTTAAGCAGTTATATTGTCAATTTACATCTATTCAGATTCTTAATTTTTCCACTTTTATTATGTTAGAAAATGGTGAACAATACGTTTCTTACTCGATTAATTTTTTACTTATGATTTGTGTCAAGCTCTACTTGCATGGGAATACAAAAAACTAGCATTTTAGAGGTTTGGTGGGTTTTTTAGATTGAAGAGAAAACCAAGTTTTTTAACTTTGAATAAACTAATTATTGAACTGAACTAATTACATAAACTGAAAGGAAGAAAATATTCTCTCTGGATCTGCCTAAGAGGCTACTTTTGTCAAATGCTCTTAGCACTTCAACAAATTCTGGTTCTTAGCTAGTGGCTAGCAGCTTCCACCAGTCTGACTTTCTTTAAAACTTTGGCAGCAAACATATACTGCTTAATTCTTTATTTAAATGATTTAATAGATTAAAGTAAGTTCAGGTTGTCATTTTCAAATTTTATTTTAAATAGACTTATTTTAAAATATAAACCTGTAATTTAAATTAAAAAATCCAATTTAAATAAAAAATCTGATTTTTAAAAAAATTATTGATTTTTAGACATCCTGTTAATCATCTAAATTAAGTGCGCAAAGTAACAATTAATATTTACAATAATCATTGCACTGTTCCTCCACATGCCTTTATGATGCGTAGGCTGGATCCCTAAGACCAACTGTTTGGTGCCCCCTACAGCTTGCAGAGAGGGAAGAGCTGGCTATCAGCCACTAGTCTGGTCTGAAGGAGCAAATCAGAATTGCTCTAAGCCCTCATCCACAAAGTTGTACTGGTTTAATGAAAGGTGTGATTTTTGTAGTGATTTGGTTAACTTTTTGAGTGGACACAAGCCATTGGATACCTAGGACAAGGATAAAGCTAATGTCACGCAATACTCAGTAAGGCATGTACACACCTTGATGGAACCATTAATAGCATGCGTGGCTGGACACTTAGAACTGCACAGAATCCGTTGGAAATCTACGGGACTGTGGTGAGGGTAAGGTTCTGCTCTCATGAATCCCTTTACAGGCTCAGGTCCTTAGGGTTTTATTTTGTTTTTTCTTTCATTTGCTTCTCAGTAGATGGGGGAAGTGAGGTGGTTTTTCTTTTGTTTTTTAGAGGGATTTTAAAAATTCCTAAACTTGGTTGTAGACAAAATGGGTTACTAACATATTTGTGCAGTCAGTGTGGAAGGGGCAATAGTATGTTAGGAGAGCCATGATATAGCCTAACCCACAGGCCAAATCTTATTAGAAACCCCATTTGGCTACAACTAGCATTCAACCATTTTAAAACATGTCTGTATGGTTAAATAAATAGAATTGGCTGGGCTTAGAAGTTAATACTTCATTGAGGTGAACAGGGGGTAGCAAAATCAATTCACACCTTTTGCCTCTCTTTGTAGAGCTGGAGGCAAAAATCTAATTAAAGTTTGATTAGGACATATCATTAGGAAAAAATACATTCACCGTTGTTTTTATATGAATGTTTTTATGCCACTATTTGAAAGTGTAGGGACTGAAGATCAGAGACCGGTGTACATGTAAATAATCATTGAAAGGAAAGCTATTTTAATAAAGAATATAATTGAAATGTAGTAATACCAAATCCTAGATAAATAATCCTTCCTAGCTAAATTTAAAATCTCCAAATGTAAATGTCACATTCACAGTGATTCTTATGCTCTTGACATTAAAATACTGCTGTAAAGGTCATTTTATTTAAATGTTATGTCTGAAAAATCTATACACATTTACTCATGCTAGGTCTCAGAAATGGCAAAACTGAGGAAATGACCTTCCAGACACCAATATTTAATTATCTTAAGGTCCCATGCTATCCAATTGTTATTGATAAATACCAGTTTACAAATCCAAGTGACTGGGAAATATATTTTATATTTAATGTATTTTACATGTACAAGATAGATCTAATGCAAATGGTAAAAAAGCACTATTTAGTGACATATTCAAATACTCAGAGAATGTAGCATAATAAAGCACTACTTGATGACATAACAAATTGACCAATATGAAATAAATAAACTATCCCTCAAAACAGAAAGCAACCAGCCACTCCACCTAAGGAATATACCTGTGTAAAATCTTAAGCTGAGCCTTGCAGATTTGCTATGCAGGAAGGAAAGTGAGGGTGAAGATGACTTTACATCACCTCCATCTTGACTGGACTGAGGTTCACCAACTGTACCCACTTTCAGCCAGGCAGTAGGAAAGAAGAGACTTCCTCATTCAGCTGTGGCGGAAGAAAGCCATAGAGCTCAGAATCACTAGTTCAATGAAAAGCAGCTGAGGGCACCTCACTATCTTTCCTTGTGGTCCAGCATGCATGCTCTACAGCAGGGCTAATAGAAGAGAGCCTGAAGAACCACTTAGGGCTGTTGAGCAATTGCCCAAGGTAATCCTCTCTGACTTCTTTAAGAGGAAAAAAATGGAGTTACTGATGTGTGACTCTACCCAGCCAAAATCTTCAAACAAGTCAAAAGAACAAGATATTTTTCTTTGAGGGCCTCTGTGCATCCCCACTTGTGGAAGATAGTGCCCAGAGTTGAGCTGCAGAACTGGCTGTACAATGGAGGTTTTTCCTAAGGCTACTAGGCCTGATGGCCTCATTGACTCATCTGATGCCTTTTACTTGTCTGAACGCAAGACCCTTGCACTGGATGGTGGGTCACTAAAACACTGAATGTGTATAGCCTTTACAGAAGACTGACCATCACTTCTTGAGTGCCCGAACAGCTTCATATGGTTGGAGAACAGGGAAAAAGTCTTTAGTGGCAGGGGGGGCTTTTGTTCCCCTCTTCTCTACCATCACAATCGCCACCAATGCCTCCACTCTAGGCTGGGGTCCACATTACCAAGACTTCCTGGTGTATGGCCTGTGGAACACCTGGGAATCCAGATTCCATATGAACTCAAGGCCTTTTTCCCATCACTGCAGCATCATGTAGTACAGGTACTTGCAAACAATACCATGGCCATGTACTACACCAACAGGCAGGGAAGAGCACACTGCTAACTCTTATCTGTAATGGTAAGAAAACGATGGATGTGGTGCACCCAGAACCACAGTAACTCTTCATTTGGCTGAGGAGAACATACAGGCAGACTTGCTCAACAGGAGATCTCAGGATCAAAGTGAGTGGTTCGTTAAACTTGTGGTGGCCCGTGCACTGCTTTACAGATGGAGTCACCTGGTGATAGACCACTGCATCTAAACAAAACACCACATGCGAAGAGGATTGCACAAGAGCACAGAGACAAAAGCTTTCTCTTGGCTGTGTCTCTGCTGGACTGGAGCCAACATCTTCTTACCCCTTCCTTTCCATTCCCCTTATACCCAGGGTCCTAAGGAAGATCAGATTGGCCAGAGCAAAACTTGCGTTAATAGCACCAATGTAGTCTCATCAGCACTGGTATCCATATCTCATGCAGCTACCCAAAGAACCACAGACTCTGTCCCCAGACCCCTTGTCTTAACAGCAAATGGAGGATTCTGCATCCCAACACAGGTATTCCACGTTGCAGCATACAGGATAACCTGTTTCCAAGCCATCTTCTCACAGTCCAAGAAGGGCTCCATCCTGAAATGCTATAAATAAAAATGGAAACTGTTTACTATTTAGGTCACTGGTAAATGACTCACTCCATCTCAAGCTGGGGTCCCTGTAGTCCCAGAGTACATTCTATACTTTAAGTCTAAAGGCTTACCCTTAGTCTCCCTATGACAGCACATTAAAGTCATGTAAATCCCTTACCCTGCAGTCTCTAGGTTCCTTAAAAGCATGGTAAATTCATTTCCCCTCAGCAGGGAGCCCCACCTTCAGGGGATGAGACCTAAATATTGTTCTAACAAAGCTGATGGGCCCTCCTTATGAGCCTCTGTGCAAGCATCTGTCAAACATTTAGAGATCAAAACAGTCTTCCTCATAGCAATTAAATCTGTGAGGTGGGTGACCTTAATGTTTTGATGGCTCCTCTAGATCACGCTTGTTCAGGGAAAGCCCCTGGCGGGCCGGGCTGGTTTGTGTACCTGCCGCGTCCGCAGGTTCGGCCTGTCGTGGCTCCCACTGGCCGCGGTTCGCCACTCCAGGCCAATGGAGGCTGCAGGAAGCGGTGTGGGCCAAGGGACGTGCTGGCCGCCCTTCCTGCTCTAGATTATAATGAGGTCCACAAGAACAAAATCACCATGAGGCCCCATCCCTGCTTTATATGTATAGTGAACTCAGATTTCCACCTGTCTCATTGTATTTCCCTCCCTGGGAAAATACACCTCCATATCCTAGTGTGAAGGGACAGCCCCTCACTGTGGTGAAGAGGAGACTAATGAGCTCTTCTGGACCTGTTTAGCTCTAACAAGGTGCATCTGTAAGGCTTGTTCTGCCTGGAAAGTGAAGCTTAAAAAGGGAAATCCTGCCATAAGAAAGGGTGGTGGATAGGAGGAGGTTCTACCACCTCCTCCACGGCTGCCGATGACAGAGACAGGTCAGCTGAGATGGAGACAGTGCAAGCCTCATTGCTCCCAAAGCTGCATAGAGTAGCTGCAGAGCAGTATGTCCGAAAAGAGGGGCTGGAGGTAGACCCAACTAAGGTGTAATAGACCCTGGTAAACCAAGCTTATAGAGCTGACTCCGGAAAGACCTGTGAGGCCTGAGAGATGGGCAACCTTTTCCTTTTTTGTTGTTTTTTGTTTGTTTTCACTCAGATTCCCTTCTCTTATAAGGGAAAGAGATCAGAGAGGACTTTTCTTTTGTCTGTTTGTTTGACTCAAAGAATCCCCTCCTGTGCTATGAACTGGGGGCACTGGCAGAAGAGGTTTGGGGGAGTTCTTGCCCCTCCCCCCCACCGATATAAAAATCGGTCTTTTTTTTTTTTAATCTGGTAAAGATGAAGCCATTAAGAAAAGCCAATAGGTTATTTGTAGTGTAAGCAGAGTCAGGATGAGCTCTACCCTGACATCTGGTGGTGAATTATGGGGAGTGTGGAAAAGAACTTCAGGGGCTGATCTCATTTGCATAGGCACACCCACCCCGCCTAGCGTGAGCCCCAGCAGCCCAAAATGGTCACTTTGGCGGCTGTGGGATCCCCAGTTTCTCTGTTATTGGGGCAGGAGGAATAAAGTGTTGTTACCCTGAGTTACCATGGTTATGTGACTCAAGGCCAGTGGAACTGTTTGATGACCGAGGGACTCACCATCAACTAAGTAGCACTTGCTAGACAAGGGACATGGGTCCCAAAACCCAGTTAGGGGAGAGAGGTTGGGGACAGGTATTTGTACCTGATGGGATGGGCTCTCTTTGAGGGTCTGAAACACCAATTGCACCGCCTTCTCTCTCGCCACTGTTGAATGTCAGAGCTCACTTTGATCCCATCAGGAATCTAGTTACAGACTGCTGAGCTGAATTTGCTTTGGGCCAATGGTGTACCAGCACTAGGGCTCCCCTACTATAAGCTGGAATCACTAAGAACTGAAATCACTAAAGGTACTAAGAGTTGAGATCACTGAGTGCTGTGTTAACTAGTGGGGGAGCCTGAAGCTATATTGCTAAGCGGCTGGTGGAGTGGAGCGGTTTGCGGAGCGGCTAACGGAGCAGTTTGTGGGACGGTTGGTGTTGCCCACGGAACGGTGAGCGGAGCAGTTTACGAAGCGGCTGGCAGAGCGGAGCAGTTTGCGGGATGGTTGGTGTGGCCCACAGAAGGGTGAGCGGAGCAGTTTGCGGGACGGTTGGCGCTGCCTGTGGGACAGCGAGCAGAGCGGAGCAGTTCGTGGGACGGCTGGTGCAGCTCACGGGACGGATAGTGGAGTGGAGCAGCTCATGGTGAAGGCGGCAGCAGAACCCCACGGAGAGGCGGGGCAGTTGGCCTTGGACCACGTAAGGTGCCCCTTAACACCCTGTGTACCCTTTCTCCCCCCCCCTTCCACCCAGGCTGGGGGGGGGGGGCAAAAACTCTGGGGCTGCACTGACCAAGGACAGAGACTCTTGGGTTGTTGGACTCAAGAGACTTTAGAGGTGTTGGACTTTTGGGACTTTGGGGTGATCTTTTGGGTTGTTGGACTTAAGACCCTGAGGGGAAAAGGACACTGCCAACCTTACTTGGGGGTGGGTCTTTTGCTCATGGTTTGTATTATGAATCCTGTTTGTGGTGTTTCCCCAATATAATGCCGCATTGTTTCCCTCCTTTATTAAAAGGATTTTGCTACACTCAGACTCCGTGCTTGCGAGAGGGGAAGTATTGCCTCTTAGAGGCGCCCGGGGGGTGGTATGAAATTGTCCCAGGTCACTGGGTGGGGGCTCGAGCCGGTTTTGCATTGTGGTATTGAAACGGAACCCCTAGATACTGAACCCGGCCCTTGTTGCTGCCAACTCAGATGGGCAGAAGGGTTACAGTAGCAAATGAGGAAAGATGCCAAGGAAACCCATTACCAAACAGACTTTCACACTGGATTGAGTGATGTCTAGACGCTGTTATATCTTAACTAGCAAATCAGTACCCCTGATTTAAAGACTTATTTTACGAGATCCACTGTGGCACAAGTGCTGTACCTTAAATGGGTTCCCCTGGTGGAGATATGTGACTTGAAATTTCTGTGCACACTTCATCAGACACTACTCCTTCGACTTAGCATTATGCTCCAATGCCCATTTTGGGTGAGTGGTGCTACATTCCATATTTATCTAAAAACTCCTCGACCAATGCCCTGCTGGTAGAGCAGTGCTTGCTAATCTCCCAAAAGTGGCAATACACAGAGGGCCTTGAAGAAAAAGAAGAGCCAATACTTACCAGTAACTCTTGTTCTAGAGTCACCTGAAGGTATTCATGCTACCTGCCCATCTTCCTCTCTACCTCCATGTTCTATATAACGGCAGGATCCTGCAACAGTAGCAAATGAACAGAGGTTGTGAACTTCTGTACACAGAGTAGGACAATGACATCGCTCTCCTGTGAAATCTTTCATGCGCCCTGCAATGGACATGGCTTTTTAAGACACTTCCACAGCTCAATGCCAGGGGTACCATATCCCACATGTTTGAATGCACAGCGGTTAATCTCAAAGAACAACAGTTACTGGAAAACAAAAAGCAGCCTCTCTTTTTGCATAAAGTGAAAGAAGATTTTATTTAGATTTAATATTGCCTCATATTCTAGACATGACAAATAGATCATATGATACTGCCACATCTGCACTGTGGACATTCTGATATTGAGCTATCTTTCTGCATTTAAGGACTTGACAACATTTGCCCTAGCAAAATGGATGGATTTTCAGATACTTTTGAACCTGCAGTGTTTGAGTTGGTAGAACTTATACCAAACATCTGCCAGTCATGTGCATGTAACTTCCATTAAATTGCACTCATATAACCAAGACTCTGCCTGCCAGCTACATTATACCAACAAAAATAGCTGAGTCTGGAGAAAATCTTTTGACCATAATTTATCTACACCTCAATAGTCACAAGGGTATTGTCTGATGCTGTGTGTTTGTGTGTGTGTTTTTCATTGATATGAGCTAAGTCTGAAATTTAAATGCAAAATGCAGCACTTGGAAACATTGTGGATTTTTCACACTCTAAGGAGGATGCTGTGTCTGTAAACCAAGGGAGGGGTTTAGAAGGAGATATAAATGTAATTTTTAAAATCTGTAACAAGTCTGGGTTTTTTCCCTGTGTTGTTCATATAATGGAAGATATTAACCATTTCCCTCAGATCAGGACCTAGAAAAGAAATACCCCTGTACATCAATAAACTGAGAAATATGTATGAAAATTAATTTGGCAACATCTTTTAAAACTGTATATAACTGATTCTTCATTAGCCCAATTTTATACTAGTGTCACTCCATTGGAATCGAGAGTTACACAGGCATAAAACTGTCATAACAGTGATGAATGGGTCCTTTCTCAGCATAAAAAGTGTGAAGCTGCTATCCTTCTTTTCCCCCCTAAGGTTTAAGCAAACAGCCCATGTATCAGATGCTAAAACGCTGTGAAGAAATGTAGAATTATGTCTCCTGATATTGACTCACTGGAAGTCAGACTGTGAGTCCTATTAATTCCAGCCCAGAAAGTGAAAAATGGGTTGTTGGAATGTTTTTCTGAGACAGAGAAAACTAGGGTAAGGGACAAATAACTCTGGTAGGGGAAAAATCTTCAGAGTAACCAAGCTCAGGAGAAAGCTTAGGCTGAGATTTGTGTTTCTTTTGGCTTAAGTTAACAAAAACTGATTAAAGGCAAACCTCAAGAGGACCATATCCAGTATGAGTGTGTACTATATTAGTAGAACTGTGGAAAATAACTTACTTGCACACCGAAATAGAAATTATTTAGCCAATATTTTTAGCCTGTTATAAATAGAGCTCGTCAGAAAACCCAAGATTTTACTGAAAGAAATTTCAAACAAAATCTTCATTTGAAATTTTTCAACTGAAAGATTTTGTTTTAAATTGTAATTTCAATGTGTCATTTCATTTCATTCTTTTAAACTGAAAAACTAAAATAAAATTATTTTAAATTGAAATGAAGATCATAATTGTTTTTCAAAATGTTTATTTTTTTTAATTTTCCAAGGGAAAGGATGAAAGATTTTTTCCTTGGAATTGGCATTTTCCCACCCAGAAAATTCAATTTCAATGAAAGAGGGGGTTTAGGACAGGAAAACTTTCTGCACTAAAAGTTTCAACCAGCTCTAGCTGTAAGTGGTATCAGAAGTTATTCTGTTTCTTCATATGTAAAATAGAGATAATACCTATTTACCTCCGTGTGTGTTGTGAGATTACATTAATTCTGTTTGTAGAGCAAACTGAGATCATAGAGAAAACACCATATAAAGTACAAAGATTTTATTATTACCACATTGACATCTATAGAAGAAACCACTGTCCAACTATCTGAGACAACCTGACTAGCCAACATCCTGCCTTAAATTTGTCCTTCAATTTGTCCCTAAATGCTCCAATTACAATTTTACTCCATCTTTATTTTAAATCCCACCTCCAAAGAATGGCCCATTTTTGCCCATCCCTTGACTGGTCACTTAAGATACAGTAAGTTTTGCATTATTATTATTGAGACAGAACTTTAGTAGTAGGAGATAATTAATGGTACAAGAAAAATATGAATGACTTATTCCTTAGGGTTGATTTCTTTTTTTCCCCACACATAGGATAACTAAGGCTGAGTGCTCTTTGGAGGTAGTATGTTTAGTGCTGAAAGGGAAGTTACACTTCATATCGCTCTTGATGACTGATGCCTTCCTTTTAGCCCACTGAAGAAGATAATACAGAAAAACACCAAACATCTAACCCTCTTCATCTGAAGATCACGTTGCTTTGTACAGAGCTACCGCTGGCAGAGAAACTAAAAAGAGATGGAATCTCAGAGTATTGCCCTCTTTGTTATTATTAAATGTTACTTTGTGATCCAAGTTTTCTTTCACTGCTTAATAAGCCAGATGGACACATTTGTTCTTCCAAACAGCTAAAGGATGTGCTAAACCTCTGATAAAAGAAATACACAACTCAGACTATTATATCTCTTTTCCTCCCTCCCCCTTTTATTTATTCTTGTCTACTTATTCACTGTTTGTATATTGCCCACCACGATGGGATCCCAGTCTCAGCTGTGGTCCCTAGGTGCTACTGGAATACAAATAATAATCAGACTGTAACAAAAAGGTAGGCAGTGGTAAAAAGTGAGAGATTGCTGTCAGGGGCTGCTATGATGGGGAAATAGTTCAAGCCCCCTCACCAAAATTTTAAGTTACCTCTGCCACTACTCTCAGTGGTGCAGAGGAGATGCAACCTAGCAAAAGCCTCTACCAGCTGCTTGGTGCCAAAATCCCAGACCACCTTCTGAGGTTCCAAACACCCCAGTTGTCCTGAACCTGAAGATAAATCTCCAGCTTCCTCCATGTCAATTTCTACAATGTATTGTCAGTACAAAAGGTTTGCAACATATTGAAAAGCAAACCTTTTAGTGCCAGTATAAAACAAATTGCATTTCAAATCAATGTAAATAACACAAGAGATACTGTTCTAACTCCATTATTCATTTTTCATATTTAATTCACTAAAACCTCCACTTGTTAAAAATGTATCTGAAACTACCATAGAATTTCCAGTTTGCCACAGAAATTATTAGGCCTGGTCATAAAAATTTAGACCCAGCATATCACAGTCTATTCAAGGCCTCTAGACTAACTTCCTGTATAATCTGATCTAGAAATTCTCCCTGGAAAACATGTTGGTTCAGTTTCCAGATCACCAAGAGAAGGATCTCTCCTTTCAGAAATAGACCTGGCTCACAGTCCTTGAAAGACAAGAACAAAGTGAATGTCATTAACTGCATGTATTTCAGACTTACAGGAATTATCCTTGCTTTACTGAGCAAGAGGGGCTTCCCTTGGGTTGGATGTTGAGCTATATCCTACTGCAGAAAAGGAGATAGTTATTCCAGAGAGATAATGTGGAACTCCAGCATTTTGTGTTTCTGCTGTTCTCAACTCAGCTAGGTCTCTCTCAGTGCTGCTGTACAGTCAAGTTTGGGCCAAATATTGATATGTCAATACAGAGTATTGTGTAGAGACAATTCTTTGGGGTGAGGGGGAAGAAAATGGGTGTAAACAAAGATTTCTAAAATAGGTAGGTGTCAGCACTTGACTAATTTTATAAGCATGAGAGCAATAAAGTAGATGTATAAAATAAACCTAAGTTTCTCAAGATGTAGTGCAGCTGGACACAAAGTGACAAGTGAATAGAGTTAGAATTTCTATTTTTAAACTAGAGGTGCATTGATATGACAGTTCCTGTGAGGTTGTTTAGTTTTAAGGTTTCCAGAAATGATTGATTTATTGTTGGGTTTTTTCCATGGTGGGTGACACGGAGTCAAGCTGAGCTTTATCCAGCAGTAGAAAACTATTTGATATGCACAGCAGTTTTCTGACTGACATTAATGGACAAGTTCAACAGTGAGAAACGCTAACAAATTATCTCTCTTGAAATTAATCTTTCTAAGCAACATTTTCCCCCATGCACGTTCAGATCATCTCTGTAAGAAATGTCAGAAATAATCCAGCATTAGCTTCTTAAGGAGAAATTGTACCGTCGTGCAGAAAATGAGATTCTGTGTAAAGATGTATGAAAAATCAAGAGCTTGATTGTGCCATTCAGGTAAACTTCTGCATTGCTGCTGATGTAGAGGCATGTTGACCCAGAGGTAGCACCTGGAGGTAGTCTGCCTCAGGCAGCCAGAATGTCTTTTTGTGTGCAGGAGGACAACTACATTCTGCTATGCTTCTTTATGGGGTGAAGTTTACTATGCTGCCCCCTCATGTCTGGAAAACTCTGTGGCACAGTGCAGAGGCTGGATAGAACCATGGCGCCTCCCAGCACCTCCACATTCTCTCTGCGGCAATGTAGATATCTGGGGAGTACAGAGGGAGCAGTCTTTGCACGGTCCTGAGTGCAGTGTCTGGATTTCTGTTTAGCCCTTATGCAATTGAGTCAATGTGTTTGAAACCCTACATTTTGGAAATATTACCCATACTATATAAAGCAGGAAAGAAGGTTGGAACAAAAGTTCTCTCTACTTTAGAAGCCATGATTACATTCTCTTTTAGGAAGGGTCTTATCTGGCTCCCATTGAAGTCAAAGGCAAAACTCCCATTGATTTGAATGTGAAAGGATAATAACTACTATGTTTCTAAACATTTGGAAAATGTGTTTAAACTTAGTATTTCTCCATTAGATCACAATATTAACGTTGACCTTGCAGACAGCAAAATCTTCCCCTTGCTTTGAGTTTTATAAATGAGTCCTATACCTAGAGTTGGGTTTGCTCTATAAAAACTGTTCCATATTCACTCAATTTTAAATGACATTTGATTGCACGCTTTATATATTGCTTTCCAGGAAAAAAACAAAACAAAAAACAAAACAACCCTCAACAAATTACAGAGCCACAAAACCCTAGTGCCCCTTAACTTTCCTAACCTACAGGTTTAATTGTGAGATTCCCTATTAAAATAGCCAGCTGAATCAATAACAGAAAACCTAATCACAATGGAGTGCCAATAGAAAAATTCCACTCTGGATAAAGCAAACTAATCAATCATTTTATATTCAAGCGTTGAACAAATCCCCAAGGAAATAAAATCTAATCCCATAAAAACATAAAAATATGAACCAAAATAGAAAGTATAAAATTCCCTCTGGTGTTTCTTTGAGAAAAATGCCTCATTTTCCAGTTTATAAGAAGTGGAAGAGGAAATATGTTTATAAATGTAAGGACTTGCAATGTAATGGTACCTGTTAGTGGTTTATAGAGGCACAGGAGAGCAAATATTTTATTAAATTCACATATGGTCATCCCTTTTGAATACCTGATTAGAAAACAAACAGATAAACAAAATCATGATTAGCCACCTATTAAAAACATTGCTTTTAATAGGAGATTCGCAAACAGACTTGAATTCATCTGGCAATCAAATGCTGAGAAATGAGACTTTCTCTAAATAAACCCTGCCACTAAATAGTCTCAGTAGACAAAAGATATGACTAGATCAGTGAAACAGCAGATGCAAGCAGTCAGCACAGAGCAGGATTCTTCAGTAATTAATTCTTTTAAAGACAGACTACACCCAATATTTTACAACTCACAGATGTTTATTTCTCTACATACCTATAATATTTTACATATGATAATTCCAGATATTTGTAAAGGAAAAACAACACTTTTTTTTACAAGTGGAGATGCCTCAGATTATCCAGCATAAGATATCTATAAAACAATGGAGAAAATATTACAATTAATTTTTTTCCATTAGATGCCTACTCAGGAATATACTAGGACATAGAATTTATATGTACCAATTGGAATTTTTTTATGTAGCAATTATTAAAATGAAATAGTACTTTAAATAGTAATAATGCAAATGATTCTTTACAGGCGGCAATATTTATTGGTTGAGCTTGAAATGATAGGGAAAAACTCTGGTTCTTAACATTATGTCTTTTTCACTGGATTGCTCCTCTGTACAGATACCTTGCACAGTACTATTGTTGCCTTTACTAAAAGATGTATTAAAAAGTGATAGTGTTCAACTCTCAGCACTATTATTAAGATTGTGTCAGTGTTTTCATTATAAAGCCCTAATTTTACAGGGTTTTATATGGCTGAGTGGTGAAAATGTCATCTATACCAAGCTTGTTTAGAGAAATAAAAAGTCACAGAGCAATTCTTTTGTCTTGTTTGGACACTTAAGAGAAACTAAAATTACCAGTTGATTAGACTATTTTTAGACACTGATGTAGCTCAACAAAACCTATAAATACTTAATGCCAAGCCCACCACTCAGTGCTGAGCCAGGTTCTTGGGAGATGTGTGGGAATCAAAGGGGGAGGAGTTTTTCCCCATGGGGTAGAGGAACCACTCCACAGAAATAATCAAGCTATCCTGTAGTGACTCAAGAGCATGAGTACGACCGACAGGGCAGACTGTTGAGAAGCAGGGCACAAACAAATTGGCTGTGAGTTCTATACTTAGATTTCACCAAGCAATTATCAACTGTAAACTCCTCAGGCACTATAACAGCCTAAACATGGAGTCACATACAGACCCCGTAGGTACTCCAGTCTGTTTTGTCACTCAGGCAAGCCTACCTTTGTGATAGATGGTTCATTACATCATGAATCACACCAATATTCAGTTTACTTCCAGTCCAAAAGCATGAGTCACTCAGACAGGTCAGAGTAGTAGCCGTGTTAGTCTGTATCCGCAAAAAGAATAGGAGTACTTGTGGCACCTTAGAGACTAACAAATTTATTGTAGCATAAGCTTTCGTGGGCTACAGCTCACTGTAGCATAAACTTTCGTGGGCTACAGCTCACTGCATCCGATGAAGTGAGCTGTAGCCCACGAAAGCTTATGCTACAATAAATTTGTTAGTCTCTAAGGTGCCACAAGTACTCCTATTCTTTCTTCAGACAGGTCAATTGTACCTTGGATCGCATACCAAAGACAATGCTTGTAGCCAATCTTATAATACACTATATACAGATTTATTAATAGCAAAAGAAAATAAGAGATAATAGAAACTTCTACAATCAGCAAGCTCCATATGTCCTTTAGGGCTAACCCAGGCTAAGCATCTGGAGATCCCTTGGTTATGCCTGAAACCTTGCCCCCAGAGTCCAAGCAGCAATGAGATACAGTTCCTCCTTATTAGGGGTTTTTATTCCCCCCACCCACCCACCCCACACACACACACCCTCCTTTGAGCTGCAAACTCAGCTGATGGGAGGAATTCACTTGCAAGACTCATCTTCATGGGTTGGGGGAAAGTAAACAACAAAGCCTTTTAGTCCTTTTCAGTAATCCACTGTAGTCCATCTGATGTGAATGGGCCTTCCTTGACAGCCAAGATTTAATACCTATGCTGGAGATCAGTACTTTATGCTAGTTAATGTCTCTCTCCGGTCTGGTGATTCACAGTTACAGAGGCTCACAATGCGAACACTCAAATATTACTTTATAATTCAGGTCCTACTTCATTCGTGATATTGTGGAAATTGCGGATTCTGCAATAGTAGGCTTCCACTGCAATGTTGTTGTAAATTAGCTTACTTTGCACAGTCCCCAATTTTGCATACATTTTGAGGTTTGCAACACACACTTTTTCCCCCATTAGTACATTAAATGACATTGAAGAGTTTTGGGATTCACCTGCAGTTCTACAGCATTTTCCAGAGTTATCTGAGACAGCAAAGTGATCACTATTGATCTTGCCTAATTTTGTGGAGGCCGAGCGTGCTGTATCTTGGTACAGACAAGTTTTCACAAAGCAAACACAGGGCATGAAGGAGACCACTGTAGTGGGGAGTGCTGCACTAACATTCAATGCCTGTAAAATGTATATGGCTAAAGTGACTGGACTGGATTTCTACAACAGTTGTGTTAAGACTTTTAAGCTTCTGAATTTTATATTATACCAGTCGCTTTTTTTTTAATGAATGTAATATAGTTGCACCAAATTTTCTGATTATCAAAAAAATTCACAGGCATATCATAATAAGGTGAGTGTTTATATCATTCCAGCAAATTTTTCTTAAACAAATAGGTCTATTGTGGCTTTTCCAAATTACCCCTATTAATACAGGTCCATTATTACTTTACGGCAATTTTCCATGTCTTGTCCACAACTCAGCAGCAATTATTTGAAGAACATCCCGCGATTCAGGTAGGGTCTAACTTATAATATGGGATACAGGTATTATCAGTGAGATTAATGCATGCAGCAATTTACAAGCATTCCATAAAATCTAAACACTAAAAACATTCTTATAAACTAAATACCTATTTTAACAATAGTAACACACAGGTGAGCCACACTAATTTCAGCTCTATATTTGTCAGTACTCAACTGAAGCGTGGGGACCTTGGTCTGAGCTGGCACCTGGTCTGTCAGCATCACAGAAACTACTCCAGCCTACTCCAGCATAATGACTGATGTGTGTGTGTGTGTATATATATATATATATAAAACATGGAATAAGGAAGTTGCAGCCTGCTGGCTGGAGATGGGATCCAGGCCTTTCCATCAAACCTGTAAGGAGATATATACAGGTTTTGATGGAAAGGCCTGGATCCCACCTCCAGCTCAGCAGGCTGTAACTTCCTTATTTTCTGCCCAGATAAATTTACTTATTGGTGCCTCCACCCACCTCGCTCCCTCCTGGCAGGATCACCAGTGGTTGCCAGGTGTCCAGTTTTCAACCAGAAAGTCCAGTCGAAAAGGGAACCTGGCAGTGTCTGGTTACCCACAGTAACTGACCTCCGCCACCGGGGGTGGGAAGCGCAACAGCTGCGGGTGAAGCCTGGAGGAGCTGCTCTCTGCTTAGCTGCTCATGGAGAGAGCTCCAGCTTCTCCGGCAGAGAGGATGGTTTGTGTGTGGTGGGAGGGGAAATCCCCATAATGCCCTGATTTCCCGACCCCAGCCCCTTGCTTCAGGGACCAACGGCCCCCCGATTAGGCAGGCAGGCTCCGTGTCAGCTCCTCCCAGCCCGGCTCTGCAGACGGCAGATGAGTGCCGGGTCAGGGGGAAGTGAGCAACAAGGGGGAGGAGCAAGTGGGGTGGGGCCTGGGGAAGAGGCGGGACCAGAGGTGGAGCCTCGGAGGAAGGGGCGCGGCAGAGGGTGGGGTAGGGTGTCCGGTTTTTAGCAGTTATAAAGTTGGCAACCCTAATCACCACAGGGTAACTTCAAGTTAATTGCCATATAATTAGAGGCTCCCAAGGAATAACAAAAACAAACACAATATATTCAGTAGAGTAACTGTATTAAACAGGAAATAAATAATGACACAACAGGGTAAAACAATACTCCTGGTCACTCATGCTCTCCACATGCTGATAATACCCATACATTTCTCCAAAAATACCAATCACATGAACTGATGTAATAGGAATAAAACGTAGTGTCCTGTTGGTACATGTACTTCCTGTGGGAACTTACTGACCAATGAAAACAATATCTTCTAAAGTAGCAATAAGTAGTTTGGCTGACTTGATGCAGTACAGCCCAAAAGAGTCTCATTTGGGAGAAGATGGTAAGTCCCTCCACAGGTTTAATAGACAGTAGGTAATAAAATCCCCAAATCTTACCTCATGGTTTGAGGACACAGTCTGGGGAACAGGGGGTCTCCCAAGCAATTTCCCTGGCTATCTAACTAAATGATGGTGTACTCACAACTCCACGAATGATCCTCAGGTTCACATCTGAATCGGACTCTTCAGCAACTGCAGAGTGGCTGATAATTGCAGTTGGCAGCATCCCCTTCATACAGGGATCAGACTGCTTCTGTTCCCAAGATTACCCCTCACGATAAAGGGATGCAGGGATTTTAATAACTACCCTAAAAAAACCTGACTCTTAGGCTATGTCTACATGGCAACCCTGAACTAGCAGCAAGAGTAGTACTTGCCCTGTCATAAACGGCTTATCTAGGGAGCTGAAGGACTAACTCAGCCTGAATGGGTGGGGAGTTTTACCAACAAAAATCTATAAACCAGGAGTCATCTTGAACAGGGAAAGGAACAAGCTTAGAGATTTTGCTACCAGGACCCAAAGGCCCCCATAGAGGTTCATAAACTCACCAACAGCAAGTCCTACCCTTCCAGTGACTGGCTCCAGATTCTCCCAATGCAGTTTCTCTCCTCTCACAGTGCTCCCAGGGGCGGGCATCTCACTCAGGACCTTTCCTATTACGATGTTAGCTCTACTTTTTTGGGCTTTTTCCTGTCAATCATTTGAATTCTAGCCCCTGCCCCTTTTCTCTCAGACATGTTCCTCCTCTGAGAGGCAAGGCCCTGGTGGCCATCCAGGTGCACCTGCTATAACTCCCCTGAGCCAACTGGGGCCCCATCACTCAAAATGGTGTCTCTCCTCTCTCCCTCTCAATTGCCCTGGGCCCCTCTGCCTCCCAGGAACAGCGTGCCTCTCCCTGAGATGCTAGCACAGAGACACCCAGCAACTAAGGTAAGCTCCAATCTGAACTGATGAGGGGAAATCCTGTAAATAGAAGAAAGAAAGGAAATAATTGACTAAAGCAAGTAAAAGGTCCATAAGGCAAACAAAAATTTGATTACTATTGATACTTTATCAAAGTGAGACCATGGTATTTCTGTATTTTTCACAGCTAAATGTGGGAACATTTATAGGTATCACACTGTACATCTGTCAATATCTCAAAATCCGTGTAGATCTGGGCTGTGCTTCATATGTGTTTTTCTTCCCACTGACCTCCCCTCTGGATTTTTCCCCCAAGAAACATTTAAAGGAGTTTTCTTTTCTAAAATCTGTGCTTGAAAAGTATTGATTGGTCTTACATCTGGGGCTGCCTTCTCTTCCAAGAGTCAGACTCATGCTTTTTTGCACTGGCTGGTAATTTTGAAAGTACTGTGATTTACACTTGCTTTGACATTTATTCTGGAGGATTTGTGCTCCTGAATAAAATTTTGTGATTTATTTACCCCTAGTTATTTTTGAAGCTCAGAGAAAGTCAAAACATGATCATTCTGAGGGATTGGCATTGAGTGTTCAGTAATGACATTAAGAATCCCTGTGCTTATTTTACTGCTTCCATTACTGCTTCAGCACTTCAGCTATCCTGGCATTTCAGACCTTTAATTTTAAAAAAGCCTAGTGACTTAATTATATTTATTTAATACATGTGTAATGAGCTTATATCTATTTATTCAATACATTTATAATGTATCTCTATTCCTTTATTTAATACATGTATAATGTGCCTGAATTATTAGTTAGCATCAGGAAACCATACAATATAATCAAGGCAAATGCTAGAATAAAAAATAATCATCTAACCAGCCCAAACAGAATATCACTTAGAACCAAAGGGAGGACCTTCAGGGAAAGCCACCCCAAAAAACAAAAAAGAAACCATTCCCAGATAACACATAAAATAATGAAACAGTTAGGTTGGGAAAATGAGAACAAAGGAGGAGACTCAAAAAAGGGATCAAAATGTATATGCCTGGCATTTTTTCTAGGAGCCCAATCCAACTAAGCACTTAAGCATGTGTTTAACATTAAGATAATAGTGGCACTAGTTACATGGTTAAAGTCAAACATGTGCCAAAGTGCTTTACTTGACAGGCGTGTAAAAACAGTCAAGGTAGGCCACTGTGCAGCTCTTCTGGGCTAGACTTTCACAACCAAAGAATCTGACTCCAGCCTGGACTAGGCTGATCCTAGGCAACCAGAGCTGTATGCTTAACAGTTCTGTGGTGACAAACTTTGGTACATAAGCTTGGTTTGGGTAGCTCTCTGCTCACTTCATCCATTTTAGAAAAAGGCAAAGAAAATAAAGATTCAAAGTTACTATTTCACAACTGTGCTCTTTCCTTATCCCTTGTTCTTAATTCCCATATACTTGAATAATGGTTTTCTGTGTCTTTTGGCTAATGAGTATAAAACATATTTGAGTGAGGAAGGAAAAGCCTTTTAGTTAAATGAGATCTTCATGGAACTATAACTATTTCTTATTCTTTGAGCAGCTGTCACTATGTGTTGTGCACTTCAGGATGTGCATGTGCCCAGGACTGAAGATTTATCCCTAGCAATGTCTGTCTGGTTCACAGATGTGCCTTGCTCTCTTCATTCACTGCACCAAGGGCATGAAGGAGGCTGCTGGACTGTTGCCATCTTAGTTTCTAGAAGGAAACCAGGCAGCAAGGAAGCAGTGTGCTGCATATAGAGAAACACCTCTCAAAGAACTCAAGTTACTACAAGGTGAGTAAATCATCATTTCTGCTCTTCTGGTTGTTTTTTGTACAACTTTCTACACATCTTGGTTACCTCCTAATCTTCCATTTCAGTTTGTTTGTTTGTTTGTTTGTTTGTTTTTAAAAAGTTAAAATTGTAAATGTTAAAATGCTTGTCATGCCTGTCTTTATTTCTCCAGCTATGTTAATCATTGGTTCCTGTTACTCATGTATTGATTTTAGCATCGTAAAATAATGAATGAAATATCCCTTTGTATTTCACATATAGCTATTAGTCACACTAGAGTAAACCATTAACATTCTTGCCATTTAAAGCACTGTGGGAACACAACCGTAATTATCCATTATCATGCGAATCTCCAGAGACATCATTACACTGTGTAGTATAACTTGTTCAGAGGGGAGTAGGGTTGCTTTTGAGAGGTTTGGTGGGTGCACAGGCACTTTGACATTTATGAAGAGAACACTTTTGGTCCAGTACTACTTCATTCTAGGCTCCTTTGTGACAAAGGACACTGACCCTGCTAGGAGGAAGTGGTCTCATGGAAATGTTCTACATAGGGTGTATAGAGAAGATCCTGCTGCTGACTCTGGCTTTAGGGCTGGACCCCAGAGTTCCATAAACAGGTAAGCTGGAACTACCCTTTCTTCTCAAGGTGTGATGGTTGTAGTTCTTTTCTTTGCCACACTTTCCTGGTTGTCACAATCTGGGAAATGTCCACCCATGACAACCATATTAATAGTCTTAGTTTCGGCAAGGCATGATGACAAACAATGGGAGTTATATAAACAGTACCCTTTCCTCAAGATGGAGAAAAAACCCAGAGGGAGCCAGATCGTTCTGATGGTCTTTCCTGTGAGATGTGGACAAGTAAACACACATTTGTTTATTTTATTTGTTGTTTTGTAATGGAACTATGAGATTGACACTTCTGAAGAGCATCTGAAACAATCTCTGAGACTGCGGGTAAATTTTGCTGTGATGTTATAATTTTGGCCTGTGCAAAGATCCAAGTGAATTGTGAATTTGTGAGGGAAAGAAAATTACTAACATGGTCTTTGTATGGTGTGACAAAGATGCTGAATAATCCTGGTGCACTCTACTGAAAGACATTGTGAAAAGCAAGTTAAACTCTTTCTTGGAGAATCAGTTACGCATAGCAAACATCTTCAGGATGACTGTATCAACAGTATGCGCTGTATTTAACATAATGAACTTATCTTTCAAAAAAACCCAACAACTCTGCATCTATTAAAGCTAAACCTTCTGTTAGGCAGGCAATTCAGTCCAGAAGTAACTCAGCAGTGAGGTCACTTTGTTGTACAAAGCACAATTGGATACCAGGCAACAAGGAGCAAAGATTAAAGAGTTCACCCACAGAAGAATAAATAATGAGGAAAATGCAAAATCTCCACTACTAGAAAACAAACCACCCGCTCAGAGAGAGCATCTGGCATCAACTGTGACTAAGCTGGAAAATCAAGAAAGAAACGTATATTATTGCTTCCTTTTCCTCATATTTCTTCCTGAAAATTAGAAACCTAAAATTTGTTGCCAGATTTTTTGGCTCCTGATCTGAAAGCTGGATGCTAAGGGCACTTGTACTTATGGAATGGGATTGGGTTGGATGGACTCCTTCCTTTTGGAAGAAGATTTAAGGACTCCAGAGTGGAAGAAAGACAATCCACTGCGAGGACTGAGAGGAAGAATTTGGAGAAAGAAGGCAGGGAAGAAGAGTCTGTTTGTGAGGTCCTGGAACTTTGGTGGAACTGGGCCAATTTTTAGCCTTAATCCACCCCCACCTTTCATCAAATTTTAAGGATGTACTAGTGGACAAATCTAACAAATCTTTAAAGTCAATGGCAGTTTTGTGTGAGTAAGGACTTTGGTCATAGTTACCTAAAAGGAAGGGAGAGCATATACGGGTCCATAAAGAGGCAGAGAATGTAGAAATAATGACCTAAGTTATTTGAATAAATTAGTATGTTAATATTTCTTAAATGTACATACAAAGTTATTTGTTTTTTTACAAATAAGAATTGGGACTGTGACCTTTTTTACTTGCTTTGCTGATTTTGTTTTTTAAAGGTTAGAAATTCCACGAGTGTCATGTATGTTCTTTCCTGGTGTTGCTGAAGGATTCTTTGGAGGTCTCAGAGATGTGTAATTTGACTCTTATAATTTAATTCAAGGAATCAAGGGGTTAGCAAGCTTTTTCCCGAGTGTTCATTGGCAATAAAGTTAAAAAGTTGTAAACATATACAAACAACAATCCAGAAGGCTTGATTCTCCATTGTCCTGCCTCTGGTGTAGTCATTTACAAAGCATGAGCAGTAAAATTATGAATCAGGATGCAAAAAATCATGACCTGGGCCAAGAAATCATGATTTAAATAAATATTATCTTTTGTCTGTCTTCTGATTTTTGAACTCTCTCTATCCACCCCAAATGTGCGACAATTAATCTTGCAGATTCTCCCAGACTTATAGTGAATACGGTATTGACAACCTCAAGTGTTTTGAAATCACAAGTAATACACTCCCTCCCACCCCCAAAAAATCAGGACATTTAGCTATAAATCAATTTATATATATATAAATATATATATGGGGGTGGGAGGGAGTGTATTATATATATATAATTTGATTTCTTTTTATTTACCTGGTGTTTTTTGAACCTTTATGGTGCACTCAGATGGCATTTTGAAGCTCTCATCCACAATCATGAGGGTTAGAAACTTTAATTGTTTTAAAGAGAATGAGAGTTAAGGTTCTCACATGACTCCAGGAACTGGGGCTTTAAGAAAAACACCAAATATCATGAGAATCATGATAAAGTCATGAGAGTTGGAATCTGTGGAAATAAAATGCTATCATTCTCAACTGGTAGTGTTTTACCCCTACTTTTGGATTGGTGTAAATGACTGCAAAAGGTTCAAGGCAATGTAGAATCAGGTCCAGAGTTTTAAGCAGCCTAACTAAATAGCCATATCCTGTCAAATACTTAACTTTCAGTCTCTTGTATGGTCATAATTTCAACACTTGTCCAGTTAAAATTTTCTACATCAGGTAGCCTTGATTTTTTGTATGGTTTCTTTTTCATATATGATTTTTTTCTTTTATATGCTTACAATAATATACAGTACCCCAAGTATATCATTCCAGATGCAGTAGAGATACACGAGACAAGATATAAATGTGCAAAGGGACAGAAACTTGGAACAGTGACATTAAAAAGGCTTTTTGTATAGTAGTTGAAAGTACATAATTAAATTAGCATTGTAAATAAATATTATAGACATTAGCAACCCAAAATTATGACCCACGCAGCAAAAAATTAAATCATAAGCATAGCAACATAGTGGCTTAATAGAGCTCTAGCCTACTAATATTCTGGTTTATTTGTCACCTAAACTGATAAAACTTGGGTCATCTATATCCCTTGCATATTAGTCTTAATTAACTTTTATTACTTCCTATGTCCCTGTTAGAACCAGAAGAAAAGCAGTTGCAGAATGATTAGGCAAATGCTTTCCTTAGTAACATGCCCCTGGGCTGATCTAATGGATATTTTTTATCTAGTCTGGTATATTTCACAAAAACAGTGTTCTCTTTACACAGCGCTTGGCGTTTACAGAGGACACAACAAATATTTACTGTCTTTTACTATATATCATAGTCTTTTACTGTATCTGTATAAATTGCTAAGATGAGAGATCCTTTCTGCCATCATGCATCCATTTTTATAAAATTTGTTTCTTCTAAGCCCCTGATAATTAATATTTAGACATTTCATATGGAAAAATATAAAATGCCTAACTCTATTTAAAACAGCTGAGCAATTCATAGCAGTTATCCCCTCTGTCACCACAACGCAGGACATCATATGCAATGATGATAGAGCCTCACCTCGATGTCAACGTACGAGGATTCAGCAAACGCTATTCAAGGTTGCATTGCTGAATTACCTGCATTGTGACTGGATTGTAGTGGGACAGGTGTGTGCAGTTCCAGTCCCACTCTCAGCTATGCAAGTTATGTGCCATGCTGGTGCAGAAATTGCAACGAGTAACTTCATTCAATGTATAGCTCCTTTAAATTAAATAAAATCAGTTCCATTTTCTAAGGGCCCGTCTAAATGATCATTTACTTGGCAGCAAGCTGAGGTGTGAATCTAACTATCCATGTGGAGCCTGCTGGTATGCACTAACAGTTCGCTACGGTGCTGTTATCTACTTCTGTTTCAAGGCAGGGTTAGGATATTTCATCCACGTGAACTAATTATAGGAGCCATGCTATGCATGTGAGCAGATATAACAGTTTGGCATCTTTTTGTTCTATGGTAATGATTCTCATAGACTTTAAGGTCAGAAGGGACCATTATGATCATCTAGTCTGATGAATTTTTAAGTAATAGTCCAAGCCTATACAACAGTGGATGCATGCTGTAATGTCTTTGTGCATACAGTTAAGCTGTGTCAAGGCCTAGGGGTATGTAACAGCCTCACTTCAGAATTAGAGCTGGCGGAGGATGACAATTCTGTTTCACTACAACTTTTAAAGTTCCAAAATTTGTATTTGTTTCACACTGAAATGAAACCAAAACCTTTCAAACTTTGTCCTGAAGCAAATTTGGGTCAAAACATCCATTTTCAGATCAGAAAGGTCAGGCATTCAATGTAGGTCTTTTTTTTTTTTTTTTGGCACCCGCCTGCAGCGCTCGTTTTTTTTTTTTTTTTTTTTGGCGCCCGCCGGACAAAAAAGGTTGGGGACCACTGCTCTAGACGGTGCCATGCTCCGAGGGAGTGGAGGCTTTTCCCTCATAGTGGGAAACTTAGCTGCCGTCATCTCTATGAACCCCCTAGTGGCTTCAAAGGTGTCCGGGGTGGAAGGCATCATAACTTCCCCCACATGCAGCTGCGGTGAGTCCAGGAGGGCAGAGATTTCTGGAGAGACAGGGACCCACGATGGTTCTGTGCAGCCCATAGGCCCGTCCCTTGCACCGTCCCCTTCTGGGGGTGCAGTAGCCGTAGCAAGCCGCTGGGGGGACTTCCCCTTGGCCTGAAGGAACTGAAGGGGGGTTGGGCCGGCAGGGTCATATATAGAGTGCCGTATATAGAGCACCATACCGTCGCCACTCCAGGGGGCTCCACAGCTGGCCTGACTGGTAGCTGCTAAGGACGCAGTGCGTGCACACACCTAACTGGAATTGATATGAGCAAGCACTAGAAGAAGAACTCAGTGTGACAACATCTTCCTTTGTTCTGTTCTAACAAGTGAATACGATAACATTAGCAACCAACAGGTTCATAGACAAGTGGATACAATAACATTCGTATTTCTTCTGATCTAGAGTTATTTACCATAGGGCATGAATAATAGCAAATAAGCAACAGTATATAGCCAAATTTAACAATCCACTTGCATTTTACGAGTGGATTAGTTTGCACATTTCAATGCCTCTTGGTGAGGTTCACAGACAGGTGAACTGCCTATTGCTTTTCATCTAAACTGGTTTGCTTGCATCACACCTGCTTTTCACTGGTGATTGGGTATGTCCTGTAATTCAACAATTGATTATTCCCATAATTGTCTACATTTACTAACCTGTTATCTTACATCCCTGGTTCTCATATGTGGTCATTAAGCATTTCCTGTACATCTGAAGGCCCACAGCACTGACAGCAATGCACTTTATAGCAGAGGACCCTTACCCTATGCCCTCTTGTCTGAGAATTTGACGCAGGGAAGTTTCCAGACACGCTTCCTTCAACTACCTTCTCTTAGGGATCTTTCCACCTCTCCAAGACATCCTGCATGAAATTCTCAAGCATTCTAAGACCGAAGTAATATTTATTAGGAATAGAGGGGAAAAATCACATTAATGCTAAAGAAATGGTTTGTATACCATATGGTGTCTAAAATTCTTCAAAAAACAATCCACTTAGTATTATCTATCTTGTTACCAGGGGCGGTTCCAGGCACCAGTGCACCAAGCGCGTGCCTGGGGCGGCAAGCCGCGGGGGGCGGCCTGCCAGTCGTCGTGAGGGTGGCAGTCAGGCTGCCTTCGGCGGCATGCCTGCAGGAGGTCCGCCGGTCCCGCGGCTTCGGCGGCAATTCGGCGGTGGGTACGCCGAAGGCGCGGGACCAACGGACCTCCCACAGGCATGCCGCTGAAGGCTGCCTCACTGCCGTGCTTGGGGCGGCAAAATACATAGAGCCGCCCCTGCTTGTTACAGTGAATAAGCTATATTGTACATTTCCTGAGCATATCCGTCCTAGATGGTCAAGTGACAGGGGCCACATAAGATAGGTCATCTCCTCAGCTTCCCTGTTATTTCCTTTTCCTTTGGACCTTTTGGTAGTTGGCCAGAGAGACAGCCTCTCATCTCTCAACAGATACCATCTCCATTCTTCCCTGCTCCCTGACATCCAATTCCTCTGTAATCTTTTCTAAAGGTGTGACAGTGTTCATTATCACATCAGCATTTTGCATCTATGGTGATGTAAAATAGTCTTTGTCCTTGTACAATAGCTGTTTTCCTCTTTCCCCCTCCCTGCCAGATTGCCACCTTAATCTAGTTATGGATTTATTTCCCAGGTTCTTCTCTCAAAAGCAAGGCCCCTTTGATCTTGCCTACAATTTAGTCCACCTAAGTATCCATTAGATACTAGGTGATTAGATTCTGGTTTGCATGTCAATTGTCCCTGGATGGAGGTGCTAAGCAGAATCCATATCACTGTCTGACTTTGAAAAAATAGGGTTCAGATTTTCTTATAAATCTCTTACCTTTGAAATATTGATAGCTTCATACTGATATGCCATAACTAAACATTCCTCTTTAAAAATCACCACACTCTATGCCTTGAAGGCTTCCTGCAGCAGTGAATTTTACACTGTGTAAAAAGACTCTAGTTCATAGACGATGATGATTGCACCACATAAAGTGATTTAAAGAACTCATTCTTCTAATTTATTATATTAAAATAGAAGACATCAGGATTTTGAGTTTTCCTTTTTCTTATTTTGTGGAATATTTATTGGCATTGGTTAGCTGCAGTATTGGACAGTCAAACTGATGTAATGCCAATCCACTCCAGGGCATCATCAGCAGGGACAGGGATCAGACCTGGGACTTCAATACATGAGCTTCTACTGCCTGAGCTGAAAGACACATGTCTCTTAGCCAAGGCTGAAGAAGGTTAATCAATCTCTAGCTGGCCTAGCCATCACCAGAGTGGGACAGAATGCCACACCAAGCAAGTAGGGGTTACACCGAGATAAGTATCAAAAATGTATAAAGTATTTATTGGCTTGTCCACACACATGTTGAACTGTGTGCAACACAGTACAGGCATCATTCTCCTCTCACACTGATGTAAATCAAAAGTTATTCTATTGAAATGAGTGAAGTTACCCATGTGTAAAAGTTAGACCATAATCAAACCTTACATGTCCTGAGTTACCTAGGTGCAGCTCCTATTAAAAAAGGACCATCTGAGTCTCTTCAAATCAGGAACAGCTGTGGATTCCAACATTCAGAGACGAATTGCCCTCTCAGAACTTATCTGTACTGTGATCCCTTTTTATACTGATGTAAAACATGCCTACAACAGAAGTTTGCACCTGTTTAGCTACTGAAGTGCAAAACACCTCTGGTAGAATAGTGATAATATATAGCACTTATATAGTGCTTTTCATCTGTGGATCTTACAAAATAGGTCAGTATAATTACCTCCATTTTACAGATGTGGAAACTGAGGCACGGGGAGGAGAAATGACTTGTTAAGGTCACCCAACAGGCCAGTAGGAGAGACAGGAATTGAAAGACAAGTTCTCAGTTACAAAGGGGCAGCTCTCCTTGACTTCTCAGTACTTCTTTCAAATTGTAAAATGCTGAAAGGAATAAATTGCATTTACTTGTTAGAGAGGCGGTTAGTATATCTGTAATTGTTTTGTTCTAACTGTGCAGCCAGATTTCAATCACTGGGCCAGAATCAGCCCAATGCCACAGGCAGGTGCAAAGTACAGTTACATGAACCAGCCTGGCCAACTGTGTCCTTAGGGGTGATTAAAATGCACCCCCCCCCAGGCTGCTATCAAAGGGAAGGGTAAGAATAGATGTTAAGCTTTTGAAAAGGGAGTAAGCATGTAAAGGAAATAGTACTGTACTGACTGTACTAATTGCTATGTTAAGCCTCTGAACATGACTCGCATGAACTAGGGGTGAAATTCTGGCCCCATTGAAGTAAGTGGCAAAATTCCCATTGACCTCAATGTGGCAGGATTTTGCACTAGATGTTTCCAGGAATCATATTGAACCAATATTGCCAATCCCAAAGGTTCAAAAATAATGAGATTGACTTAAAAATCATGATATTTGAAAAACTACATTTAGGTTCTTTTTTTATTTGCCTCTGTGTTTTGAGCCTTTAGGGTACACTTGGGTCATGTTTGCAAGATTTCCTCTGCAAACATATTAATATAGAATTACTTAGTTTTTAAATGGAAGCTGAGGCTCTCACATGCCCCCATGGATCCAAGACCTGGATCTTTAAGAAAAGCAACAAATATAATGAAACTCAAAATAAAATTACTAGAGTTGGCAACACTATGAGCTGAATGCTGATTCAATTTATAAAAGTACCATGCCATGTCTCCTAACAACCCTCAAGAGTTTATTCGTCATTACAGAGAGCAGGTGATATTTCCACACTATTCATGTATTCATGGAAGGATGGATTAATTTAAATAACTGATTTTAATCATGATTTAAATCAGCAACTTTTTTACATTTGTACTTTTTTGGTTATTTTCCTAAAGAAAGATCAATTTTCATGTAATGGTCATGCAAATCAGCATGTTTGTTGGCAACTATTACGTAAGAACATAAGAATGAATCATAAGAACATAAGAACATAAGAAAGGCCGTGCCGGGTCAGACCAAAGGTCCATCTAGCCCAGTATCTGTCTACCGACAGTGGCCAATACCAGGTGCCCCAGAGGGAGTGAACCTAACAGGCAATGATCAAGTGATCTCTCTCCTGCCATCCATCTCCATCCTCTGACGAACAGAGGCTAGGGACACCATTCTTACCCATCCTGGCTAATAGCCATTTATGGACTTAGCCACCATGAATTTATCCAGTCCCCTTTTAAACATTGTTATAGTCCTAGCCTTCACAACCTCCTCAGGTAAGGAGTTCCACAAGTTGACTGTGCGCTGCGTGAAGAAGAACTTCCTTTTATTTGTTTTAAACCTGCTGCCTATTAATTTCATTTGGTGACCCCTAGTTCTTGTATTATGGGAATAAGTAAATAACTTTTCCTTATCCACTTTCTCAACATCACTCATGATTTTATATACCTCTATCATGTCCCCCCTTAGTCTTCTCTTTTCCAAGCCGAAGAGTCCCAGCCTCTCTAATCTCTCCTCGTATGGGACCCTCTCTAAACCCCTAATCATTTTAGTTGCCCTTTTCTGAACCTTTTCTAGTGCTAGAATATCCTTTTTGAGGTGAGGAGACCACATCTGTACACAGTATTCGAGATGTGGGCGTACCATGGATTTATATAAGGGCAATAATATATTCTCTGTCTTATTCTCTATCCCCTTTTTAATGATTCCTAACATCCTGTTTGCTTTTTTGACCGCCTCTGCACACTGCGTGGACATCTTTAGAGAACTATCCACAATGACGCCAAGATCTTTTTCCTGACTCGTTGTAGCTAAATTAGCCCCCATCATGTTGTATGTATAGTTGGGGTTATTTTTTCCAATGTGCATTACTTTACATTTATCCACATTAAATTTCATTTGCCATTTTGTTGCCCAATCACTTAGTTTTGTGAGATCTTTTTGAAGTTCTTCACAATCTGCTTTGGTCTTAACTATCTTGAGTAGTTTAGTATCATCTGCAAACTTTGCCACCTCACTGTTTACCCCTTTCTCCAGATCATTTATGAATAAATTGAATAGGATTGGTCCTAGGACTGACCCTTGGGGAACACCACTAGTTACCTCTCTCCATTCTGAGAATTTACCATTAATTCCTACCCTTTGTTCCCTGTCCTTTAACCAGTTCTCAATCCATGAAAGGACCTTCCCTTTTATCCCATGACAGCTTAATTTACGTAGGAGCCTTTGGTGAGGGACCTTGTCAAAGGCTTTCTGGAAATCTAAGTACACTATGTCCACCGGATCCCCCTTGTCCACATGTTTGTTGACCCCTTCAAAGAACTCTAATAGATTAGTAAGACACGATTTCCCTTTACAGAA
>QXTE01000177.1:44829-76836 GCA_003942145.1 Platysternon megacephalum | reverse complement strand
ATCAGGGTTGGAAGGGACCTCAGGAGGTCATCTAGTCCAACCCCCTGCTCAAAGCAGGACCTAATCCCAACTAAATCATCCCAGCCAGGGCTTTGTCAAGCCTGACCTTAAAAACCTCTAAGGAAGGAGATTCCACCACCTCCCTAGGTAACCCATTCCAGTGCTTCACCACCCTCCTAGTGAAAAAGTTTTTCCTAATATCCAATCTAAACCTCCCCCACTGCAACTTGAGACCATTACTCCTTGTTCTGTCATCTGGTACCACTGAGAACAGTCTAGATCCATCCTCTTTGGAACCCCCTTTCAGGTAGTTGAAAGCAGCTATCAAATCCCTCCTCATTCTTCTCTTCTGCAGACTAAACAATCCCAGTTCCCTCAGCCTCTCCTCATAACTCATGTGCTCCAGCCCCCTAATCATTTTTGTTGCCCTCCGCTGGACTCTTTCCAATTTTTCCACATCCTTCTTATAGTGTGGGGCCCAAAACTGGACACAGTACTCCAGGTGAGGCCTCACCAATGTCGAATAGAGGGGAACGATCACGTCCCTCGATCTGCTGGCAATGCCCCTACTTATACACCCCAAAATGTCATTAGCCTTCTTGGCAACAAGGGCACACTGTTGACTCATATCCAGCTTCTTGTCCACCGTAACCCCTAGGTCCTTTTCTGCAGAACTGCTGCCTAGCCACTCGGTCCCTAGTCTGTAACAGTGAATGGGATTCTTCCGTCCTAAGTGCAGGACTCTGCACTTGTCCTTGTTGGACCTCATCAGGTTTCTTTTGGCCCAATCCTCTAATTTTTCTAGGTCCCTCTGTATCCTATCCCTACCCTCCAGCGTATCTAGCACGCCTCCCAGTTTAGTGTCATCTGCAAATTTGAGAGTGCCATACTGAGAGTGCCATACTGTGTCAGACCAAGGGTTCATCTAGCCCAGTATCCTTTCTTCCGACAGTGGCCAGTGCCAGATGCTTCAGAGGGAATAAAACAACAGGGCAATTATTGAGTGATCCATCCCGTCTTTCAATCCCAGCTTCTGGCAATCAGAGGTTTAGGGACACCCAGAGCATGGGGTTGCATCTCTGACCATTTTGGCTAATAGCCATTGATGGACCTATCCTCCATGAACTTATCTAATTCTTGTTTGAATCCAGTTATACTTTTGCCCTTCACAACATCTTCTGGCAAAAATTTCCACAGATTGACTGCATTTTGTGTAAAAGTACTTCCTATGTTTATTTTAATCGCGATGCCCATTAATTTTGTTGAGCGACCCCGGGTTCTAGTGTTATGTGAAGGGGTAAATAACACTTACCTTTTCACTTTCTCCACACCATTCATGATTTTATAGACCTATATCATAACCCTCCTTAGTCTTTTCTGAGCTGAACAGTCCCAGTCTTTATAATCTCTCCTCGTATGGAAGCTGTTCCATATCCCTAATCATTTTTTGTTGCCCTTCTCTGTACCTTTTCCAATTCTAATATATCTTTTTAGAGACAGAGCAACCAGCATTGCACACAGTATTCAAGATGTGGGCATACCATGGATTTATATAGTGGCACTATGATATTTTCTCTTGCTATCTATCTCTCTCCTAATGTTTCCAAACATTCTGATAGCTTTTTTGACTGCCGCTGCAAATTGAGCTGATGTTTTCAGAGAACTACCCACGATGACTCCAAGATCTTTCTTGAGTGGCAACAGCTAATTTAGACTCCATCATTTTGTATGTGTAGTTTCGGATTATTTTTTCCAAAGTGCATTACTTTGTACTTATAACATTGAATTTCATCTGCCAAACCAGACACCTAGTTTAGTGAGATCCCTTTGTAAATCATCACAGTCAGCTTTCGACTTAACTGTCTTGAGTAATTTTGTGTCACCTACAAATTTTTCCACCTCATTATTTGCCCCCCGCTTTCCAGATCATTTATGAATATAAGAACATAAGTGATCTGTCTCCTGCCATTCATCTCCACCCTCTGACAAACAGAGGCTAGAGACACCATTCCTTACCCATCCTGGCTAATAGCCATTAATGGACTTAACCTCCATGAATTTATCTAGTTCTCTTTTAAACCCTGTTATAGTCCTAGCCTTCACAACCTCCTCAGACAAGGAGTTCCACAGGTTGACTGTGCACTGTGTGAAGAAGAACTTCTTTTATTTGTTTTAAATCTGCTGCCCGTTAATTTCATTTGGTGGCCCCTAGTTCTTGTATTATGGGAACAAGTAAGTAACTTTTCTTTATTCACTTTCTCCACACCACTCATGATTTTATATACCTCTATCATATCCCCCCTTAGTCTCCTCTTTTCCAAGCTGAAAAGTCCTAGCCTCTTTAATCTCTCCTCATATGGGACCCATTCCAAACCCCTACTCATTTTAGTTGCCCTTCTCTGAACCTTTTCTAATGCCAGTATATCTTTTTTGAGATGAGGAGACCACATCTGTACATAGTATTCAAGATGTGGTCGTACCATGGATTTATATAAGGGCAATAATATAATCTCCATCTTATTCTCTATCCCTTTTTTAATGATTCCTAATATCCTGTTTGCTTTTTTGACTGCCGCTGCACACTGCATTTGTTTAACAACACATGCCCCAGTACAGATTCTTGAGGGAACCCACTATTTACATCTTTTCATTGTGAAAACTGGCCTTTATTCCTACCCTTTGCTTCCTATATTTTAACCATTTACTGATGAATGAAAGTACCTTTCCTCTTATCCTCTGCCTGCTTACTTTCCTTAAGAGCCTTTGGCATGGGACCTTGTCAAAGGCTTTCTGAAAGTCCAAGCACATTATATCAGTTGGGAGGTATTGCCAATACCGTGGAGGACCAGAATATCATACAAGAAGATCTGGATGACCTTGTAAACTGGAGTAATAGAAATGGGATGAAATAGTGCAAAGTGCAAGGTCATACATTTAAGGATTAACAAGAATGTTGCTATAAGATGGGGACTTACCAGTTGGAAGCGACAGAGGAAGAGAAAGACCTGGGTGTACTGGTTGATCACATGATGACTATTAGCCATCAATGTGATATGGCCATGAAGAAGGCTAGTCCTAGGATGCATCAGGTGAGGTATTTCCAGTAGAGAAAGGGAAGTGTTAGTACCATTATACAAGGCCTGGGGAGACCTCATCTGGAATACTGTGTGCAGTTCTGGTCTCCCATATTTAAGAAAGATGAGTTCAAACTAGAACAAGTGCAGAGAAGGGCTACTAGGATGATCAGAGGAATGGAAAATCTACCTTATGAGAGGAGACTCAAAGAGCTTGGCTTGTCTAGCCTAACCAAAAGAAGACTGAGGGGAGATATGATTGTTCTCTATAAATACATCAGAGGGCTAAATACCAGGGAGGCAGAGGAGTTATTTAAGTTAAGCACCCATGTGGACACAAGAACAAATGGATATAAACTGGCCATCAACAAGTTTAGACTTGAAATTAGGTGAAGATTTCTAACCATCAGAGGAGTGAAGTTCTGGAACAGCCTTCCAAAGGGAGCAGTGGGAGCAGAAAACCTAACTGGCTTCAAAACTGAGTTTGATAAGTTTATGGAGGGGATGGTATGATGGGACTCAGGGGCGGCTCTAGCTTTTTTGCCGCCCCAAGCACGGCAGGCAGGCTGCCTTCGGCAGCATGCCTGCGGGAGGTCCCCGGTCCCGCAGCTTTGGCGTACCCGCCACCGAATTGCTGCCGAATCCGCGGGACCGGCGGACCTCCCGCAGGCAAGCTGCCGAAGGCTGCCTGACTGCCGCCCTCGTAAGGACCAGCAGGCCGCCCCCCACGGCTTACCGCCCCAGGCACGTGCTTAGAGCGCTGATGCCTGGAGCCGCCGCTGATGGGACTGCCTACAATGGTGTGTGGCCCATCAGCGACTGCCAGTAGCAAAAATCCTCAGTGGCCTGAGATGGGACACTAGATGGGGAGGGCTCTGACTTACTACAGAGAATTCTTTCTCAGGTATCTGCCTGGTGGGTCTTGCCCACATGCTCAGAGTTTAACTGATTTCATATTTGGGGTTGTGAAGGAAAAATTCCCCTGGGGCAGATTGGCAGAGACCTTGGGGGGTTTTCACCTTCCTCTGCAGCATGGGGCCTGGGTCACTTGCAGATTCAAACTAGTGTAAATGGTGAATTCACTGTAACTTGAAGTCTTTAAACCATGATTTGAGGACTTCAGTAACTCAGCCAGAGGTTAGGTGTCTAATTCATGGGTGAGTGGCTGAGATTCTGTGGCCTGCAATGTGCAGGAGGTCAGACTAGATGATCGCAATGGTCCTTTCTGACCTTAAAGTCTATGAGTCTACTGCCATGTATTTAAATAAAATGAACTGTACTGAGCCCTAAGAAAACGCCTTTACTATCAACATATTCATTGAGACTATGTTAAAGACTAACTAAAAAGACTCCAGTCAGTCACTATTTGCTGATGCAATCAAATTTTTTTTGAAGTAGCCTGAATGGATAGTAAAAGGTCACAGTATAATTAAAGTGAAAAGTAGAGCATGCTATTACTGAAATAAACTGGAAGCAGAAAGTGTGTTTATTTAAATGTCAGTAAACTGATATCTTTTCTCATTCATTTCTCATTTTGAGTTTTCTCTTCAGAATATTTCAAAGAATTTGCCATCCAAAACATGTCTTTATCACATTTCTGACTCAACCACTAAGCCCCTGACATAATTATTGCAAAATGTTCATCTAGCTCTAGTACACTCATAAATAACCTTGATTGCATTCACTGAAGAACATAAAATTTACTACTGAAGTATGAAATGATGCTTGTGCTGCCACATCATTCCAATCTCTCTTTCCTGCAGTATTCTAGCCTGTGCAAGCATCACCAGAGATTTAGGAAGGCGATAAACTCTTTGGGGAAAGGACCACCTTTTTATTCTGTGTTTGTGCAACACCTAGCACAACAGAGTCCTGGTCCATGACTGAGGCTCTTAGACATGACTGCAGTATAAATAATAATAATTAATAAATAAAAAACAAAAGAAAGCAAGTCACATTGTTTAGAATGTGTCTTGAATTCAACCCTACCAAAATTGTCTCATTTTAGAGTTCTAACCTCTATTAAAAAATAAAGTAACCCCTTAGACCAGGGGTAGGCAACCTATGGCACGCGTGCCGAAGGCGGCACACGTGCTGATTTTCAGTGGCACTCACACTGCCCGGATCCTGGCCACCGGTCTGGAGGGGCTCTGCATTTTATTTAATTTTAAATGAAGCTTCTTAAACATTTTAAAAACCTTATTTACTTTACATACAACAATAATTTAGTTATATATTATATACTTATAGAAAGAGACCTTCTAAAAATGTTAAAATGTATTCCTGGCACGCGAAACCTTAAAGTAGAGAGAATAAATGAAGACTCGGCACACCACTTCTGAAAGGTTGCCTACCCCTGCCTTAGACCCTAAATATTTTTGTCGTCAGTCTCACTTGCTGAAATGCAGTGTCTGAGCACTGTACCAAAGTATATAAACCTAACAAGTAATCCAGTCACAGGTTCTTTCCTTGGTTCTCTCCAGCACAATTGAAGGGGATTTTGTTGGTTTGGCTGGTTAGTTTTGATTATTTGTGTGTGAGTGTGTGTTTTTACAAACCCTAGGAACAGTGGATCTGCACATAGCAGGCCATGTTCTCGGGTAGATTATCCCCCAGGGATATCTGTGTGGAAAGGAAGCTAGTCATTTCCATTGCACCATCCCTCCTACTCCTAGATGTACAGAGAAACCAAAAGGGTCAGGGATTCATGTCTGGAGGAGAAACAGATTGGACGATGCTATATTCACAATACCCACAGCAAATAGCAGAGAATCCGCAAAAAAGTAACGCAGCCTAGGCTGGAGAGTCTTTGTCAGAATAGCTGCAATGGAGCCACACTACCAGAGAGCTGAAATGGGTAAAGGACCTTTACACAGGTGACCCTGTGCCTCTGGGAAAACCATGGAATTAGAGAACAACTGCAGCTTCTATGTATCCACCATGACGGCTTGAGAGGGAACTACCAGAGTGTAATAATACAGCTTTAAGGTCACAAATGTATCAATCATTGTGGCAAAGTCCACATTTGTCAGGACATGACAAAGGTGCCTGCCCAGCTACAGGTTTGGAAGAAGGTTTTTTGTTTGTTTTTCAGCTGGGTATCTAGTATCTTTGACAAGTCCAGAAGGGCACATTTCTATTGCATTCAGCTTGCAGTGAAAAGTTGATACAACATAGATTCATGTGACGTGTCAACTACTGTGATGTATCTGTGGCAGACAACAGTTTTCTCTTTGTACTTACAGTGGCTATTCACAAATCCTAGCTCTGGGCCTAGCTGCAGTTCTAATGGATGTATTTATGCAAGTGAATTTTTAAGGAGGGAATGTGTTATGTAGCCCTATCATATATTCACACTTTGTTTCAACCATACATTTTAGATGCTGATCAGTAAGGCTAAAACAAGACAATATAGAATATGTTTGGGATTTTCAAAAGCACTTGGCATTGGCATAACTGTATTTTCACTGAAGTCAATGGGAGTTTTACCATTGACATAAATAGGAGCAAAGTTAGACCAAAACTGAGCATTTCTAAAAATATTATTCTGTATCAAAAGAAGAAAGAGGAAATTCTACATGGAAACCCTTCTGAACACAAGTCCAAGAAAGGACAACCTTTGAGATAGTAGCAGTTTGCCATTTACTTTTAACAATTTAACAGAACTTAACTGCCATGTTAATCCAATCACAGAGCTCTTAGATGCCAAATCTGGTACTATAATTAACTATTCACTAAAAACCTTGTTAGATGCAGTGGGGGCTAGGCATAATCAGGTACAATACACAGATGCATACCAGCTACATAATGTTTTAGACACCAACTATAATCAGCTTGTTCCCAGTTTAATGGAACAGAATGTAACAGAGCCCTTAATGAAAATCACATAATTTGAACAACTGTCCAGTGAAACAGTCCAGGCCTTCATAGGGCCAAAGTGATCCTCACAAATGAGTGAAATTCCAATTTCTCTTTCTCTGGAAGTTTGATCTCTGCAATTTTACTGGTATCTTTTATATCAGTTCGGAATTGTTCTACTTCTGTTCCTTCAGTAACTTCCAGTGTTCACTTTTCTTTTATTCAGGTTAGTGTCCAGATTAATAGATATGATAAGAAAATAGCATCCTTATCACTTATTTCATTGCCAAGAATATTGTAATTGAGAAGGCAGTTTTTTTCAGGCAAATTAAATAGTTTTCCCTAAAGATAAACTATTGCATCTGGTCATTTAAAGTCAGTGGTCAAAGACAAATGAAGACAAATGCAAAGATTATTTGTTGGTCTTAGGAAATAAAAGCAAACGCTGATTAATAGCGAGCATTATATTATGAAATAATAGCAATGTCCTCATTACAACAAAAATGTGTCAATTTTCAGACAAATATATAAAAGCAGACTTTTAATCTCCATTGCAATAAAGTTAGCAGAACACTTTTAGAACACATAATACAGTGTAAAACTATTGGGAGGGATTTTCTTCATCTTGGGGAAATACATGCTTGTACTATAGCACCTGCTTTTGCATGTCAGAACGGAAATTGTCAGTATATTTATATAGAAAAAATGGTGGCAGTGGCAGAGAGCTCGTGTCAATGTTGTACAGAGGTCAATCAGAAAAGACTTGGCTGTTGTATTACAATACAGGCAGACTTCCCAGTGGAAGCTCCTCAAAGCATCGGGCCAGATTCTCAGTTATAAATCAGCATAGCTCCAGTAAAGTCATTGGAACTATGCCAGTTTACACCAGCTGAAGATCTGGTTTACTGTGGCTCAGGCACTCTACCCAATGTACTGTGTGTGCAACATGCAGTCACTACAATGGGACAGCTCACATGAGTAGACTTACAGACCTGCTTAAGTGTTTGTAGGATTGGGGGGTTATGTATGTTAATGTAATGAAAGGAAGAGTGTGAGAAACTTCGGAAGGTACCTGACAAGGCTAGACAATTTGACAATGCTGTAGCAGAAGAAGTTCAGTGTGGACAACGGCAAAGTAATGCACATTAAAGGAATAAATGTGAACTGCATTGGTGACTTCTAAATTAACTAAAAACACTCAAGAAAGAGACCTAGACAAATTTTGAAAACCTTTGCTCAGAGCAAGGGAGTGGCCAAAAATGCTATATTAAGAAAAGAATTGAGAATAATACTGAAAATTATATTGCTATTATATAAATCAGTGATAAACTCTCAATTGAATATTGTGTTCAGTTTTGGTAACCCCATTTTAGCAAAGTTATAGCAGAAATGGACATTTCAGTGGAAAACAACAAAAATGACTAAAGGCATGGAAAGATTAAAAAGATTAATTTAGAGATGAGATAAATAAGAGAACGCAAGAGTGAAGTATTATAAGTAGCAAACATAGTTATTTCCATAATGTCAGAAAAAGGAGGCACATAAATTAAAAAGCAATACATTTAAAATTGATGAAGTGAAATACTACTTTACATGATACATTATTAACCTATAAAACTCATTGCCACAAGTTATTTCGATAAAGACCTCAGTAAGTTTTTAAAAAAGAATGACATATTTATATGAAATCAGAACATCAGCCACAGTTACATTATCTATCATGGAAATATATTAGAGACTAGGGATAGTTGAAAATTTCCATCAACATTATTTTTCAGTGGAATATTGGGTATTTGGTAAAGCAAATTTTTTCACAAGAAGTTTCTGCTTTCCACACACAAAAAAAGATATTTTTGTCCAAAAAGCAGAATATTTCAATTTGGAAATACTTCCATGGCACATCAAGGAAGTTGTAGATCAGGTGCCTCATGGAAACTGTAGTTTGGCAAGGGTCTTTCATGATGCACCACAATGGCTCAGCAAGAGGTAAGTGCATGTGCATCATGGGAAATGTAGCCAGCCAGGCAGCCCAGCCCATGGAGGAGGAATGCAGTATGAGGTACCTGAACTACAGTTCCCATGAGGCCCCAAGGCAGCAGTTCCAAATCACAAATTTTGGTTTTAGACTGACAATGGTTGGGTTTTGATTTTTTTTTTTTAATTATTTTTCACCAAAAAGTTGAAATTTTCTGCAGGTGACAAAAAGAATTGTTTTCTGACCATAAGAGGCATCAATGACTATTCTCCAGGACATAAACCAATTACTAACTGCCTGAGGTTACAAAGAACTTACCCATAAGCATGATATTGCATTGATCATTATGAGGGCATTACACTACATATGGCCACTGTCACATATGAAACACCAGAACAGAAAGACAGTTGGCCAGATCTGACATAGTAATGTATATGTTGCAGAAATGTATCAGTTTGAGACCAAGTTTGAGACCGCTGGGCAGGTCAAGAGGAGGAAGTGGTGGGCGGGGGGGAGCCAGCGGGCTGGCAGGGTCTCAGGACACAGTGCAAGCAGAACAGACCGGGGCCCCTCCTGAACATGTCCATTGTAAACCCAGTACTGCCCAGATGTGGCCAGAAGGAGTCCCTCCAGTGGTGAGTAAGCACCCTGGGACATTGTCAAATTATTAATAATACTGTAAAGAGTTTATAGGTGGGCAAAGTAAGCAATCTTAATCAAATCCTATGAAATCAAATAAAATATTTAAATTAGTTATGTAAGCAGAGTCTGAATGAGCTCTCATAGAATCATAGAATATCAGGGTTGGAAGGGACCTCAGGAGGTCATCTAGTCCAACCCCCTGCTCAAAGCAGGACCAATCCCCAACTAAATCATCCCCCCCAGGGCTTTGTCAAGCCTGACCTGAAAAACCTCTAAGGAAGGAGATTCCACTTGAGTCTTTTATACCCATATCCTACCTATTTCCATGAAATTATAGGAAACACACCTCTTTCAGGCTTGCTTAGATTCAAGCTGGTTGTGTCATTCTTTCATTGGCTCGATGCCTTCATGGGTAGTCCGTAGGAACCTCTTCATCTTATGAATATAGAATCATAGAATAATAGGATTGGAAAGGACCTCAAAGTCATCTAATCCAGTCCCCTGCAATCATGGCAGGACTAAATATTGTCTAGACCATCCCTGACAGGTGTTTGTCTAACCTGTTCTTAAAAATCTCCAATGACAGACATTACACACACACACACACCTTTAGTCAATTTATTCCAGTGCTTAATATCCTAACAGTTAGGAAGTTTTTCCTAATGTCAACCTAAACCACCCTTGCTTCAATTTAAGCCCATTGCTTCTTGTCCTGTCCTCAGAGGTTAACGAGAACAATTTACCTCCCTACTCCTTGTAAAAACCTTTTATGTACTTAAAAACTGTTATCATGTCCCCTCTCAGTCTCTCTTCTCCAGACTAAACAAATCCAATTTTTTTTCAAACTTCCCTCACAGGTCATATCTTCTAGGCCTTTAATCACTTTTGTTGCTCCACTCTGGACTTTCTCCAATTGGTTCACATCTTTCCTGAAATGTGGCACACAAAACTGGACACAGTACTCCAGTTCGGTTGAGTATGTAGTTTATTAATTGAATATCCAACATGTCTTTAATTGTCTTCCTGTGGCAGGAACGTAGCACACAATATTCAATGCTAGTTTTAACTTCTAATTCAGTCAATTTTTTGAGATATTCTTTCAATTTTATTAGAGTTTGACAGGAAATGAAATTCTGTTTTCAAAATGTGCAAACACTCCTGTTCTTTATATAAATATTTAGCTCTCAAAACAGTCTTTTAAAATTAAATAACTTTTAGAAAGTCTTTAGCTTAATTTGTTGATGCTACATGACAATTTTTTCTTGTTTTCTGAATTGGATGAGGGTTTGTTTGTGCACTGCGAGTAATTAATTAATTTGCCATTAATATAAATATTCTATTCTTAAATGGCTTTGTACAGTGCTAATTAGTTTAGCGAGGTTACTAGATTCCATGTTGGTAAAGCACTTTACCTCTTATATAGCAGTGATATTATGAACTATAGTATGAACTTTGTGTTTAATTAACATATCTGCAAGTATGCACTTCACAAAGGTGTTTGTCATTTCAACATTTTGAGAAATAAACAAAAGTATAAAACATTTCCAACTATACATATTTTCTCTAAAATTCAATAACACAAGTATGCAAGTCTAAGCAGTGAGTGCCTGCATTTTCTGTCATATATAAGCTATTTCAATGAAAGTCCTTGTCGCAATCCGATACGCAGTTATGGCTTTGTATGGCCAATTGTCGGTCCCCGGCCATCTTGTCCTGTTAAAAAGGACAGGACTGCCTCCATCTTGGACTAGGTTCTTGTATATAGGAGAAGAGCAGAGACTCAATCCTGCCCTGCAACAGTGGTTATGTATGTTCTCCTGTTTGTATCTTTTTCTCTCCTGCTGGGCCATCTAAAGGTCAGGCTAGTTCTGTGTGTGAAGGTCTGATTCTGCCCAGCAACCTGTTTTTTTTGGGCCGGTCGTCTGGAGGTCAGGTTAATCCTGTCCAGCGACTCACTTTCCCGCTCTTTTTGGACCCAGTCATCTAAAGGTCAAGCTTGTCTGCTTGTCAACTCCAGTGTGCCGTGTGCAAATCCTGCCGACGTGGGGTGGCAACAGCTCGGAGCCTGGAGGGAGGAGGGACCAGGGAGCCAATCAGATACCGACACGAGGGAGTGAGACCTTTCTATAAAACTAGTTTTCCCCCCAAAATTTGTGTGGAGCATCCGCGTGTTAGCTGAAGGACCTGATCAACCTTTCAGCCAGGGTCTCCTCCCGGTAAAGCGCGCTCATGTCGTATCGTTTGGATTCGTTGTCGTTTGGACCCGATCCCTGTCAGCTCATCATGCTTCCAGTGTCTGTTCTGCTGGTCAGCTGCACCTGGAGTGCGGTATTCGTTTTTTGATATCTGACAGTTAGCTTATCTAGCCTCTTATTTTTCCCCTCCCTACCTCGGTACCAAATCTCTACTCAGGATATCAGAATTGTATTAATGAGCTCAAAATTGCACAATTGCTTAGCTAGCATGTATAGTTGTTCTAGTTGTTAGTAAATTGTTAATTGTAAACTGTTTTATATGTGTGTGAATCACTGCTCTGTCTTTGTCTGGAGTGCATGAACCTGGGAGCTGTCTCCACCTGGAGATTAGCAGACCACGGAGTTCCCATCCCCGTGGTCTATGTGAGTGGAATCTGCTCAGCTGCAGCCGCACCACACTCTGGGTTACCCTTAGTGTGAAAGCAAGGGTGGCTGAGGCAGTGGCCCGTGGGTCTCTGTTCTGTGTTGCACTGTGTACCGCCCTGACGAACCCGATTCCTATCTTGTAAGATTGGTGTGTCTGCCTATTTGGTGTGGTGTGGTGAGCAGTATACAGTGCATTTTTACTGTGTTTTGAGGTGTGGTTGTATTTTTGATACCAACCCAATCAAAGTTGCCTACTCCCCCGGCCCAAGTTGTAATTACCCCCCAAATAAACGCAGCCATTTGGCTTTTCACTGTTGTTCTGGTCCTGCCTGTTTTTCCTCACTCAATACCAAGCTTAACGGACTGCAATCTATTTCGGACAGTCCTGTCTATATCTATAGAAATATCTATAAAAGGGGCTGCGGATTGCGGGGAGGGAATGAACAGTTTATTTTGAAGAAGATCTCCACTGTTTTCAGTTGTTCCACACTTTTTAATCACCTTATGAACTTGACAGCATTTGACTTTAAAATAAATGTTTGATAATCTTTAAATATATTAATATATTGTTAGAGTTTCCAGGTTGAATCCATATTACAATGGATTTGTATGAGTGACAAATGAGAATAAAATTTGCCATGTCAGGGTTATTTGTTTCATAGGGTACAAAACCTCATCATGATAAATTCTGCCTTTAGATTCTATTGCCGAGGAAGACTTGATTCATAACACTTCAGGTCACAATGGTTATTAATACATAACATAAAATGAACTTTCTGTCGTAAAGGAGCCTATGCACAAGTGTGCAGCAGTCCAGCACAAAGCCCATGCATCATTTAACACCTACATAGATAGTTCATAGCTTCCTTCTGCACTGGATGAATTTTACCCAAGAAGTGTATATGTAAGATGGGTACACCTTAGAGCAGGGGTCGGCAACCTCTGGCACGCAGCTCGCCAGGGTAAGCACCCTGGCGGGCCGGGCCAGTTTGTTTACCTGCCGTGTCCGCAGGTTCGGCCGATCGCGGCTCCCACTGGCCGCGGTTTGCCGCTCCGGGCCAATGGGAGCTGCGGGAAGCGGCGGCCAGCACATCCCTAAGCCCGTGCCACTTCCCGCAGCCCCCATTAGCCCGGAGCGGCGAACCGCGGCCAGTGGGAGCCGCGATCGGCCGAACCTGCGGACGCGGCAGGTAAACAAACTGGCTCGGCCCGCCAGGGTGCTTACCCTGGCGAGCCGCGTGCCAGAGGTTGCCAACCCCTACCTTAGAGCTAGTCTAACAGTACAAGACTGAATATAAAATTTGATATAACCAAGTTTTTTTCAGGCCATTGCAAATGCGTCACAAATCAGTCCTGGTGTTTACAAATATAGTTAGGATTTAGAAATACTGATTAATTACATGCAAGCAATTGTCAAATTAATCTATGGGTTCTTTGAGAAAGTATCCAGTGGTGATATTCCATATTATAGTAAATGGTCATCAAAGCCATATGTTTTTTTTCTGGTCTCTGACTAGATGAACGAAACTCTTTAACAGGAGAACAACGAATAACAAATAGTGAATAGTGATGAATAAATTTCAGTACAAATGCATGAGATTTTCAGTATTTGGAAACCTTTCATGATTATCTGATGGTCGATAATTAGGGCCCTACCAAATTCACGGTCCATTTTGATCAATTTCACAGTCATAGATGAATTTCCAACTGTGGGTTGTTGATGCTAATATTCTGTTTCAGTGTCTCTGGGACAAATTGTGCTGGATGTGAGGTGGGACTCAGATGTCTCTGGGTGAGCTTAATAGAATCAAATCATAGAATCATAGAATATCAGGGTTGGAAGGGACCTCAGGAGGTCGTCTAATCCAACCCCCTGCTCAAAGCAGGACCAATCCCCAACTAAATCATCCCACCCAGGGCTTTGTCAAGCCTGACCTTAAAAACCTCTAAGGAAGGAGATTCCACCACCTCCCTAGGTAACCCATTCCAGTGCTTCACCACCCACCTACTGAAAAAGTTTTTCCTAATATCCAACCTAAACCTCCCCCACTGCAACTTGAGACCATTACTCCTTGTTCTGTCATCTGCTTCCACTGAGAACAGTCTAGATCCATCCTCTTTGGAACCCCCTTTCAGGTAGTTGAAGGTAGCTATCAAATCCCCCCTCATTCTTCTCTTCTGCAGACTAAACAATCCCAGTTCCCTCAGCCTCTTCTCATAAATTATGTGCTCCAGCCCCCTAATCATTTTTGTTGCCCTCCACTGGACTCTTTCCAATTTTTCCACATCCTTCTTATAGTGTGGGGCCCAAAACTGGACACTGGAGTACTCCAAATGAGGTCTCACCAATGTCGAATAGAGGGGAATGATCACGGCCCTCGATCTGCTGGCAATGCCCCTCCTTATACAGCCCAAAATGCCGTTAGCCTTCTTGGCAACAAGGGCACACTGTCGACTCATATCCAGCTTCTCGTCCACTGTAAGGGATTCTTCTTTAGGCACATAGATATATACACTGCACTATCCTTTCAGGGAAAATTGAGGATGATTCACTATGCTCCTCTCTTGGTGCTCAGCCATCTCTACTGGTAGGAATAGAGACGGTGGGATCAAGGCCCTGACTCATGCCATCATTGTTGAGGTGGCTTAATAGGAAGGTCCCTGTGCTCCCCTGAATATAGAGATTGCAGTTGGGTCTATCCTTGGAAAGTGCAAGGGTGACAAGTCAGCCCACACATACCCTGAGCACCAGCACGAGCCAGGCACAATCTAGCGCTGTACTTGTTGCTCATTTTGAAACTGATTCGTTGGAAGGGTGTGATGGCTGAGGAATTTGAAGTGTTTAGAGGAGACCTGGAAAGTCTTATCTCGAACCCCTAAATATTGGCATTATTGTGAAAAACTGGGGAGAAAAAAAGTAATACCTTGGCAATTCTGGTCCTTATCCAGGTTAAAACTCCTGAGATTACTATGAGTGTTGCCAGCCTGAGCAAAAAAAGGGCTGTATGATAGGTACTATAGTAGCCTTTGAAAACGATTGAAACCTGGGGAAAGGGCTGATGTCATTTTAACAAAGGTATCCAAATCTCTGACTTCATAAACTGGCAGGAGCTAACTGACATCTCAGTGGAGGCAGAACACTCATTTTCTGGGAGTTAGGAAGGCCTCATGTCACTCAGAAGTAAGGCCCCCAATTGGCTAACAAGTGGTTTTGTAAAGGGATTGCTATTCAGGCCGCAGCCAGAAGTGTGGGGGCTGTAACTCAGGCCCTCTGTGATGTAAGGCACAGGATCAATATTAAATAGGAAAATCTTCAGTGCTTCAACAGTGGCATGAGGACCCACAGGAAGGAGGGGAAAAGAAAGAGACCGATTCAGCCCTGAAGTCAGGGAGGCCCAGATCGTCAAAAGATACTAAAGTGCCTAAATACTTTGAGGATGTGGACCTGAGGCTTTAATTTAAAAACAGAGCGGGGATTCTCTAAGATAATTTCCTTTTATTTGAGCATTGTTTGTTTGATTTTTAGTGTAGAAATATAGGGAGCTTTTCTCCATCCATAGTGACATATATTTAAATGACCTCATCATTTGATATATGCTTTTTTTCAGAACAGTGGCTGCAAGACGAGGGGAAGGGAAGGGAGATGAAAGGGGGGTGATAAGGAGAAAAAGATTTCATGTACAACGGATGACCACACCACAGTCTGCTATTACTTCTACCATGGCAGACCCATTCTCTTTCATTGAATTTATGTCAAGGCCAAAACCTCAAACCATATTAGTTATGTCCGAAACTTTATTATCATATTTCAGATGATGTCCTCCAGTCTGCTTATAGGGGATTGTGCTGCATAATCTTAGTGTTAGATTTTTCCACAGACAGATCAGAGCATAATCATTCATTTTAAACAAATGTGACGTAAATATCAGCTGCAATAATTCATTCAGAATTCTAGATTTCTAAACACATTTATCCCCTTCTTTGACCCCCACCCCCAGAGAATGGTGCTGCTGAGCCCTTTTGGTATGTCCATGATTTTGGACATAGTTTTAGCAATAGCTGGTTAGTTATTCTACTGGTGGTTTAATGTTAAATTAGGTCTAGATTATGCCTTTTTCCCTCTGGTGGTGCAGAAGTGGGAGAAGGGCAAGAAACCTTCCAAGCATAAGCTCAAAGGGGCCAAACACAACTACGGTCTTTGCTCTACAGAACTAGTGACACTCCTTGAGTGTTTGGAGAGGAGGTAGCACGCAGAGACATGATTCTATTGAGTTTGGTATAGGAAGACACGAAGAGAGAAATCCATGAAAACTTAATGGTTCAGGTTCTGAAGTCCTACCTTGGTCCTCATCCAGGCAAATTCCCTATTGACTCCCCAAAGGGAATGTTGCATGAACAAGGACTGCAGATTTGAGTCATACTTTATAAAGCTGGAGAAGCTGCTGTTCAGCAATCACCTTTTTCTCTCTTCTTTTGTCTCCTCTGGCATCAGTGATGATAAAATAATTTTTATCTACCACATCAGTCCAAGTTATTGAAACATCACTCGGCCTACTGCAGGCAGTGTAGTTTGGTTTGTACAGTCTCCTTTTTTGCTCTTTTGTTTAATTCAGATGGAAACAAAAGACCATTGACACCAGAAAATTGAGGAATTGATTGTTTCATTACTGTGCTTATCTGAAAAGTCAGAACAAAATAGAATGTCAGCTGAGGAAGAGGAAGATATTCCTTGTATCTTTCCTATGTTGCATGTGTATGTCAAAGAATCACAGACTGCAAGGTCTGAGGTACAAAAAAATGGCTCTCATGATCCTGATACCAATTGAATCACTTATTTATCATGGTCCAGAGAATTCTTTTGCACCTGTCTTGTAGCACAAAGGAAACAAAGCCCCTAGATTGACCCAGCTGGAGATGCTGGTGGGGTGAAGGAGTTCACAGTAAGCATAGAGCTGGCATAGCCAGTTCTTATACCCAACTCCCCATCCGACAGACCACATGGATCATATTGGGGCAGGGAGGCAGGCACGTAGAAGCATGCTGGGGTTGGGATGGGGCGTGGCCAGAGTGTGCCATGCTCTAGCAACCCCCAATTGGCAGACAGTTCTTTGGGGGGCCATTGTCAGCTGGTATAATTTAGGGGCAGATTGGCCCAGAGACTCAGGAAACCATAACCACACACCTGCACTGAACAAATTTCAAAGCAGGAGAGAATCTGGACACATGTGTTTAAAATGGAACTACAAGACATCAGGGAATCAGACAAATTCTGCACTGACTTACACCTCTTGTATGGATCTGTAAGTTCATGCAAAAATTCATTCACCATATTTAAATGTAATGCTAGATCAGGGGTAGGCAACCTATGGCATGCGTGCCAAAGGCGGCACGCGAGCTGATTTTCAGTGGCACTCACACTGCCCAGGTCCTGGCCACCGGTCCGGGGGGGCTCTGCATTTTAATTTAATTTTAAATTAAGCTTCTAAAACATTTTAAAAACTTTATTTACTTTACATACAACAATAGTTTAGTTATATATTATAGACTTATAGAAAGAGACCTTCTAAAAACATTAAAATGTATTACTGGCACACGAAACCTTAAGTCAGAGTGAATAAATGAAGACTTGGCACACCACTTCTGAAAGGTTGCCAACCCCTGTGCTAGATGATATATGTCAATAAGACATTGTTTGGTGAACTCTGGTTTATGCTTAAACTAAATTAACATGACTCATTTTGCAATAATTTCAGTGTTGCAATTATCTCAGTGCTCAAACAGCATGCATAATCCTACTAAAGTTTCAACATAATTTTACAACAGCTTTAAAAACTATCAGATTTTCCTTATTGAGCAAAGTGCCATTACCTCAAGATTTTTCAGATATACATGATGATTATCAGCGCTCATAATCCTCATGAAAACAGTGAAATACCTTGTGTAACTACTGCAGAGTGATCAAGCCAAGGGTAATAGTGGTAAAAAAGTAATGAAGTGAAACAGGGAAAAGGGGATAACATCATTTTATTTCTGTCATTAACAAGAATCATTTGTATACCAGGATTTTTAATTCTTTCTTCATTGTGCTTTTTGGGATGTACTTCACTTGCATTCATAGCTAGACTAGTGGATACATGTATAAGGAGATCATTTTTAAATTAAACAATTTTAGGGATCAATTTTTTCTTTTGATATCTGTATAGCTCCTATAACATTAATTCCATTAATAGATTTTGAGGCTAGAAGGGACCATTATGATAATAAAATCTGCCATGCTGCATAACACAGGCCACAGAACTTCACTCAGTGATTACTTCCATCTAGCGCAATAACTTGTGGTTGAACTAGAGCATATCTTTTTGAAAGCTATCCAAACTAAATTAAAAGACTCCAAGGTGATGGAGGATCTAACACATTCGTTGGTAAACTATTCTAAAGGTTAATTGCCATCACTGTTTAAAAAAATTGAATTTTATAGCTTTGCTTCCAGCCATTGAATCTTGTTATGTCTTTGCTAGATTAAGAGCCCTGCAGCATCAGATATCTTCTCCCCTTGTGAGTATTAGACTATTATCGAGTCACCTCTTAACTTTCTCTCCAGGAAATTAAATAGATTGACCACCTTAGACCTCTCATTGTAAGATATATTTTCTAGATCTTGAATCGTTCTTGTAGTTCTTTTATGAACACTCTCTATATCAACATCATTTTTAGTGTGAACATCAAACCTGGTTACAACATTTCTGTGGCGATCCCACTAATACCATGTACAGAGTAACAACACCTATCTACTTTCTTCTATTCAGTATTCCAAGAATTCCCTTAAGCCCTTTAGTCACAGCATCACACTTGTTTGATTACACTGGGTACCGAGAAATCCAATATAAATTACCTATCCTTATCATTATTTACCACTTCACCAATCATTGGTCAGATATATCAGTTTGCCATTTTTAAATCTATTTAAATGTTGATCAAGAGGCACAGAGATAATGTAAAGCCAGACTCTGCCCTCAGATGGACATGAATCCCAATGGCTTACAGCCAAGCACATCCATATCCAAAGGCACAGGAAAGATCAGATGTAAGGGTACATGTACAACCAAGAGCAGAGTGTGACCATTTAGCAAACATTTTAAAAAAATAGAGACATAGAATCATAGAAGATTAGGGTTGGAAGAGACCTCAGGAGGTCATCTAGTCCAACCCCCCGCTCAAAGCAGGACCAACCCCAACTAAATGATCCCAGCCAGGGGTTTGTCTATGACCAAAGTCTATGTTCAAAAAATGTGAATGGCAATGTGCACCTATATTTGTCCACACGTCAAGTAAATTCACACGCACGTGACTACCTAAGCACTTATGGGGGGTGTGTGTGTGTGTGTGTGTGTATAAATTTTCCCAGTTTAAAAGCACAATCATGATTATCCACGTTGTCACTTGTGCATATGCATTATTTTGCATGCAGATCTTGGGCTTTCATTTGGAAATAAGACCCAAAGGGCTTGATTCTGATCTCTTTCTGGTTTTACACTGGTATAACGCCTTTGATTGCAACAAAGTTACCCTTGATTTATGCTAACAGCTGGTCTACTACTCCTGGAGAATTCTGCGCCACTGCACATGTGCAGATTTTTTTTCTCTGCAGAAAATAGATTCTGCCGGAGGCGCTGCAGTTATACCTTTTGCCCACCAGGGCAGCAGGCTCATGGGCCAAAGCAGTATCCTGCCTGCTGGGCCAAGTGAGGAGACACAGGATATAGGGGGGATGGACAGAGCAGGGCACACAGGGCTACTGGGGGGTCACGTAGACCTGGGTTCAGAAGGGCTAGTGGGGAGACAGACTAGGGCAGGGACACAGGTGCAAATGAGGTGACAGCATTGAGCCAGGGGCTGAATGGGAGTAGGGGTGGCTGAGTGGAGGTACAGGGACATATGGGGACAGAGGGAAGAGGGGTGTTTGAGTGTGGTGCAGATTGGGATGGAAGAAGAGGGGTGGCTGAGTGGGGGTTCAGGGACACATGGGGACAGGAAGGAGGGGGTGCAGTGACACATGAGGATGGGAAGAGGGCTACAGGGACATATGGGAATGGGGTGCAGGGCCTCATGGGGACAGGGGGAGGAGGATGGCTGAGTGGGGGTGCAGGAACACATGGAGACAGGGGCAGACGTGCCTGACTGAATGGGAGAGACTATGGGTCAGCCAGGCGTTGCATGGGGGAGACTCCCCAACTCCCTAACAATCCCTCTACCCCCCCCAAAAAAAACCATTCCATACTTCTCTCACCCTCATCCAACAACCCTCCAGGTTCACTCACAGGCTCCTTCCCAGCAATTACTTCCCTCTCCCTCAGCTCCTCCATTGCCCCTGACTTCCCTAAGCCTTTGCACAGCTTCTGAGGGGTGCGGGAATTCCATTTCTGTATTGTAGTTTAAATGAATTATTACTCAAAACTCTGTATTAATATGCCTAGTAAGGAATCTACTTATCAAAAAACATGTCCTGAATCTTTTTTGTTGTCTGTATTGTTACACACATACTCGCTGACTGGTATTTTGAAATAAAATTACCAAAATAGTTGAAACTGGCATTGTGTTATTGTGTTATTTTGACAAACAAAATATGCAGAATTTTAAAATATTGTATGCATAATTTTTAATTTTGGCACAGAATTCTCCCAGGAGTAGTCTACACACAAACCTGCACCAATTAAATTAAATGAGTTACCTCATAAGGCCATTACCAACCTTAGTCGTCATTATTCCAAAATAAGAGGAGCCACACATAGACTTGCACTGAAATAACTAAATAAGCTATGATTCACACATTTGGTTATTGTGGTACAACTGTGTTTGTAGACTAGTGCTAATGTAAGTGACATCAGAATCTGGCCCTGTGTGTGTAATTCATGAGTAATGCACAAACCTGTAGGGTTCAATTCTAATCTTACAGCAGTTTTCTATTGGCATGGCTCCCTTAACTTCAGTAGCTATTCTCTATTTACACCAGTCTAAGGGAAAGGAAACCTGCTGCATTTAAAATATTTAAATTTCAAAGGCTTTTCAAAATTCAGTAAAATGGCAGAACAAAACTTCAATAAAGGCATTTGCATTCTGATATGAGGGTGTTTAACTATGGGACTCCATTTGATAATTGGTATAGCACTGAAGGTTAATCCCCCTTAACTCCCTGAAAGATTACCTTTGGGTTGTTAGATTGTTATACAAACACACTAAAACTGTTTTAATATTTCAGTACATATTACAATTATGTGCAGAAACATAAATTGTACAGATGTATTTAAAATTAAGGCAGAATACAGATATAATTTAGAACAACTGCATGGTACTTTAAGTCAACTATACACTGACACAAATACAGATTAAATTTTCTGCTCTTTCACAATTTGTGTTTGTAATGAATACACAATACTAATACAAATATTCTAAGCTAGATGTTCTTTGCTCTTATCTGAAAATGTATAACTAGTGTTAGGCACAATATAAATAGACCAAAGTGTTCAGCAGCCATGAATATAATGCAGTCTAAAATAATAACATTCATAGCATTATCACGGTACATAGATTTTCCCCACTGTCCACACAATTTATGCATTCAAAACAAAATTTCTTTATTGTAACATTTTAAAATACAATTCACCTGGTGCTTATCTCTTGGAGATAGTAATGTTCTTTTACAAAAATGAGTGCCATAAGCTTCAAAAGTTAGGAAAGACATGCACAAATTCAAAATGTCTGACTATCAAAATTTGCAGGACCATGAGTTTTAACACTTAATTCAAATGTTTTATCTTGCCAAAAAAGTAAGCTGTTTTATTAAGCTAGTTTATAGCATGAAAACCACTTTTAATGTGTTGAAAATAACTCCTCTACCAAAGCCACAATATATTCCATAATAAAAAACCCTATATTAAGAGAACGTTGAGATGGCACAGTTAAGCACTCAAAAGTCAGGAAATAGCAATGTTAAGGGTGACTCCCACACCAGCTTGACTCTGTCCTCTTTCGCATATGCATTCCAATGCAGTTGCTGTTTACCTTATCACATTATTTCTCAAATAATCCATTATAATTTTCCATTTTTTCTCCTCCTTGAGATAAACAGATACAGCATTTTCTCATATTTCTTTCTGAATATTTATACTATTTTCACTGTCAATGGGCCAGTATGTTTGTATTGACTTAGACTTTTAATTGACTTAGACTTTTAAGTATGTATTTTAATAAATTATCAGCAGCCATGTATTATCCATTTTCTTAACCAGAAGGACTGCATTCCTCAGGTGCAATTCAGGAGATGAGGCAATTGCCGATGAAGCTAACGTAGCTGAATATAGAATAGGAGTACTTGTGGCACCTTAGAGACTAACAAATTTATTGTAGCATAAGCTTTCGTGGACTACAGCTCACTTCATCGGATGCATGTAGTGGAAAATACAGAAGGATATATATATATATATCCACACACACACACACACACACACACACACATGAAACAATGGATGTTACCATATACATTATAAGGAGAGTGATCAGTTGTCAGCAGGAGAGAAAAATAAGTCTTTGTGATTGTAATGAAAATGGCCCATTTCCAGCACTTGACAAGGAGATATAAGGAACTGTAGGGGAGGGGAGGGGGAGGGAGAAGATAAGCATGGATAAATAGTTTTACTTTGTGTAATGGCCCATCCACTCCCAGTCTTTATTCAAACCTAATTTGATGGTGTCCAATTTGCAAATTAATTCCAATTCAGCAGTCTCTCGTTGGAGTCTGTTTTTGAAGTTTTTTTGTTGTAATATTGCGACTTTTAGGTCTGTAATCAAGTGGCCAGGGAGGTTGAAGTGTTCTCCAACTGGTTTTTGAATGTTATAATTCTTGACATCTGATTGGTGTCCATTTATTCTTTTACGTAGAGACTGTCCGGTTTGGCCAATGTACGTGGCAGAGGGGCATTGTTGGCACATGATGGCATATATCACATTGGTAGATGTGCCACATTGCCATCATGTGCATCTAAACTTAGAAGGTCAGAATGTAAGCTGATATATATTGATGTAGCTGTATTAAGGACAATGGAGGTACACCACTTTACACTAGCTGAGGATCTGGAACAAAGTCAGTGGAACTAGTCATGTTAGTTAAATGTCTACAGGATTGGACCATTTAATTTGTTTTAAAAATACTAACTGTATTTTTTTCCAACTTAAAACTATTAAGCTGTCTGATATTAATACTGTAATAGAACTGTTGGAATGCTAATGTCAACAATTTCAACCCCCATTTAAAGCTTCCTTCAAAGAATAGCAGTGTGTGTGTGTATGAACATATCCATAACTTAATGTTTAAGCTGAAATATATATCAATAACTAGAAATGGCATATTATATATATAATATATGCCATTTCTAGTATACACACACACACACATATATACACACACATATATACACACACACACACACACACACAGACCTGAAACAAACCCTTCCCACTTTGACTACATCAACCTATTTATGCCACAATTATGTGAGTGCCTTAAGCAAAGTTTTATAAAGGTGTAACCATTGTTTTTATGCAGCCAGGCTAGGCACACAAAGTACAACCTCTTAACATGGTGTAAATTCTACAGTTATATAGTTAGTTTAGCATTTCTTCTCTAAGTAATTACTTCAGCATATGAACATTATTTCTGCTCAACATTTGCTTAAAAACAAACAAACAAAACCATTGTCAGAACCAACCTTGAAGAGATGACTGAAGTTTTAATTATCTTTGAAATCTAATCATTTCTCTTGAAATCATAGTACTGCACCATTAATTACCTTTCTTTGAGGTGAGAGCTAATTTCTCCCCCACACACACACAATTTATAGAATAAAGTTTGACGTTATAGAACTGGATTAGGAATTGTACAATTGCATTCTATGTTAACATATTTGTGTTATAGGCGCAATTGGAATATGCTGTATGTTAATATTTATAAATAGCAAGTTATTAGCTTTCCTACTAAATGAATAAGAGGGCTAGCTAGTACTGACATACCATTACCCACTTTTTCTGGAACATCTTTCAAAGGACAGATCTTCATTTGAACCATGCTAGACAAAGATATCTAATATTAAGAATGGCCACAGTTATCTGGTAAATGTAAGGAAACTGAATTTTTTAATTCTACCAATTATCAAGCTGAAGCTGAAGCTGCAGCTCTTTTTAGGAGCTCATTGTGCTTTTTCTAGGCGTCTAGTCCACACATATGAAAACCCAACATGACAGGATTTTTTTTTAATTGTTGCTCACACATGAGTACAATTGGTAGACGGTGTTGTATCTATCCGACTTTTACTTTCTTTAACATCATTCAGAGGTGATTCGTTACCTATCTGGCATTTGAAGACTTGTTTGTAGGCCTTTCTAAAATTTTCAGAGAGGAATGCATATATAATAGGATTTACAGAAGAATTGCTGTAAGCCAGGCAGTGCGCTGTTACTCTGAAGAGAAATGAAGCTTGAGTCAGTGGGAAAACTCCAAATTCAGCCCAGAGGTGGATCACATGATGTGGCAGCCAAGATATGCCAAAAACCACCACCACCACCAGCACAGTCTGGGCTGTCTAAGGCAGGAAAAGAGAAACATGGATGATTTATTAACACTTGAGCAAACAGTTTCAAACAACGTGCTTCAAAACCATTATTTAGGAATACAAAAATATTAGGAAAAAAACACATTTCTAAGTATTTGCAAACTATGTATTTGATTTCATATAATTGGATTAGGTCAAGAAGAACATAGGCCCTCAAACTTCACTTGATAAACATGAGGTTCCCATTGCACGGACTGTGTGAATTCAAATGGCAGGGAGCAGTATGTAAAGATTAAGGCTCTGATTAACTACTTTGTTAGTCCAGTTTTATGGCAGTGGAACTCCACTGAGTTGCAATGGAGTTCCACTGACACAAAACTGGTGTAATGCAGTGGTGATGCAAGCCCTTGGGAAATGCCATAACTTTAAATCTAAAAGGCTATGTTTTCTGTGTGTTGCATAAAGATTTAGGGCCAGATTTTCAAAAGACCTCCACCTAAATTCAGTTGCCACATTTTCAAAAGTGCTCAGCATCCAGCTGGCCACTTAATTTAAGTGCCTAAATGGGGACCAGAGGTATTTTTCAAAACTGTCCATTAGCCATACAAATCCCATTAATGTTGGTGGAAATCATGGGAGTACATCCTGGTGCCCAGCAATGAAAAATAACCACAATATATGTATTAAACCTGAATTGGGAGGAGGGGGCTAATATATGCTTTTGATAACCTGGAAACCCAAGCTCACCAACAAAATCAGTATTTTAGACAAAACTAACGAATTGAGCAGAACAGACTAGACCCACTAGTGCTACCTGACTTCATTGTCCTTATTTTCATAAGGAGATGCCATCCATCTCCAATGATAGACTCTGTCAATGGGGAGCACTAGGATATAAATAGAGAAATGTTAGGCTTCTAGGATAATAGAATGCAACCGTGGCTTGGAAAAATCATTGTCGGGGCTTTCTTTAAGTTTCAGTTACTTCTTTAGGAAAATACTTATTGTTTTGCAATTGTTTGACAAATTAACATCTATTAAGTTTCCAGCTACTACTTCTTTCAATTAGTTCATTGCTGAGAGAAGTAAGCCCCATCTTAACTACCAAATTTGTCATTCACTGTTATTACATAAATAGGGTCTTGTCACTTTTACAACATGGTTTGATCTTGCCTGTGTAGATGGAATCAAACCATGTTACAGAGCTATCTTATATCCCTGGGCATAGAGCCTAGTCCCATCTACTCAAGCAACACTAAACTATGTTATAACACAGAGCCATGAAACGGTACACATCAGTGTACATGAGGCCTACATATTTTGCTAGGTTCTTGAATTTGGGTTCTATTTACCTGTAATGACTGGTGCAGCCACTTACTCTGAACAATAGATTTTTAGCTCAGGCTGGTAAGAAATCAATCTCATCTCCTTAAGAGAAGGTTGGACTGCTCATGAAAATCATTTCCATTTCAGTGACAATGGATAAAAATTTTCTGCATGGGAGATTGTGCTAATTAGTTCTCACTCAAGAGAAATGTTAGCATTAGATTTAATTCCCTTTAGCTGCAAACAGAATTTGGCTGGTATAGGAAATGTATTCAGCTCTGCCTCTGAGTAGCTTCCCTGAGCAGCAGTAGAACTTCAGTGCCATTCAGTCACCTTCACTCTTAACCTCACTAACACAATCATCCACACCTAGATTCTTATTTCAATGGACCCAATCCATCAAATAATATCCATTGCCTTTGGAGATACAAAAGCTCCAGGAAACCATTCAGTAGATTCCACATCAGGGTCACCTAATCAACAGAGCAGATGGTCTGCTAAAGATGAACCTTCCCATGCCAAAAGGAAAACTCTTTCACATCCACAAGTGATGATGGAGTAGCTGGGGGAAATAAGAAGAAACAGAAGATCTTAAATGATCTGAAACTCAAAAAAGAGTCCTATAAAAAGTGGAAACAAGGTCAAATTATGAAGGATGACTATTCAAAAACAACACACGTATGTAGGGACAAACTTAGAAAGGCCAAGGCACAAAATGAGATTAACTAGCTAGAGACATGAAGGGTAACAAGAAAACATTCTACAAATACATTAGAAGCAAGAGGAAGACCAAGGACTGGGTAGGCCCATTACTCAATGATGGGGGAAGACAATAATAGAAAATGTGGAAATGGCAAAAGTGCTAAATGCCTTTTTTTGTTTTAATTTTCACCAAAAAGGTTAGTAGCAATCAGACATCTGACATAGTGAATGCCTGTGAAAATGAGGTAGATTCTGATGCTAAAATAGGGAAAAACAAGTTAAAATTTACTTATACAAGTTAGATGTCTTCAAGTTGGCAACTCCTGATGAAATACATCCTAGAATACTCAAGGAGCTGACTGAGGAGATATCTGAGTCATTAGCGATTATCTTTGAAAACTCAAGGAAGTCAGGACAGATTCCAGAGGATTGGAAGAGGGCAAATATAATGCCAATCTATAAAAAAGGGGAATAAGGACATCCTGGGGAATTACAGACCAGTAATATAATACAGCAAATTATCAAGAAATCAATCTGTAAACACCTAGAAGATAATAAGGTGTAAGTAACAGCCAACATGAATTTGTCAAGGCCAAATCACATATAACCAACCTAATCACTTTCTTTGTCAGGGTAACAAGCCTTGTGGATAGGGAGAAGTGGTTGATGTGGTATATCTTGTCTTTAGTAAGGCTTTTGATAATGTCTCACATGACCACCTCATAAACCAACTAGGGAAATATAGCCTAGAAGGAGCTACTATAAGGTGGGTGCATAATTGGTTCCCAGGGGGTAGTTATAAATGATTCACAGTCAACGTGGAAGGGAATATCAAGTGGGGTCCCGCAGGGATAGGTCTTGGGTCCGGTTCTGTTCAATATCTTCTCAAATGATTTAGAGAATGTCATAGAGAGTACACTTATAAAGGTTTCAGATTATACCAAGCTGGGAGGGGTTACAAGTACTTTAGAGAATAGTATTAAAATTCAAAGTGATCAAGAAAAACTGGAAAACTGGTCTGAAGTAAACAGAATGACATTTAATAAGGACAGATGCGAAGTCTCCATTTAGGAAGGAACAATCAATTGCACATATACAAAATGGGAAATGACTGCCTAGGAAGGAGTACTGTGGAAAGGGATCTGGGGTTTACAGTGGATCGCAAGCTACATATGAGTCAATAGTGTAACACTGTTGCAAAAAAAGAAAACCCCAGTAGGAGTGTTGTAAGCAAGACACGAGGAGTAATTCTTCCACTCTACTTCACGCTGATAAGGCCTCAACTGGAGTACTGTATCCAGTTCTGGACACCAGACTTCAGGAAAGATGTGGACAAACTGGAGAAAGTCCAGAGGAGAGCAACAAAAATGATTAAAGGCCTAGAAAATATGACCTACGAAGGAAGATTGAAAAAATTGGGTTTGTTAGTCTGGAGAAGAGAAGATTGATGGGGAACATAATAAGTTTTCCTAAAAGGTTATTACAAAGAGGAGGGTGAAAAATTGTTCTCCATAACATCTGAGTAAAGGACAAGAAGCAATGGGCTTAAATTGTAGTAAGGGATGTTTAGATGAACATTAGGAAAAACTTCCTAACTGTCATGGTAGTTAAGCACTGGAACAAATTGTTTAGAAAGGTTGTAGAATCTCCATCACTGGAGGTTTTTAAGAACAGATTATGGTCTAGTTCTGTGGTTTTCAACCTTTTTTCATTTGTGGATGCCTAAAAATTTTTGAATGGTAGACCCCTTTTGAAACCTTAGACATAGTCTACTGACCTCCCCAGAGGTCTGTAGACCACACGTTGAAAACCACTGTTCTATGGTAATAACAACCTTTCACAGATCCCTTAGACATAGTCTGCAGACTCCCAGGGGTCCACGGACCACAGGTTGAAAACCACTAGTCTAGTTATTGCTTAGTCCTGCCTTGAGTGCAGGGAACTGGACTAGATGACCTACTGAGGTCCCTTCCAGTCCTACACTTCTATGGTTCTATTTAGTGATCTTCCCACCAGTCATACTCCACAGCACTCTATCCTAGACTTGTCTTACCCCTGCACACACTCTCCCATTGTGCCCTAAATGAGTTCCTTCAAGCCTAAAGCCAGATCTATCTCTTGTGTAACTTTACTGGCTACAGTGGGATTATGTTATGGATAAATTTAGCAACTAGCATGAAATAACCCATGTGTTTGATTCTAGAGTAGGTAGTGAACAGGATTCAGGCAACCTATAGTCTCTGGGGCAGATCCTCAGCTGGTGTAAATTGTTGTAGAGCAGGGGTTCTCAAACTTCATTGCACCACGACCCCCTTCTGACAACAAAAATTACTACACAATCCCAAGAGGGGAGACCGAAGTCTGAGCCCACCCAAGCACTGCTGCCTGGGTGGAGGGGCCAAAGCCCAAGGGCTGCAGTCCCAGGCAGGGGGCCTGTAACCTGAGCCCCGCTGCCCAGGGCTCAAGCTCTCGGGCTTCGGCTTCAGTCCCAGGCAGTGAGGCTCAGGCTTCGGCCCTGGGCTCCAACACCAGCCCTGGTGACCCCTTTAAAATTGGGTTGTGACCCACTTTGGGGTCCCAACCCACAGTTTGAGAACCGCTGTCATAGAGTATGTCACTGTATCTGACAATTTTCACAGCTGAGGTTCTGTCCCTCTGTTTAAAAAATAAAATATGTTTGTGAAGGGGAGCGGACACCAACAGGACACCTCTCCCAAGTCTGTTTCAAGTGGCAGTAGTAGGGGATAGGAAGGACAAGACAGAGCAAGGAAATTTTTGCAAAATTTTGAAGTATTTGCAAATAATGAGCCAGGTCCTCAGCTGGTGCAAATCAATAAAACTCTGCTGCTATCAATAAAAGTGTGCTAATTTACACCAGCACTGAATCTGCCCAATAAAAGAGCTGTCTTAATAAAGGATTACAAATAGGACCCTTCAATTTAGGAACAATTCCCACTGGGAACTGAAATATTGTGTTTATCACACATACATTTTCAGGAGGAAACAAAAAGGAAAATAAACCTACAGATTTTTTTTTCAGAAAAATTCTTTTTTTCCTGCAGCTATGACATAAAGAAAGCACAGTGCCGTACCCCTTTCATTATGTTAACATTTTGATCCAAAGCAGAATAATGTGGATAATTGTATACCTGCTCAACTTACTAAGAGAAATTTGTCTCTGTCCTTATTTTCACCCAAGCAAACCCCCCTGATTTTAGTTGGATGGCATAGAATTTAGGGCAGATTTTGTCCCTGTGTCTCTTAAATCTATCATGCTTAAGATACGTGGTACCTGCGGGATGTATAAGTGTGCATAATGGTTTGACAATCCTCGCACATCTGTTTTATTCCATTATCCCTCTCAAGCCTAATTCCAAAGCTTACCTTTACAACATTATCGGTATAATCTGCAACCAAGGAAACGCTACAGGGCTGCTCTTGTTTATTTAATGGGATGACTCTTAACATTACACATAAATAAATAAAACTACCTGAAATATAATTTCAGGAAATACGCTAATTCTAATATATTAATGCTAATGTTTTGTGTGTGATCAATAAATATACAAAAATAGTATTCTGGCAAACGTTTATTTTGCATTTTACTTTTTTCTTAAATATGAAAGTCTAATTTAAAAATCCACTTCTGAAGTCCTTAATCAGGCAAAACTCCCATTGGTTTGAATAAGATGAGAAACATAGGATTAGGCCCTAAATGCAGAATGAAAATGAGCAAGAGGTCTTGTTATTTAGAAGAAATAATAATTTAAAATAGCCTTACTGAAAAAATATATACTATGTGAAATTGTATTGCCAACCCCAAGCATTCAACTGTCATTAGTTGGGCCCCAAAAACTCATGAGATTGATTTAAAACAATTATATTTTTCAAACAGTGATATTTTGGTTAATTTTGTTTGCCTTCTGGTTTTTGAGCCCTTAAGGTACATAAGGGTACACTTTTTTATTTTTAAATTAAAGCTCAGATTTTCATATAACCACATGACTCCAAGAGCTGAAGCTTTAAAAACACCAAAAGTCACAAGACGCGCAATACAAATCACAAAAGTTGGCAACTTTCTGAACCTTTAGTAGTTATATCATAGGTCCCAATTCCACAAAGTACTTAAGTACCTTGCTGAATCAGAGATTTAATACCTAATCCTTTTAACACTGTGCCTCTAAAAAAAAATCTTGACTAGTGTTTCTATCAGAAATTAGGGATTGTATAAATACTGTCTAAATTAGGGCCTGATTCAGCAATCTAGTCTGCACAGGCAATGCCCTGCATGCATGTGAATCTCCATTTACTTCAGTGAGACTCTGCATGGGCATATGATTATATCCATCAGCTCAGACTGCACTAGAGTGACCAGGTGTCTGGTTTTCAACCGGAACACCTGGTTGAAAAGGGATCCTGGCGGCTCAGGTCAGCACCACTGACCGGGCCGTTGACTCTCCGGTTGGCAGTGCCGTGCAGCAAGGCTGGCAGGCTCCCTGCTAGCCTCTGTGCCGCGCAGCTCCCGGGAAGCAGCCAGCATGTCCACCCTCTGGCTCCTATGCGTATGGGCAGCCAGGGGGCTCTACACGCCACCCCCGCAACTCCCATTGGCAGGGAATTGTGGCCAATGAGAGCTGTGGGGGCGGTGCCTGTGGATAAGGCAGCATGCAGAGCTGCCTGGCTGTGCCTCCATGTAGGAGCCGGAGGAGGGACATGCTGCTGCTTCCAGGAGCTGCTTGAGGTAAGCGTCACCCAGAGCCTGCACCCCTGACCCCCTCCCAGGCCCCAACTCCCTCCCCCAGCCCCAATCCCCCTCTCACCTTCCAAACCCCTCAGTCCCAGCCCGGAGTACCCTCCTTCACCCCCAAAACCCTCATCCCCAGCCCCACCCCAGAGCCCACACCCCCAGCCAGAGCCCAACCCCTTGCCCCAGCCCTGATCCCCCTCCCACCCTCCAAACCTCTCGGTCCCAGCCCGGAGCACTCTCCTACACACGAAATGCCTCATCCAGTCTGCACCCCCAGTCAGAGCCCTCACACACACACCCCACCCCAACCCCCTGCCCCAGCCCTGATCCCCCTCCTGCCCTCCAAACCCCTCAGTCCCAGCCCAGAGTACCCTCCTCCACCCCCAACCCCACCCCAGAGTCTGCACCCCCAGCCAGAGCCCTCACCCCCACACACACCCCAACCCCCTGCCCCAGCCTG
>QXTE01000177.1:0-43869 GCA_003942145.1 Platysternon megacephalum | reverse complement strand
GACTGGAAAAAAGCTAATGTAGTGCCCATCTTTAAGAAAGGGAAGAAGGAAGATCCAGGGAACTACAGGCCAGTTAGTCTCACCTCAGTCCCTGGAAAAATCATGGAACAGGTCCTCAAGGAATCAATCCTGAACCACTTAAAGGAGGGGAAAGTGATCAGGAACAGTCAGCATGGATTCACCAAGGGCAAGTCATGCCTGACTAACCTAATTGCCTTCTATGATAAGATAACCGGCTCTGTGGATGAGGGGAAAGCAGTGGATGTGCTATTTCTGGACTTTAGCAAAGCTTTTGATACAGTCTCCCACAGTATTCTTGCCAGCAAGTTAAAGAAGTATGGGCTGGATGAATGGACGGTAAGGTGGATAGAAAACTGGCTAGATGGTCGGGCTCAACGGGTAGTGATCAATGGTTCCTTGTCTAGTTGGCAGCCGGTATCAAGTGGAGTGCCCCAAGGGTCGGTGCTGGGGCCGGTTTTATTCAATATCTTCATTAACGATCTGGAAGATGGTGTGGACTGCACCCTTAGCAAGTTTGCAGATGACACTAAACTGGGAGGAGTGGTTGATACGCTGGAGGGTAGGGATAGGATACAGAGGGACCTAGACAAATTAGAGGATTGGGCCAAAAGAAATATGATGAGGTTCAACAAGGACAAGTGCAGAGTCCTGCATTTAGGACGAAAGAATCCCATGCACTGCTATAGACTAGGGACCGAATGGCTGGGCAGCAGTTCTGCAGAAAAGGACCTAGGGGTTACGGTGGACGAAAAGCTGAATATGAGTCAACAGTGTGCCCTTGTTGCCAAGAAGGCTAATGGCATTTTGGGTTGTATAAGTAGGGGCATTTCCAGCAGATCGAGGGATGTGATCATTCCCCTCTACTCAGCACTGGTGAGGCCTCATTTGGAGTACTGTGTCCAGTTTTGGGCCCCACACTACAAGAAGGATGTGGATAAATTGGAGAGAGTCCAGCGGAGGGCAACAAAAATGATTAGGGGGCTGGAGCACATGACTTACGAGGAGAGGCTGAGGGAACTGGGATTGTTTAGTCTGCAGAAGAGAAGAATGAGGGGCGATTTGATAGCTGCTTTCAACTACCTGAAAGGGGGTTCCAAAGAGGATGGATCTAGACTGTTCTCAGTGATAGAAGATGACAGAACAAGGAGTAATGGTCTCAAGTTGCAGAGGGGGAGGTTTAGGTTGGACATTAGGAAAAACTTTTTCACTAGTAGGGTGGTGAAGAACTGGAATGGGTTACCTAGGGAGGTAGTGGAATCTCCTTCCTTAGAGGTTTTTAAGGTCAGGCTTGACAAAGCCCTGGCTGGGCTGATTTAGTTGGGTTTGGTCCTGCTTTGAGCAGGGGGTTGGACTAGATGACCTCCTGAGGTCCCTTCCAACCCTGAGATTCTATGATTCTATGATTCTATGAAAGATATTCCACTTTTAAAAGACTGCCTGGGACCTGAAAACATCAATTAAAGACCATTTTTATGTAAATCCAAGGCTAAAAGTATTATAACTGTTAAATACATTTGAAGTGTATTAGTTCAGCAGTATATACATACAAACAACTCAATCCTGCATTTTTTTTGTACATCTCAATCTCCATTCTTCTGCATCTTCCTGACATGACTCAAACTGTCAGTAAACAAACTTGGACCCACGAAGAGGATGAGAGGGACACATAGATTGTCCTTTACTGAGTGTGGCCTTGGCTGAACCCCCAGACCTCTCCACCTCAATGGTAAGGAGACCAGAGGGCAAGAACAGCCCTTTTCCCAGACTTCCATGATGAGAAGAACTCCTGGGTTCTTGTAGAGAACCTGGAGCAATGATCTTGCTTCTCCTGACTCCTGCTTCCCTCCTCTCACCTGGGCAAAGGGAGGGAAGAGAAAATCCTGGCTGCTTCTGCCAGAGTAATATACAGAATAAGCAGTTTCTAGCAAGTTATGAGTAGGAGCTGGATGAGGGGATGAGAGCAGTGAGTGGTGTATGTGTGGCTGACTTTGGAAGACAGTAAGAGCAAGTGAGAGAGAAGTGAAAACCATTCTTACAGCATACACTAAATATGGGCTTGGTGGGGTCTATTATGCTGTTTTCCAGATGCCAGTCAGGATTTGACTCCAAGTAGTTTTTAAGACATCTACTTCTGCATTTGTAGCTGCTGGTACCACTGCAGGATTTTTAGGGAAAAAACCTGTAACATGCAGAATGCATCCAAGTGAGCCTGGTACCAAGATTTAATACGCCATCTGTGCTCAGAAAGCTAGCTGAAGTGAAGGGTCACTTTTTATTTTTTTAAGCAGCCTGGAGAAGATAGCTGACTCACAGAACTAAATCGCCACTCACTTAGCTGAAAATGTACTCCATACTCCTTTCTAACAAGAATTTATATGTCAAAAGACTTCAAATCTGGAAAAACAATTCCTTATGTTAAACTTTTCAAGCTCCCAGCTTTCATGTACCTGTTTTTTCAGATCATATTTTGCTCTCAGGAAAGAATAAAAGGGAATAAATTATCCTGATTAACCCGTGGTTTTGCAGGGTCTTTTATGACCATGGCAGTAGAAGAGTCTTCAAGCCATCACTGACTGTGTTACCAAAAAAAGTGCATAATATAAATTACTGGAATGTAACCCATGTATATGTCTCCTTTATGCTGGAACAGGCTCCTCCCTTTCTCTCTCTCTCTTTCCCCCTCTCCTCCTGAAATCATATTGGAGGAGAGAGAGAAAGAGAACATGGTTTAAGTGACCTTGCTGCTTTTGGCATATATATTTCCACCAAACAACATACAAGCATAAACACTGCACAGTTTTAAAGCATATTTGATTTCTTGCTACTTACAGCCATTTCATTGGTTACACTTTCATTATTAGTAGCTCCTAGAACGATCCATTTAAAATAACGCCCCCGAGTATATTACACAAGGTAATTGTCTAATAATAATTACCTGTACGTTGATATATGTAAACATTGCATTCTGAACCACGATTTGTCATATAAATCTTATTTACATTCAAATGTCATTGTCAGCAGTGCCATAGTTATGGTAATGGGACCAACTCCAATTACTACAGCAGAGCCTTTCATTCCATTCTACTTAGTATTGTAGATTTTATTTATTTTTATTGGTGGGTCTGGGTTATACCTCTTCCATTAACATCCTCCTGCTGAAACTTGGGATACAAGATTTCAGTCCACAGTTCAGAATGTTCAGGATATTAGTACATAATGGAGCCAGGTTTCTCTTAGTATTTCTAAAGGCAAAAGTAAAAAATAGGGCAGTTATTAATATTTGAAATGGATAAATGGACAATAATCATTTAGGGCCATATCCTGCCACATGAGTAGTTCCATCAAAGCCAATGACCAAGATTTTCAAAAGTGACTAATATTGTAGTTACCTCAGTTTCTGGGTGCCATGATTTTTGGGTGCCCAACATGAAAGAGGCCTGGTTTTCAGAGGATAGCTTTAAGCTTTTTCAACTTGGGCACCCAAAAACTGAGTCACCCAAAATCACTAGTCACTTTTGACTTCCTTGGTAAATGGGAACTGAAGATGCTCAGAACCTCCCAAAATGAGCTTTGGCACTTTGCAGGCTTGAGCCATTGGACCTTAATTGGCACTTTTTAATGTGTAATCCTATAGTAACCTCATAATAGTACGTACAATAAGCTGATATGTAAATAATAAAAGAAATATGTAATCTCATGACAAATCACACTTACTGAAGAGCCATTTCAAGCTATCCATCAAATAATATGCACTTAACTTAATACTCACTACTGAACTATTACATAGTTAATCACTGCTTATACATCTCATTACATGTGAACGCCAGCTCTGGTTTTCTCTGGGCTTGCAGGAGGATAGATTTTAGAAATACTCATCACTGTTTCAGTATTTCTGTAATTTGTAATGATGCTGTTGTCGCTCAGCGAGAGCTGTCCTTTTGCTAGTACTTGCCAGTAGGATGTGAATTCTCTGATAATGTAATTTAAGACAGAGGGAATGCAGCTAGCTTGCCATTTAAAATGAAGGAAATTACAATTTGCATTAAAAAAACAAGAACTTGCCTTACAACAGTCCTGAAAATGCCATATATTCAAATAGAGAACTGCATTCCCTTTGTCTTAAAACTACATTATGAGAAGACTGAAGCTTCCTTATCATTATTATTTCACAGATCCGCAGCTGGCGTAATTCAATGTAGCTCCATAGAAATCAATGAGGCTACATCAATTTATACCAGCTGAGGATCTGACCAAGTAATATGCTCTATAACTAAATGTTGCCATTGAGGTACCTGTTATATTACACAGTAACTTTCCTTTCACACTGTGTGTATTGGGAAGCCAAGATGTCATGGTTGTGTTTATTTCAATAGAATTCTATGGTAATTTGCTGAATGGAGCTTCATGACTCCTCCTTTGCTGGACATATACTATCGCAGCTATGGCATTGACAAATTTAAGGCTGAAACTCTGTCGCTGATTTATTGCCATTCCAATCTTAACCTACCCCACCCTCTGCTCACACAGATACGCCAAAATACTGCAGGTGGAGTTTTGTCAATGACTTTAGTGACAGTAGTGCCTCCTGCAAAGGGCTGAATTTACCCAGTTCTCACTGCCACAAATGAGTGTTGAGGGTGGTGAGCATCTCACAGAACTGGTCCCTCAGGGCTGGATCCTGACTTCAGCGGGAGCAGGATTAGGCCTGTAATCTCAGAGCTCTTCAATTCCTAACCAAAACAAGGGTGAAGTAAGACATCTTGGTAGCGAATTAAGAATGAGGTTTCAGCTGTAACTTTGAATTGCCTTGATTTCCTGGCTGTGACAACATTTTAATGTTAATTAAACATACATTTAATTAGTGTAGTTAACCTCTATTTCAGGCTATTTTAACTTGACCGTAAAAGATTTGCTCTGGGCATAAACTTGACATTCAGGGACTCAGATTTGAAGATTTTTTTAAAATCAAATTGTTTATATTAATATTTATAGTAAATAGTTATTTTTGTAATCAAAATGGTGTGTTTATATTAACTTTAATATTACAATAAAGTCTGTTAACAAAACAATCCCTTTTAATTTTGTTTTTAAATTGCACAAATAAAAATTTATAATTTTAAAAAACATTCACACTTGTTTAACATACAAAACTTCTTTCATGTAAAAAACAAGGGGTGAATTAGGCTCTTTTGGCTATAAAATTATTAATACTTATTAATTAAAAATTAATGTTTAAAAAGGGCATCTTCTGAGCATGTCCATTAACACTTTCTCCATATCTGTTAATATCTTTATTTAAGTATGGCGATGATCAAATCCAAGGTATTGGTTACTTCCCCCTCAGTCCACACAGTAACTCCTATTACAGACAATGAGAAATCCACCCACCACACAGAGAAAAGAGAACTAAACCTTTAAGGGCTGATACTAATTTTAATTTTTTGCCTTTTTGCCAGTTTGACACCTCTGTCATTTTAAATGTTGTTTTTGCCCTGTAATTTAGAAACTTTGTCCTTTGAATACAAGCATATTTCAAAGTGTTTTAAAATGCAGGTTTTCACTCTATCAGCCCTTTTTTCCACATTGCAATTAATGAATTTATACACAAACTATATAAATTATACACTCCAACCCCATGTTTGCTTTGGAGGAACTGATCCCTCAGCAAGAGAGCAGACTTTACTCACATGAGCAGAACTATTAACTTCAATGCAATTTACTGTAGTGAGTAAGAACTAAGGAAGCGAGTAAAGGTTTGCAAGATCTCAGTAAAAACTGTCCAGTCGGACTGTATTCAACCTGTTCTAGATTCTGGAGAACAGCAGTCTAAATTGGTGCTTCCTTCAAAGCTGCAGAAAACGGAGACGGGGGCAGAGTAAGTGTGTCACAGTTCAGCCCCTTTAATCAGAAACTTGCTCATCATCAAGTAATTGCTTTCTGGCAGCAAAAGGCGTGATCCTGAGCCCCCTGAAGTCAGCGGCAAAGCTCCCATTAACTTCAGCTGATGCAGGATGAGGCTCCCTAACGAGCGGGCAGCGTGCCTGTTGTGTCTTTTAACTGGACGTTAAAAATAAGTGGTAGAACAGGCATCGTACAGACGTGGCTGGGTTTTGTTTAAGTGCAGTATGTTTTAAATCATTGCAATTTGATTTTTTTATATGCTAACAACTTTGCACACTGTTGCACTTTGCCCAGTTCGGAGCTCATCACCCAGCACGACGGGAAAACGCAGAAAGTGTTTATCGCAGCTGAAATGGAGATTTTAAAAAGAAGTTTTTTCTAAAAAAATGAAACCTACCAGAGAATACGCCCACAACCGCCTATACTATACCTCCTCCCCCATTTACTGCTGCACCCTCGGACCCACACAGGTGTGACGTTCCCCGAAACACCTTACAACTGGACATTCCTAGCCTATAAATCCACACGTGTAACTCCATCCACACTTGATTCTACCCCCACTCACTTACACACACCGAAACTTCAACCCCTCCCATGTCCTTACCTCTGTACCCTCTTTCCATGCACGCATCCCAAAACTAACCCTCATACCCTAGCGCCCTGCTACTGCACCCACACACAAACCATGTAGCCCACCCATCTACCCGCACTTTTGCATATGTTAACACCCTATACCCCGCCCTATCCTATAGCTATGCCTATACCCCTTCCTCTACACACTCATCGTTGTACCTTTACATCTATGCACACAAACCCTATAGCTACACCCACCCGTGTAACTATACCCCGTACACACATACACACTTTATATCAGCATCCCATCCCTGTAACTACCCCATACATACACACCCTCTAGCTACACCCTACAGCTAAACCCTACCCCTGTAACTGTACCCCAAACTCTCTCACACACACACCACCTCTGTAACTGTCCCCCCCAAACTCACCCGCCCTATACCTACGCCCCTGTAACTACCACATACACACCCCTATAGCTGCACCCTGTACACCCATCCCCTGCACCCCCGACATCCTCCCCTTCGCACCCACCTTGGCGTAGCAGAAGGAGATGAGCAGCAGCGGCAGCAGGTAGCCGAAGACGAAGGTGCAGACCACGTAGACCTTCTTGTGCTGGGGGTTGGGCCACTGCTCCCAGCAGAAGGTCTGGTTGCTGGCGTCCCGGTGGAAGAGGCGCTGGTGGTGCGCGACGGGCGAGGCCATGGCGATGGAGAGCGCCCAGATGAGCCCCACGCCCAGCAGCGCGTTGCGGGAGACCCGCAGGACAGAGGCGCGGCGGGAGTGCACAATGGCCACGTAGCGGTCCACCGACATGGCGGAGAGGGTGAAGATGCTGACCAGCATGGAGACGGTGAAGAAGTAGTGGATGAACTTGCAGATGACGGCGCCCAGCACCCAGGTGGGCAGCACGTAGACCGTGGACTGGAAGGGGATGCAGAAGAGCAGGTAGGCCAGGTCGGCGATGCTCAGGTTGAGGATGAAGATGTTGGTGGTGCTGCGGGGCTTGCCCGGCTTGCTCCTGGCCAGCACCGTGATCACCAGCGAGTTGCCCAGCACCCCCAAGGCGAAGATCACGCCGAAGACGATCAGGGTGAGGAAGTTCTCGATGCCGATGCCGAAGAGGGGCTTGGTGTCCTCCCCTGAGAGCCCCGAGAGGTTGAATTCCCCCCGGGGGGGCCCTTCGCTCTGGTTCAGGAAGAGGATCGCAATCGCCTCGGGCTCCATGGCTGCTGCGGCTGCCCCCCAGCAACAGCTGGGACGGACAGAGGAGAACAAACAGCGCCTTTGTCCTGCACACGGGTCCCGCGCCTCGCCCCCAGAGACGCCCACAGCCCGTGCTGCTGCGGAGGCACCGAGGGAGCCCCACGCGCCCAGCAGAAGAAGGGCTGGAGGGGAGTTTGCCGCCGCGCTCACGGAGCTGCGAAACTTTCTGGTGCCTGGAGGGTGGGTGGCATCTCGCCTCTGCTGCTCACCGGCTCAGCGCCTAGTGCGTGGTAGGGGCTCCAGGGATGCAGCCCGCCGGGGCTGGCTCACACACGCAGGCACCCGCCTCAGGGATTTGCGGAGGGGGGGTTGACAGGGGAGCTACTGGGGAAACCTCGTGGTAAAATGCGCCCACAGCGGCGCTGCCCAGCTCCGTCTCCTTCGCAGTTCCGCCACGGCTGCAGGGTTCGGGTCCCCCCAGCGCTGGGCGAGTGTGCGGGGACCTCAGCTCTCCCTCGGCCCTCCCCGCTCCCTCCACCTCCTCTCCAGCCAGCTCCTCCCCGGCTGCCTCCCGCGAGCGCTCCAGCCACCTGGCTCCGGCCGGGCGCTTCCAGCGCGCTGCCTCTTCCGAAAGGAACTTGCCGCCCCGCCGGGCTGCACCTGTACGCAGCCCCCAACTCGCCACAGCAGCCTAGCTAATCGCGCCGCTAATGCGCTGGCAATCCACTAGCACCCCCTACGCTGCCTATCAGCAACCCCCGTGCCAATCCAGAGCCAGGAGATCTCACCCGCCTCCACCCTCACAGCTCCCCTCAGCCCTCCCACGCTTCCTGTTCCAGCCCATGCACTGCTGAGCCCCAGCCTCCAGAGCTCATCTTTTCCCATCAAAGGCAAGCAGAGATAATACTGCTGCATCGCACGCAGCTCGCGTCCCTTCCCATCTCTGGAAGGCTGGTTGGAGACTTCCCTTTCGCTAGGTTGTGTGTGTGTGTTTTATTTGGAACCACAACCAACTTCTCCAAACAGAGGGCCAGCTCCTGCTGTCACACACAGGGGACTGTAGTCAATAAATAGACAGCACTGTACATCTAGACAGTGGTTCACAAAAACACGCTATGATCCCTGCCCTGGTTTAGGTTTTGCCCTTATCAGCCGACGCACAATTTCAAAAGTTAAACAGGGGTATGAAGATGTGTGACTGATGCTGCCTGAGGGCCCCGACCTCTGAGATGCCTCAGCATCCTTCTTTCCTGGAGAATGCTCGGCCCCTCACGAGGATTGGGTTCATAAAGCCCAATCTTGTAATCCTTATTATGGACCTTCTTCAGGAAAGCACCAAAGTTTAAATCCATACCTGTTCATGACAGCAAAGAAGCACATGCTTCCGAAGAAGATAGATACCTTCTGAAATAGGGACCTGTGTGAGTAGTCCCATTGAAATCAGCTGCAGGATCAAAACTTTCGCTCTGACCCTGAAAACTCATGCATGCAAATAACTGTGCATAAAAGTTGTCCCATTGACATTAAAAGCACTACTCATTTGTGCCACTATGTGTAGGTGTTTGCAGGATTGCAGCCTTGGCCCCCAGTTCCTGACAACATCTTTCTTCAGGAAGGGTAAAGAAGCATATCCTTACATTCCAGTGAAGTCAGTGTGTTAGTTCAAACTAAATGCATGTTTAAGTGCTTTCTTGAACTGGGATGGATTTAACCCCATGATAACTGTTTTCCTGACTTGGGGCCTTAGTTTGCTGCAAGCCTAAGTCGGGACTAAATATATTTTAAATGGCATTAATTTCATTTCTATGTTCACAATTTTTATTAAAATTTTGTAATACAGATAAGTTCACAAAAATAAAACAGGTATAGGTTGTTGTTAATAATACAATGTAACACTTTTACTATTTAAATAATTTTACAAACTTCACACCATCCCTGACAGGAGAATAATATTATCCCCATTTTATAGATGAGAAAGTGAGGCTCAGAAAGTTGAAGTGAACTTTTCAGAGAAGAGGTTATCAAAACAGAAGTTACATAAACATATTTTCTAAACTATTGGATGGAATTGAAAACGTCCTGTAAGAAGCTCATATAAATTACACACACACACACACACACACACACACACACACACACACACCATTCTTCAAATGTGAGTTTTAACAGGGTTTCTTGATAGTTCTTAAACATCTCTTGTTTTCAGAATATAAATTTAGGTGCCATGCCTGATTGTATTGTTATTTTATCTCCCATTTCTCTTTTGAAAACTCTTTTGGTCTAGAATAGAGAATGAATACTGAGGAGGTAGGTGGAGATAAGGGAGAGAATTAATCCAGGAGTGGGTGGGTCAGCTTTTGTGGCCTGCATCATGTGGGAGGTCAGACTAGATGATCATATTGGTCCCTTCTGACCTTAAAGTCTATGAGTCTATGATAAAGGTAAGAGAAAATAAGATTAAAGGGGAAATTGGATGTTCTTAAAAGAAAGAATAAGATCTGTATCCTTCATTCTTAATTTTTTTAGATATATGGTTGACATTTTTTCTTTTTTACATAGCCTCATTTACATATTATTATTGCCCAAGAGCTCAAAGCTACTTCACAGCAATTTTAGTGCCTGAACCGCAGGGATAAATTGAACTATTCTAGTGTGATTTTTGGATGCAATGAATTCTTGCTTGCTTTGCAACCCAGAATTTGAAAGGTTTTTTTTCTCTGTTTGCCTTCTCTGCTTATATTGATACAGATCATCAGCTAGTGTAGCTCAGCCAAGCTTCATTGACTTCAGTAGAACTAGACTGACTTAAACCTGCTGAGTATCTGGTCTGTTATGTACAAAAACAAAATAAATACTGAAAGAGCAAGATCTAGCTGGTAGAAATTTAAGAGAATGTTTTAATTATATTAAAGCTGTTTGCTTTTCTGTAGCTATTGTAACTTAGTTAAAAACGACAGAAACAGATTATTTGTTTGTTAGTAATTTTTTAACTTAAAGCTTCCTATAGTGTGCTTGTTCAATTTTAGTATATAATTTATCATCATATTGACATGTTTTTAAATGACCATCAAAACACAGTAGCATACATTTCTGCATCTGTAACAGATTCAAGAGCAGACATTTCTAAAAGTGTCCATTAAATATCAATTACTTTGGAAATATTAGAAATTGTGGGATCCAAAATTAATGTTATAGGGCCCAATATAGATTTTCTTAACATTGTTGATGAATATATTTTTCAGTTTGAATCCCTTCATATGCTGGGATGCAAGAAGTATTTTTGATTAGCACTAATGTTTTGCACTTAAGTCATATCTTGCAGCCAGGTACCATTCTCTAAAATATTATGAATTAAATACTGGCTCCATTGAAGTCAATGGCAACATTCCTGTTGATTTCACCCTATATGTCTGAAAATGTAATTCATTTGAGCTTCTTCTTCTTTTTTTGGCTTTTTACTCTTAATAGGTGTTACATTTTGAGTAATATAGTCTGGATTATAGATACAGACCAAATAATACAATATTGTTTAACAGACAGAAATAACCAGGAAGAATAGATCCAGGAACAAAATCAGTTTTATGAGAAGACAACCTGGACATTTCATTTGTGGTATTGGATAGAAGTGTTGGCACTAACGCAGTTTCCTAGGTGATGTATAGCCAGATTTGCAACTCAGACACTGCTTTTCATGTGTACATGCATTGTATTTGTCAGCCTGCAAAACAGTACCAAAAATGTCTACCAGATAATATAATTATGTTGTAATTTTGCTATCTTGATTAGTAGTGCATTAGTAGACTAGAATTGCATACTCTTTCCATTTAAAACCCAAAGCTGCAAAATACTCGTCACTTACAGGATCAGGTTCTTAAATCAGGAAGGAAAAGTAGATATAACCAACCTGTAATTTTCAGATTATTAGAACCACTTTGTTCCCCCAAATTTGATAAAGCTCATGATCTTTGTGAAGGATTGTGTACATACCAAGTTTGGCATTTTAGTTCACATTTTTGTATTATAGTTGCCCAAGTGCAATAAATAACTGAACAATTTCATACAATTTAAAACATTTTTTTCATATGCACAATAAGCTGTTTAGTTTACTTCCTTCAAAGACTCCAGAAAGATTCACCTTTGTGCACAGAAAAAGCATGCCAAAATTTAGCCCCTAAATAAAGTTTCCAAGAATTCCATACAAATAATTATATTATGTAATATATTTTATTAATGATCTGGAAAAGCAGGAGAACAATGAGGTGGCAAAATTAAGGCTCTGATTAAAAAAAACCACTTAAAGCACATACTAAAGTTCATCCCTTAAGGACTTGAGGGCATCTCTTAAGCACATACCTAGGAACTTTCTTGAATAGGGATGCTTTTCTGAATCAGGAATTTAAAGAAGATACCAATGTTTCAGCTGAGCCAAAACTAGCTGTCTATGAAGAAATTCAGAGAGAACAAAGCTAGGTGAATGTATAAGATCATGACAATGAAATTCAGTCTGCAGAATTTGTGGCCAGGCTCCACAGCCTATTCTGTGAAATGAAATAAATGTGCACCCCTCAACAGAATGATCAGGAAGAAATCTGAGATGAAAACTTCAAAGAGATTTCCTTCCCTTCGTACACTCACTCAGGTTTTCTCATAAGAGGCTCTGATGAATGCACCATTACTCTTTTATACAAGGCCTGTAATGAAACACTTCAGATACTTCAGTCAAAATCTAGTTTATGAAAGAGGCTGAATTCAATTATGGTTTAAAGTTAATTACCCAACAAATTAATTTTTAAATACCCATATATTACATTTTAGAGGTGATTTAGTATTATATAATGAAAGTATAATATTGTATAATCTAAAATACTTTTTCCCATTGCAATACATTTACAATTAGCAATAATTCTTCTGCTTAGAACAAGACAACCATAAATATACATATGTGTGTGTTTATACACACCTCACACACTTTTTTCCTTATATAGGATTTTTATCCAAGCATCTCAGAGTCTTTTTAGAGGCAAATTTATTAAACATGGCAATAAACATGAAGTAGTTAAGTTTAATTTTTACCATTATACTGAATGAAGAATAAAATGGGTAAATGGTGGATGGTAGAGTCCCTCAAAGATAGCATTTCAGCAAAATCTGCCCCATCATGTATAACTTCATTACAATAGCAAGGATGAAACCAGATTTAGGGCTCAATCCTGTAAAGTGAACTCTTGCGCCAGTCCAGCAACAACTTAAGAACATGCTTAACTGTAAGTATGTGAGTAGTCCAATTGATTTTCCATACCATTGAGGGATGAACCCTTTATTCATTATACCTGTCTTAGTAAATGGCAGTTTTTATTATTAAAAAAGCATTCCCTGGGTTGTTGAATTTTTGTGTACGGAGGTTGAAAATAGGTTGACTTTCAAGATTAAACTTGTTTCTTTTAATTTTGTGATACAAGATAGTACATAACAATTAAAGCATCTATGGTTAATTGTTTTTACTTAGTTAACTTCCTGAAGTAGGAACCCCTATTTATCATTCAGAAGCTAAATCAAAAATTTATAATCCATTTTTAACTCACATGCTGGAAGATTATTAGCATGGGAAAATCCACATGTTTGAAGATGTGAACTACCCCACTGCTGGTATTTTTAGGAAGAATATAAAACTGTGATCATAGATGTCAGTGCAATAAAGTTTCATTTTAACTCCATGATTGAGTGATATTGCTAATAAACTGTCTGAGTTTATTGCTAGTTTTACTGATATTTAGAAAAGAAATAAACATCCATCCCTATTCCCTTGAGAAACACTACCATTTTGCCGCAGATTAAATGCATAACTCTTTAGTCTGATTTCTAAATATCAACTGCGGAATAGAATCTGAACTTAGCTTGAATGCAGAGGACTGACAAGAATGGAGCCTTATTGTGTTAGCCACTGTACACACAGAGTCATAGACAGTCCCTGCCCCAAGGAGCTTACAGTCTAAATAGACAAGACAGACACGGGATGGGGGGGAGGGGTAGAACACACAAGCAGAGTGAACAATGTGATGGTAGCAAATGGCATGATAGTGCCACAATTTGTGGGGGAGCGAGGGGGAGTAACTTAAAAGGGGATAAGCTAAATAGAAAGGGAAGGTAAAGAAGGGAAGGGAAGAGGTGATGAGCGGGACAGGCAGGGGAGAAGACGGTAATACCAGGAGGGGGAAGAGACTGTGAGAGGGGAAGAAGGGGAGGGGGAGGGTTGGAGCAAGCAGCCAATCAGCACAGGGCAGAGAAAGTCCAGTCAAAACTGTAGAAAGTTCTCTGAATGTCCAGAGGTCCCTGCTTTGGCTGCTTTTGCCCCTACCAGCTGGAATCTCTGTCTGGCTCCTCTGCATTTTTCCCCTTAAAGCACATAGCAGGAGAGAGGTGAGGTACCACATAAGTCCTTGTGTCCCCAAAGCATGTGTGTGGTCTCTCCTGCACAAATCTGGGTGCTGGGGGGAGGTGTCCCTGCCTGGGCCTCATTTTGCCCCCTCCCCTGCTTTCTCTGCTTCTGCTTGTACCAGTTGAAGTCATTGGCTTGCTCCTCTCTGCAGGGTTGTTGCTTTTTTTTCAAGTTATGGTTTACAGTGCTGTAGTTTCTCTTGTTCCAGGCACTCTGGGCTAAGTACCTCCCAGTGGATTACATGAAAATAATTTGTGTTGTATTTCAAAAGAATATTTTAATATGCAAAATTGAATGTTCATTGCCCGAACATTTACACAGATGTTATATAGCACACAGCATTTATTCATTACAAAAGTTGTGTGAATAAATTACCTTTTCTAGTAATATATTCTAATGTTTGGTAGTTGTTTAAAAATATTAGTTTTTTTTTATATTTGACACTAGCCTATCAAATTAAACTATAGTATGCTTTGCAGAGTTGCACCCAACAGACTTTTTCCTGGATGAAGAAACCTAACTGTGTTTCATTCCCCATCCCAACCTCACTCCCCGCAAAAAAGAGAGAGAGAAAAAAGAGAGCAAAGTTCCTTAAATTGGCAGAATCAAGAGGGTTTTTTAATGAATGCTAGCAATACAGCAAGGGCATAATACAGCATACCCTACAGAAACCAGGACAGCGCAACTTAAACCCTCGGAGGTGTGCAAGCCGCAGAAGGCCACGAACACTGAATGATCCAGCTATAGAGCCAGAGGAATAGTCCACCTCCTAGAATCCTAATAAAAAGCTACACGCCAGGGAGTGAGAGGTGTGGGAGGAGGCAGAGAGAAAGGAGAGCTCATGTGAAGTGAGCTCCCTCTCTTCTATCCCCTTTTTATGCTTCTAAGGGAAAACAGAAACCTGAGCAAGAAATAATACATGAGGGAACTTGGAAAAATCCCACCTACTATATTTGGGAGTAAAATAATCTGGACATGGGTATTCAGTGGAAAGGAAAAACCTGGTGTCATCAGATGCTACTGGTGTGGTGCTCTGTTCTGTTCAATGTTGATATCAATCGGCTGCGTGCGTGTGTTCCCTCTGTGTGCTGTCCCAGCTCTTCAGATCACTGGCACAGCAGACCCCAAGAGAACCCCCAATGACCACAGACTCTAGTAAGGTACGAAGGCACCCGGCCAGGTTTATTGTCAAAGGAAGCACAGTAATAGTTCCCTCTAGACTCGACTCTACAGGACGTACTACGAATATGTGCCCCCTGGCAATGGACTCAGCTCAGTCAGTGGCGGGACTCTCCACTGCCCTCTAGGCTGGACAAAGATATCCACTTGGGGTGCATTCTTATACACAGGTACAAACAAGTTACACATCACTCCTGACGTATTGAGGTACAACCCCTCTACGTAGCAAAGTACAACCCCACTACGTAGCAAGATGCCGCCTCTCACCTTGTACATGTTGGTTCGAACAAAACAACTCTATCCATCATATTACCCTTCTGACCCTGTCTTTGGGATGGGTCAGCTTGTTCCTTGTTATCTGTGTGGAATGTACAAATATGTGAATGTTCTGATATCTAGTGTCCAGTACCTTTTAGGTATGTATCTTTTTGCAGCATCAGCCCTTTCCTTGCCAGCTTCTGTGAGCAGGGCCTACCTCTGGCTCACAGCTTAACTTTGCTTTATGTTAGCAAAGTCTTGACCATTACTTTAGTTCAGGCCTTAGGTCTCATACTGGGCCTCTGATACCTAGGTTTATATCTCAGGGCCTCCTCTTACTACACCTGGAAAGCAGAAAAGCCGCTGAAAGAGACCTACACCAGAGAGCAAACTAGACATAAATTGGCAGGGTGATATGGTAGCAAAACCCACCACTAACACTTTTAACAACAACAAATGCCATTTTGGGTTCCATATGATGAGACATCACAACCCAAAGTGTGGGGTAATTATCTCTTTTCATATGGCTGCTATTATGGTTGCTCCTGGAATACTGACCTCAGTCTACCCCAACACACCTTCTCCACTAAGATAAAATAAATAAAAAACCTGTAGTGAACAAAAAAAAATCAACAACACACACACGAAAACCAAGCAGAGTTCAGTTTTTACCATGAAAATGAATGAAGCCCAAAACTCCATGAAGTCTGATAGAGCTTCTGCTATTACTATTAATTTTACATGGCAGACACTTGGATACTACAGTGGTAGGGCAGCAGTATAAAACCCTAAGATAGATAGGTAGGGCCTTACCAAATTCACGGCCATGAAAAATGTGTCACGGACTGTGAAATCTGGTCTCCCCCTGTGAAATATGGTCTTTTGTGTGTTTTAACTTATACTATACAGATTTCACGGGGGAGACCAGCGTTTCTCAAATTGGGTGTCCTGACCCAAAAGGGAGTTGCAGGGGGTTGCAAGGTTATTTTAGGGGGGTCATAGTATTGTCACCCTTACTTCTGTGCTGCCTTAAGAGCTGGGTGGCCAGAGAGTGGCTGCTGTTGGCCAGGCGCCCAACTCTGAAGTCCGTGCCCCACCAGCAGCAGTGCAGAAGTAAGGGTGGCAATACCATACCAACACACTTACTTCTGCGCTGCTGCCTTCAGAGCTGGGTGGCTGGAGAGTGGCGACTGCTGACTAGGGTGACCAAATAGCAAGTGTGAAAAATCGGGATGGGGTGGGGAGTAATAGGTGCCTATATAAGAAAAAGCCCTGAATATCGGGACTGTCCCTATAAAATCGGTACATCTGGTCACCCTACTGCTGAGTGAGGGCCCAGCTCTGCAGGCAGCAGCACAGAAATAAGGGTGCCAATACCATACCATGCCATGCTTACTTCTGCGCTGCTGCTGGTGGCAGCTCTGCCTTCAGAGCAGGGATCCAGGCCAGCAGCCACCGCTCTCCAGCTGCCCAGCTCTGAAGGCAGCGCTGCTGCCAGCAGCAGCGCAGAAGGGTAGCAGTACCACAACCCCCTCCCCCCCACACAATAACTTTGCAGCCTCCCCACAACTGCTTTTTGGGTCATGACCTTTACAATTACAACAACTGTGACATTTCAGCTTTAAGTAGCTGAAATCATGAAATTTCTTATTTTTAAAATTCTATGTCAGTGAAATTGACCAAAATGGACTGCGAATTTAATAGGGCCCAACAGATAAGATATTATGTTCACTTTTGGATACAACCTTACCATTAGNGCCCAACGGATACGAGACCACTGTTGGAAGTGATTGAACCCGGAAGGCTTGACCGGACCCCGGGTAGTGGAGATGGTGGCACTGGAGCAGTTCACCCAGATCCTGTCCCCGGAGGAAGGGCCTGGGCACGCCGACATTGACCGGCGACCTTGTCAGCGGCGGTGGCTTGATGGAGGACTACTTGTCCGCCCAGGGGGCTGAGGTGCCACCCCCGGTAGCAGGGAATTCCGGTCGAAGGGACAGGCCAGGCAAAGGAAATCCTCAGGGGATGGGGGCCCAGGAGCTGTCGTCCGGCGCCCGCCCCACACCTCCGAAACTCCCCAGCCCCGAGCCCAGACACAGAGCCGCCCAGGTACTGACCCGAAGGGACCAACAACCCCGAGAGCGAGGGAGCCCACTGGGTGGATGCCCTGAACCTGCCGAGGCCCGAGACGGGTGCTAGGAGTGCGGACAAGAAGGGCATTTTCGGCGGGATTGCCCATTTATGGACTGCAATTATGAACAAGCCTGGGTCGCCGGACGAAGGGCCCGGAAGAGAGGACCGGGAAAGCTCGTGGTCTCTGTCCGGGTCGAGGGGATCCTCGCGAATGCCCTCGTGGACTCGGGGTGCAGTCAGACCCTCATATGGGAGGGGCTCAGCCTTTGATGTAGGATGCTAGCAGCTGTCAACATCTCAGCAGATCCATTTGCCAACCCCAACCATTTCTATTTTACAATAAACCTGGGCATTTTTTAAATTTTTCAGGCAGTTAGATGGAGGGGGGTTATTATTATTATATTTCTGAGATTGTCAGCAATTTAAGCTTGATTTTGCTCTGTTGAGTTTTCTGTACCTTAAAATCTTTCTGATTTATTGACTAAGCTTTGCTGAATATTGACTTAGGCTCATTTGTATGGTATTTAACTTGCTCTGGGGTGGGGCTTGGTTTTAAGTCCAGCTGACTATACTGGTTTCATTTTTTCTTTGGTCTCAGTGAGCTTATTGAGGTTTTATCCCTTACAGTCTATTTGAAATTTACTGTAAAATTTTAATTTGTTGTAAAGGTAGCTGAGATTTTTTTCCTCTGGGACAGTCACTGGATATCTCCAAAGTTTAAATCTAATGCCATGAAATAGACAGATTTGTTGGTGGTATTTCTAATCTCTGCCTGCAACTCAGAAAAATATAGGTCCACAGAAAAACAAAAGGATCAATTCAGAATTCCAGGTATCTCATTTGCATAGTGAGGAAGGAGATTTGGCCACAGCTAGTCAGACTTTCTGGTGCTAGCACACGCAGGTGTAAAACCACAGCTCCCGTGGCGCAAGGAACCGTGAGCTGGTGGCAAGATTCATCCATAAGAAGGTTGGAAGTTCCTATCAGACACTATGAAGAAGCTCTGGAAGTGGAGCAGCTGTAGGATGGTGCTGAATCAGTACAGTCACCGGCTGTCCTAGCCATGACTTCATCTGAGCCAGCACTGACCAATATTTAGATTGTGTTGCCCCTTTACCCCAGCACAAGAGCAGCTGTGACTGCTTTGTGTTACAACAACCTCATATGGCAGATACAGTACTTTACTCTAGGGTAAACTAGTGTGGACTCAAAACAGAATCTAGCTCACCATTGAATGATCTACTTTAAAAAGTAATCACACATCACCAAAGACTATTTCTGATGTTGCAATCAGTTACAAATTTGGAAAGAAAACTGATTCTTATTTTATTAATATAAAAACTGAACAGTTATTAAATAAAGCTAATACAGTTTAAGGTATTATGCAAGGATTGTGGAATGTTCTTGAAAACTCCAGTTTGATAGGAATCTTGATTACAGACAATGATGTATTTCATTTAAAAAATGAAAATCTTTCAAAAAACAAAACAAAACCCCTCAAAAAACCCAAGTTGCTTCCAAATATTTCACAAGAAAAGCAAACATTTTGGTTTCCCATAAAATAATGACCATTGCCAGAACATATAAACAATGTGGGCTTAACCTATTTTGCAAGAAAGAAGTGCTGGTATTTATAGAGAAACCAAAGAATCCACTTCCAGACATTGGTCTTCTAACATATCCTTAAAGAAAGTTTAGAATTCAGAGCATTTTTTTCCAGTTTTCTTTGTGACTGAATGAGAAAGATGAGAAACTCACATTTCAGAAATGTGATGATGCTCAGCATTTTCTTTTATCCCATATTCAAACAGTAGTGAAGCCCTGTGATGGTGGGAAGAGGCTCTCTATATCCCATAAGAACATTAACATTCAGGGGAAAATGAACTTTTAATACAGATATAGATTATTCCAATGGTTGAGGAACAGCCTATTTCAATAGTTATGATTACTCTCGTATTCAGACAACATTCAGCTACCACAATGATGAGTTCTGGAAGTAGCTCAATAGATAGTTGGTTACTGTATTTTCTTCATGGTTGCTGAGGTATTGACTTTTCTATTTAACCAATATTTTGATTTTTATTGTGAGACAAAAATTATGTTAACCCATCGTTGACTTCCTTGTTGGTTACTTCTCTTGTCTTCTTTCTCTAAGATTTCTGAAACTGAAGAACTATTAACTCTGGTATGTAACCTTAAATCAGCCTCTGTACCAGATGACTGGAGGATAGCTAATATCACAGTGATCTTTTAAAAAAGCTCCAGAGGTGATCCTGGCAATTATAGACTGGTAATCCTAACTTCAGTACCAGGCAGATTGATTGAAACCATGATAAAACCAGAATTATTAGATACATAGAGCTGCAGGCCAGGGCCCCGGGGCCCCCTTAGGCCAGGGCCCTGCAGCCCCTAAAGCCCCTGCATTCCGGGTGGCCCTGCGGGGGGACAGCTCCCAGAATCGTGGCCATGGGGGCGGTGCCGCACTGCACAGAGCCACCTGCACACCCCTGCACCAAACAGGAGCTGCCCCAGGTAAGTGCTCTGAACCTCCTGCCTGCCCCAGCCCTGAGCCTCCTCCCGCACCCCCACCCTGAGCGCCCTCCCGCACCCTAACTCCCTCCCAGACCCCGCACCCCACCCTGAGCCCCCTCCCTCACCCTAACTCCCTCCCAGACCCCGCACCGCACCCTGAGCCCCCTCCTGCACCCTAACCCTAATCCAGACCTTCGAATCACTGTATCACAAAGTGTTAAACCAAGATTTTCAGAAATAATGAAGCATATTCAATCACATTTATTATTAATAATAATTTTTTGTGAGAGCAAAAAGGTTTTTTGTACCGTTAATAAATAAAATACAAAAAAAAATTATTTTAAATATATCGTTTATTTCATCTTTATCTCATCCTTTTTTAATTTCTATTTTTTGTATGTTTTATAATGTACATAATATATTAGTATAGAAGTACATGTATATAATTTATACATAAATAAATATACATATATTGGGGGTGCATGCTCAAAATATTTTTACTGATAGGGGTGCGCGATCAAAAAAGTTTGGAGACTACTGCTCTAGGGATCTGTAGTGCAACTATAATGGGACTGTACTATTCAACATACTCATAAATGATCTGGAAAAGAGGTGAACTGTGAGGTGGGAAAATTTGCAGATGATACAAAATTATGCAAGACAGTTAAGTCCCAAACTGACTGAGAAGAGTTACAAAGGGATCTCACTAAACTGGATGTCTGGGAGACAAAATGGCAGATGAAATTCAATGTTGATAAATGCAAAGTAATGCACATTGGAAAATATAATCCCAAGAATACATACAAAATGATGGGGTCTAAATTGGTTGTTACAACTCAAGAAAGAGACCTTGGAATCATTGCGGATAGTTCTTGTGCAGCGGCAGTCAAAAAAGTTAACAGAATGTTAGCAAAGAATCCTGTGGCACCTTATAGACTAACAGACGTTTTGCAGCATGAGCTTTCGTGGGTGAATACCCACTTCTTCGGATGCAAGTAGTGGAAATTTCCAGGGGCAGGTATATATATGCAAGCATAACGAGGTTAGTTCAATCAGGGAGGATGAGGCCCTGTTCTAGCAGTAGAGGTGTGAAAACCAAGGGAGGAGAAACTGGTTCTGTAGTTGGCAAGCCATTCACAGTCTTTGTTTAATCCTGAGCTGATGGTGTCAAATTTGCAGATGAACTGAAGCTCAGCAGTTTCTCTTTGAAGTCTGGTCCTGAAGTTTTTTTGCTGTAGGATGGCCACCTTAAGATCTGCTATTGTGTGGCCAGGGAGGTTGAAGTGTTCTCCTACAGGTTTTTGTATATTGCCATTCCTAATATCTGATTTGTGTCCATTTATCCTTTTCCTTAGAGACTGTCCAGTTTGGCCGATGTACATAGCAGAGGGGCATTGCTGGCATATGATGGCGTATATTACATTGGTGGATGTGCAGGTGAATGAACCAGTGATGGTGTGGCTGATCTGGTTAGGTCCTGTGATGGTGTCGCTGGTGTAGATATGTGGGCAGAGTTGGCATCGAGGTTTGTTGCATGGATTGGTTCCTGAGCTAGAGTTACTATGGTGCGGTGTGCAGTTACTGGTGAGAATGTGCTTCAGGTTGGCAGGTTGTCTGTGGGCGAGGACTGGCCTGCCACCCAAGGTTTGTGAAAGTGTGGGATCATTGTCCAGGATGGGTTGTAGATCCCTGATGATGCGTTGGAGGGGTTTTAGCTGGGGACTGTATGTGATGGCCAGTGGAGTCCTGTTGGTTTCTTTCTTGGGTTTGTCTTGCAGTAGGAGGCTTCTGGGTACACGTCTGGCTCTGTTGATCTGTTTCCTTATTTCCTCGTGCGGGTACTGTAGTTTTGAGAATGCTTGGTGGAGATTTTGTAGGTGTTGGTCTCTGTCTGAGGGGTTAGAGCAGATGCGGTTGTACCTCAGTGCTTGGCTGTAGACAATGGATCTTGTGGTGTGCCCGGGATGGAAGCTGGAGGCATGAAGGTAGGCATAGCGGTCGGTAGGTTTTCGGTATAGGGTGGTATTAATGTGACCATCACTTATTTGCACTGTGGTGTCCAGAAAGTGGACCTNATCTGGACCCATGGGAAGGAGACTCTGGAAAAATTCCACCAAGATTTCAACAGCTTCCACCCCACCATTAACCTCAGCCTGGACCAATCTACACGGGAGGTCCACTTTCTGGACACCACAGTGCAAATAAGTGATGGTCACATTAATACCACCCTATACCGAAAACCTACCGACCGCTATGCCTACCTTCATGCCTCCAGCTTCCATCCCGGGCACACCACAAGATCCATTGTCTACAGCCAAGCACTGAGGTACAACCGCATCTGCTCTAACCCCTCAGACAGAGACCAACACCTACAAAATCTCCACCAAGCATTCTCAAAACTACAGTACCCGCACGAGGAAATAAGGAAACAGATCAACAGAGCCAGACGTGTACCCAGAAGCCTCCTACTGCAAGACAAACCCAAGAAAGAAACCAACAGGACTCCACTGGCCATCACATACAGTCCCCAGCTAAAACCCCTCCAACGCATCATCAGGGATCTACAACCCATCCTGGACAATGATCCCACACTTTCACAAACCTTGGGTGGCAGGCCAGTCCTCGCCCACAGACAACCTGCCAACCTGAAGCACATTCTCACCAGTAACTGCACACCGCACCATAGTAACTCTAGCTCAGGAACCAATCCATGCAACAAACCTCGATGCCAACTCTGCCCACATATCTACACCAGCGACACCATCACAGGACCTAACCAGATCAGCCACACCATCACTGGTTCATTCACCTGCACATCCACCAATGTAATATACGCCATCATATGCCAGCAATGCCCCTCTGCTATGTACATCGGCCAAACTGGACAGTCTCTAAGGAAAAGGATAAATGGACACAAATCAGATATTAGGAATGGCAATATACAAAAACCTGTAGGAGAACACTTCAACCTCCCTGGCCACACAATAGCAGATCTTAAGGTGGCCATCCTACAGCAAAAAAACTTCAGGACCAGACTTCAAAGAGAAACTGCTGAGCTTCAGTTCATCTGCAAATTTGACACCATCAGCTCAGGATTAAACAAAGACTGTGAATGGCTTGCCAACTACAGAACCAGTTTCTCCTCCCTTGGTTTTCACACCTCTACTGCTAGAACAGGGCCTCATCCTCCCTGATTGAACTAACCTCGTTATCTCTAGCTTGCTTCTTGCTTGCATATATATACCTGCCCCTGGAAATTTCCACTACTTGCATCCGAAGAAGTGGGTATTCACCCACGAAAGCTCATGCTGCAAAACGTCTGTTAGTCTATAAGGTGCCACAGTATTCTTTGCTGCTTTTACAGATCCAGACTAACACGGCTACCCCTCTGATACTTAACAGAATGTTAGGAACCTTTAGGAAAGGGATAGATGAGAAGACAGAAAATATCATAATGCCGCTATATTAATCTATGGTACGCCCACACCTTCAATACTGCTTGCAATTCTGGTTACTCCATCTCAAGAAAGATATATTAGAATGGGAAAAGGTACTGAGACGGGCAACACAACAGCTTCCATATGAGGTGAGATTAAAAAGACGGGGACCGTTCAGTTTAGAAAAGATTAAGGGGGGCTATGATACATGTCTATGTAACGTTAGGGCCCTCTTAGCCGAGATGGCATATACGAGCAGGCAGCTCTGGCCAAGAGAAGGTGTGCACAGGAATGCAGCAGGGAATGATCCTTTTACCCCAGGGACTCCTGATCCAAACCTCCCCCCACCCCCACCCCCCGAGTGAACACACACACCAGAAGAGAACAGTGAATATAGAAAAGGGAAATATTGATTTACAGAGGGATGAGAGGAGAAATACAACAGGGGGAATATAGGGGGAGCGATAAAACAGTGTTACATTCAACATGAGGCCCCACAGGCCCAGTAATACCACAGTCTGAAAGGGCAGACACCAAGCAATGTGTCTGCACACAGAGTTCAGGAGTTCTGGGCAAAGTTCCAGTCCAGTGGTGAGTCTTGGGTGCTCCTGGTCGTCTTCAGCACCAGTAAACTTCCCCCAACAAACCCCTCCGGTACCCTCTTCTGCCGCTCTCTGCAAATACACACAGAGCGACAACCTCCCCACGTAACTAGCTAACAGCATCCTTCCTTATTCCCAATGCAAAGACACAAGCCCCAGTACATACAGCTCGGGGCAGCCATGATACTGGGTCCAGCTCTAGTTTGTCCTTCTCGGGTGATTTCTGCCTGCCACAGTGCTCTTCCTGGCCCCCGTCCTGGGGTGTCCCTGATTGGCCACTCTGTCCCTCCCGGGCTGTCCTCCTTCGGGCAGGTTCTTGGCTGCTTCACTCTGTACTGCCGCCCTTCTGTCTGGAGCTCCAGACACACACCCTGTCCCTCTACCCCAGTGATTCCCAAACTTTAACAGCCCACAAACCCCTTTCACCAAATTGTGAAATCTCATGAACCCCCTCCTAAAAATGAATATTTCCAGGGATTTAAGTTAAAATTTCCTCAGTGTGATGGATGCGCTTGCTTTGCTCTTGGAAGTCCGGAACCACTGCTGGCTCCCCTGCTGACAGGGGCAAGGCTCGGGCTCCCAGCCCAAACTGCTCGGCCCTGCTCTTCCTGGGGCTCGGGCTGTCTGCCCTGCAACCGGGTCCCACCTGCTGCCTCCAATGCCCGAGATCCTCTGGCCGCCATTAGTGAAATTTTTTGGCAAACTCCCTGTAATGTTCTGCGAACTCCCAGGGGTTCGCGAACCCCACTGTGGGAACCACTGCTCTACCCTCACTCTCTCTCCCCTCCCCCCAACAGCACTTCCTCCTTCTGGAACAATCAGCACTTCCCCCACTCAGGAAAAAGATTTAAAGGGACCATGCTCTCTAAACCCCAAGGGGGTTACATCTATAAAATCATGAAGGGTGTGGAGAAAGTGAATAAGGAAGTGTTATTTACTCCTTCACATAACACAAGAACCAGAGGGTCACCCAATGAAAACAATGGGCAGCAGGTTTAAAACTAAAATAAAGAAGTACCTTTTCACACAATGCACAGTCAACCTGTAGAAATCATTGCCATGGGATGTTGTGAAGACCAAAAGTGTATCGGGGTTCAAAAAAGAATTAGATAAGTTCACAGGAGATAGATCCATCAATGGCTATTAGCCAAGATGGTCAGTGACACAATCCCAGGCTCCGGGTGTCCCTAAAACTTTGACTGCCAGACGCTGGGACTGGACAATAGGAAATGGATCATTCAATATTTGCCCTGTTCTGTTCATTCTCTCTGAAGCATCTAGCACTGGCCACTGTCTGAAGACAGGTCATTGGGCTAGATGGACTATTGGTGTGACCCACTGTGGCCATTCTTATATTCTTTCTCCAACTTTTCTGAATATTTTTTGAAGCAAGTCTTTTAAAATTTGTAAACCTTTAAGGATCAATCTGCACGGTGTTGAGCATTTCTGGGAGGTGCTAAGCACCCTCAATTTCCACTGATTCAGTGGAAGACAGGGTGTTCAGCACCTCTCAAGATTCCTCAGTACATCACAGGATCAGGCCCTTATGGAACAGAGTATGTATAACTTAGGTGTTGTGCTTCTATTTGTCTAAGATTCAATTCTTTGAGACTTATAGGAAGCAGAATTTGTAAATCAGCATGGCTCTGTTTGACTTAGTTGAAGCTATGCCAATTTACACCAGCTAAGGAGCTAGATCATAACTTTTTGTGGGTTATGGAAACTTTTGAATATATGCTTACATTTCCCTTTAGGGATCTGATAGAATTATAGTGTCTTGAATTTAAGCAACTTCGTTTTGTCACAGCAACTGGTGTTCAATATTTCAGTGTTTTTGAAAGCGTAATTAAAATAATAAAAAGAACAGGAAAAAAAGAGACTGAGGAAATCTAGTAGTAAAAATAACTCCCAGAGACTTAATTTTATTTTATTTATGAGAATATGCTCGGTGTATATTTGTTTCCAGTTAAAGATTTTCCTGCTGAGAAAAAACATGTGAACAGTGCATGAGGGATTTATCTCCTTTTCTTTTTCTTGATGAAAATCATGTTAATGCACAGTAAACCAATTTTCCAATGGACGGATTAATTCCTCTTGTGAAATATGCATCATTGATATCCTTACCACAATCATAAAGTATTAAGCATTGGCTGAGGACACAGATGCAACAGTTTTAACACTTCTAATGCAGATGTTAATAGATTGTATTAACTGTGTACAATTTATTGTTGATTGATTTCACCTTTGTTCCATGTTCTTCAGCTCCAAAAAGACAAAGGACAAAATTCTTATCTCAGTTACTGTATCTGGAGTAGTTCCGCTGAAATCTTCAGTGGAATTTATCCATATTTATGCTGATGGAACTAAGACCAGAATTTGGACCAAGGGTTTCAGTGCCACCGGATTACACTACATTTTTTCTTATTATTTTATAACATTATCTTATCGTATTTTACAATAAGACTTCCCTAGTAGGAGAGGTTTTTTCCAATACTATAGGAATAGAGTATCACATCCACAGGGGTGTGATATTAAATAGTAATGATGAACAAGAATGGCCTTATTACCAACTTTGTCTTGAGAATAAATCTACTCCATGCTATTATGGCATTACCTTTCCTGGCAAAAACTTTAGGAAGAACATTAATGCTTTATATATGACTAATTATGATACTGAATACAATTGGTTTAACTTAATGTTTGCAAGAATTGATTCAATTTGGCCTCCGACATATAACAGGCGCTAATCCAATGTAAAAGACCAAGGATCTAGATTCTCAGCTGGTGTAAATTGACTTAGTTCCATTGCCTTCAAGGTAGCAAATCCGAAATTGTCGTAAGTGGAGGCTTTCATGTAGAACATTTCTGTATACAAATAGTGTATTACACTGACTGTTATTTTGTTCAATGGGAAAGTAAAAATTAGAGCTGGTTGGAACATTTTCAATTAAATGAAATATCATTGAAATATGCTGTTTTGTCGAAGCCAAAATATTTCTTGAAGATGTATTAGTTTCAACTAATTTTTCATCAGGAAGATAGCTTCTTTTATTTTATTTTATTTTATTTTATTTATTTATTTAAGAACGAGAGAGAGAGAGAGAGAGAGAGAGAGAGAGAGAGAGACTTTCAATTTGGGAAGTGGGGGGGCGTGGATGGAGGCTGATGGTTAGGGCACTGGCCTAGGACATGGGAGACCCAGGGGACCTGAATCTGTGTCTCGCATACCTCAAGTGAGTGCCCCAACTACCACTGCTCCCTCGCCCCTGCACAACACCTCCCCTAAGTTGAACAGCTCAGGTTTTGAGCTGAAAACAGACATTTTGACACAATTCTGTTTTTGTTAAAACGTTGGAGAGGTTTTGCTTTCATTACAAAGCAGAACGAAATCCAATTTCAAAACTTGTAAAGATGCTGCAAAACAGAATTGTCTTCCTCTGCTCAGCTCCAGTAATAATGTGAATGGGTGTTTAGAAAGTATGTAACACAGAATAATGTAGCATATAAAAATTACAATGAACTCAGCAGGGAACTCATTTCAGAAAATTTCGGGAGAGGAGCATAATTGTTTCAGCATCCATGCCTCTGCCTCTGCCTCCTTGCTGAGGCTGTGGCTGCTCACGGGAGGTTAATCAGCCAGCCAGATCCCAGATGGGGTCAGGGAGGTGCCAGGCCAGCCACATCCTGGGGAGTGCAGGGGGTAGGCTGGGGGTGGCTGGGATCAGGGCGTGGTTCACTCCACGCTCAGCTCCAGGCTAGGATGCCACTGCTGCTTCCTGTCCGGCTGGTGGGGAGAGGAGGTTGGCATTGATAATGCGGCGAGTAGGAGCTCCAGCCTGGCACACCCCACAGCAGCCCCCCACATCCGGGGCAGACACTACAGTTTCAGCTAGCACGGAGCTATGAAAGATCGGGGCAAATGCCACCCCTGGAGCTCAAGAAGTCTGTAAGCCTCCTCTGCTTAATGATCCACTCAGAGAAATCTCAAACCTGATTTGTTTTTTACTTGAAATATTAATTTGTACTCTCTTCTCGAAGCCCACACATGCACTTTTGACTACACTTATGTATCCGGAGTAAAATTGCATGTCTGCAAAATTTCTATTTTGACCTTATCTTCTCAAATGATTATATATTGTGGTGCTTGGCATTTGCCTGCAAGGGCTGCTGTAGTTAGATATTCTATCGGTCCATTATAATTGTGTTCAAAATTTGGCAATAAGAATTTTCTCCCTCTTAATACTTGGGAAAGAATGTGGCTCCGAAAGCTAGAAAGGTTATTGCTTTTTATCAATAATACACCTCTACCCCGATATAACGCTGTCCTCGGGAGCCAAAAAAATTTACCGCATTATAGGTGAAACTGCGTTATATCGAACTTGCTTTGATCCACCGGAGTGCACAGCCCCGCCTCCCCGGAGCGCTGCTTTACCACGTTACATCCGAATTCGTGTTATATCGGGTTGCGTTATATCGGGGTAGAGGTGTACAAGTATTTTGAGGATACAACCAAATTGTATGCTATCGCATACTTTGATCATTTAAATAACACCCCCTTAACTATTCCCTTGAAGCAACCCCTTACTCCAAGACCGGTTAGGACCTTAAGATTGTCTCCTTAAAAGTCTGTGTATGCATATTAATCTGGAGGTCAGGATTTCAGCAACGAATGATCAGTACAATTGAAACGTAATGAGATTTTCCAAAAATGACATGGGGATTATTTGAATGCTGAAAAAATAAAGAAAGCTGTGCAACTGCCTTCTCAGTCTGTGTCACGCAGTGTGTGCGTGGAGTTTTTTATGAGTACAATCAGCTGCATGCATAAGCATGAGTAGCTGCCGTTGTGTTTTGTGTTCCCTGCATTAATGTGTTGAAAAAAGAACTTCAGAGTAATCTTCATTTATAAACCCTCAAGGCTAAGTAAACAATTTTGAAGGCCAACATGAGACTGAGAGTGCCCTCACACACTGAAGGACAGCAAGAACAAAACAGCTATTTAATTGTTTGCTATGTCCAAATTGTGCTCCTACAGCAGAAGTGTAGCTTTGTTCTTTTCCAGTTGAAATTTTGCAGATTATTTGTTTATAATGAGAAATAGGTCCTTCCAATACAGAGCTTCCAATATGAAAAATGTTAACGTGGCAAATTAAGTAGTATAAAAAGTTTCTGCTGCTCTGCACAATGACTGTATGTACAGTTTAACTATTTTTGTTAAGAACCTTCTTATTATACTTTCAGAATTATACAGAAATGTGAACAGAAATTGGAATCTGTGTTTTCAGTTAGAGCTAAACTAACTCTCCTGAATTGATATGCAAACTAGATACAATCAACTTAGGTTTGAACAGAGACTGGGAATGGCTCGGTCATTACACTAATTGAATCTATTTCCCCATGTTGCAGCAGCCTCACACTTTCGTGTCAACTGTCCAAAATGGGCATGATTATCATGATTATCATGATTATCACTTCAAAAGTTTTTCTCCCCTGCTGTTAATAGCTTCTCTTAATTAATTAGCCTCTTACAGTTGGTATGGCTACTTCCACCTTCTCATGTTCTCTGTATGTATAAATATCTTCTTACTGTATGTATCCATTCTATGCATCCGAAGAAGTGGGCTGTAGCACACGAAAGCTTATGCTCAAATAAATTTGTTAGTCTCTAAGGTGCCACAAGTACTCCTGTTCTTTTTGTCTCCTGAAAACTAATTCAAGGAAGTTGTCATTTTGCAATGCAAGTCTCTGAAGAGTGACAGTTTTAGGCATAGGATAGGGTTAAGATTTAAGGTGGCACATCAAACGGAGCACTCAACATAAACTTGTCCTCAATGGCATATGACTACCTATCTGTCTAGATATTTATACTCTGCAGTGTTGCATAGCCACTTACACAGCATTTATGTGGTCAATTTAAAGAGCAGGAGTGTCAAGCATATGGCCTGTGGGCTGGATATGACTTGCATTATGCATTTATGTGGACTGCATGAAATTTCAGATCATGCAGAATTTAAATTTTCATTTAATGAAAAGTAAGTTTCTAGCCATTATGGCTGCAGAGGTAAGCTTTATAGCATGAACCAAGAGTAAACTAATGTCATGAAGTCTGTCTTACTCTGCAAACAGCCTGAAACAATGACTGAGGTGTGAACTCCCCAGTCCCCTATTAATCTCATTAGAGTGTCAGCTCAAAAGCCCACTGTTGACACTGAAGTGTCAACATTAACTATTCCATTGCTGATCATTTTAGCCAGTGGAAGAGGAAAGGGAGAGGGAGTCAAATGCGCAAGGGTGGGAATTGGGAGTTACTGTAGTGAAGGAAATGCAAAGGGAAGAACAGAGAAGATACACAAAGACAGAGAAGAGCGAGAGAAACAGAGAAAGGCACATGAAGAAGGAAGAGAAACAATGGGTAGAAGTAATGGAGACAGGTATGTATTGAGTGACATTGATCTGACAATAAGTTACTGAATAAATATAAATTTAGTTACAGGAAGGCCACAATCATCCCTCAACCGCTGTGCACTGACATCAGTGGAAGATCCACTGTGGATTGAGGGCACTATGAAGTCCTGAATTTATATCCCAGCTGTCAGACCATAATATAATGTAGAAACCACACGTCTTCAGAATGAGTTTGACACCTTTGTTTCAGACGCTGTATAAAAATACCCATTTATGCTTGCAACAGTCTGTCTGTGTCAAGAGCTTGCAAAGGAGAACCTACTAGTAGTAGTCAATTTTCTTCTCAATAAAGCTCTCAGTACGGTCAGATATTTTTATCAGGCCTTAAACAAACAGTAACTGGTGAAGCCTGTTCCAAGTAATAGACCCATACCGAGCCATCAGCTTCAAATAATTTTAGGACTCCAACATGAAACACTCTCATGCTAGCTTGCAAACTCTCCTGGTACCAGGAGAGGATCCACATCCACCTTATAGCTAGAGACTGCCAGTCAGCAATGAAGGAGAATGACACTCCATTCAGATCCTACCAAATTAATCCCTGTTATCAAATACAAAGTTACAGGAAACAAACAACAACACCCATGGTAGAATAGTTTCCCAAATGACCTCATTTTCTGGTGACTTTAGCTACCTCTCTCTGGGGAAGAAGTGAAGAAGAAGAGGTGATTCTGCAGAGCTTTATGATCCCTCTATGTGGGTTTTTCTCTAGGAGTTTATTCTCCAGACCAGTAGAAATTAGGAGGAGCAAGTGGGATTAGGGAGAAACACACACACACAGCCAATTCTCCATATGATAAAATGATCAGTAGTTCTACTTAGAGTGAACACATTTCCTTATTTATTCCACACCAGCTCACTATGGGATGAATGCACTACAGTCTTAGAACAGTCATCACAACACCTTACCTTGTATTTTGAGTCACTGTTTATTTTTTCTCCTGTTCGTCTGAATGTGAAAAATTACAAGATTTACAAGTGAGAGAGAAGGAATAAAACAGTAAGCCGTAGCTTTCATACACCAAGATTCTTAATTAAATCAGCAACATATTTAAGCCTTGTGTTCGTTGTTTTAAATTGGATGAAGAGGAGATGCAGAAACAGAGAATGCAACAATGACTAGGGAAGAAATACCCACAAGGCCTATGTACCACTTAAGTTGCTCAGCTCATGTATACCTTCTAAATACTTTTTGTAGTAAGATGAGGCCCTGAAACATAAACCCTTATATCAGAGGCCCGGTATGAGGCCTAAGGCCTGAACTAAAGTAATGGTCAAGACTTTGCTAACATAAAGCAAAGTTAAGCTGTGAGCCAGAGGTAGACCCTGCTCACAGAAGCTGGCAAGAAAAGGGCTGATGCTGCAAAAAGATACATACCTAAAAGATCCTGGACACTAGATATCAGAACACTCCAATACTTGCACATTCCACACACATAACAAGGAACAGGCTGACCCATCCTAAAGATGGGCAAAAGGGTAATATGATGGATAGAGTTGTTTTGTTCGAACCAACATGTACAAGGTGAGAGGCGGCACCTTGCTCGTAGAGGGGTTTCACCTCAATATGTCAGGAGTGATGTGTAACTTGTTTGTACCTGTGTATAAGAATACATCCCTGGGGCGGTGTCTTTGTCCTGCCAAGGGGGCAGTGGAAAGTCCCGCCACTGACTGAGCTGTGTTCATTGTCAGGGGGCACATATTCGTAGTATGTCCTGTAGAGTCTTCAGGAAACTATTACTGTGCTTCGTTTGACAATAAATCTGGTCGGGTGCCTTCGTACCTTATCGGAGTCTGTGGTCATTGGGGGTTCTCTCAGGGTTTGCTGTGCCAGCAATCTGCAGAGCCGGGGCAGCACACAGAGGGAACACACGCACGCAGCCAACTGTTATCAACATTGAACAGAGCAGAGCACCACACCAGTGGCGTCTGACAACACTTTTCACTACACAACTAATTTAGCCATGCATATATGTTCTTATTAGTTTAGCAAAAACAAAAACCCATGCAAAATACATTGTGTATGTACATGTGATTTTCAAATGGTCATAACTTAATCAAATCAAAGCCAAATTGCTCCAGAACACTTGAAAGTGCCTCTTGTGAATGAGAGATGAGGCGGTGAAGTAATATATTTTATTGGACCAACTTCTGTTGGTGAAAGAGACAAGCTTTTGAGCTACACAGAGCTCTTCTTTAGGTCTAGGGCAGGTCTATTTCTATGTCATATTTCACCAGTCTACCTCCAACCATTGTGACTGTAAAATTGTTGGGATAAGCATTGTACCTTTATGTTATAGTAGGAAAATTATGTTTTCCTCATTGGCCACATACTCAAAAATAATCAATGTTTTTCATAGATTCATAGAGTTTAAGGCCAGAAGGCACCATTACATCATCTAGCCTGACCTTCTGTGTACCACAAGCCATTACATTTCACCCAGTTAATCCCGTACTTGTGTTTGACTAAAGCCTAAATATCTTTAGCTTATATGTATACCTCAAACCTTCCCCAAAATTTACCAATAATGACAAATGTTAACGCATAAGATAACATTTTCAGAAAATTAGGAGCAATGGAAAATGGGTTATATTGGAAACCATTATGCAGCCTTAACTACAGTCGTCTCTGACATAATACATATACATATATCTCACCATTTCTATCCACTTAGTGGGAGTTTTGCCAGGGTAGGAATTGACATTCTGGCCCTTAAATATTTCTGCATTGGAATTATTGACCTAGATGACCTATATAAGGCATTAGCACATATTATACAACCTTAACATGCTGTATTGTATAGCTTTCACTCTCCACTCTCATTTTTCAGTTTTAAATCAGGAAACGTATTATGATCAAAGTAAAATAAAGAAAACCAGACTACACTAGGCTGAGGTCCTTTATTTTCATCTGATGCATCATTTCCTAATTATTTTAACGGTAAAGTAAGCCCAGCAAAATTTCAATCCCTAGCACTCAAGATCTAATACCTTGTCCATAAAATGACGGTCCTTAAGCAAAAAGGAATGTTTTTGTTCAGTTAACCACCAGAGGGAGCGTCAATAGTCCTGTGAATGAAAAGAAAAATGTTGAAAGTGACAGAGAAAAAAATATCATAAAAGCTTTGGGACTTATTCTGCCAACTCTTTCCTATATCAGTAGTCTTTACTCGCACAGATATTCCCACTGATTTCAGTAGTGAGATTTGTATACTTGAAGATTATTCATATGAGTAAGGGTTTTCCAGATTAGAATCTAAAGTAGGGCTTCTAAATTTAAACAATTTCTATTCATTGCTTCAAAGAAAGAACCTGATTTTTATATCTTTATGTATATATGTATATAAAAGGAATTAATTATTGTCATTATTATTTTCTGTATCAAAGATATTCCTTAAAAGAAGTTAAGTGGATTTGCTAATTTGTATATGTAACCAATGTGTAGATATGGAAAAATAAGCAGCAGTAAAATCTTTATTACTTATTTAATTTCCCTTTCCAACCTGCACCCTCCTCCAACTTTAAAACTGTGAATGAGGTAGTAAATCAGGCCCTTGTTTTGAAGTAATGAAAATAATTTTTTTAAACTCAGTAGCCCTACATATATATATATAACCAGAGTAAAGTTATATATTTATCTAAGGCATTTGGAAATCTTTTGGATGATCAATCTATTAAATAGAGACAGACAAGTTTATTAAATGACAGTCTGTGTTACTCTGAAAATTGGAGTGAATCTATATTTCTTGGAAAATATAAAATAACTCACCTTTATGGTCAAAAGACATCAGATTTGAAAACTCAAAAAGTACAAGGGTAACTGGAGATATTAAAGGAGCATAGTGTCAGGAAGTGTATAAAATAACCTTAAACTTACATGACATGATAAAATGTTATATGGTAAATGAGCACACAATTATGTCTTTCAGGTATATCGCTGTGTTGGGTGAGGTGTGGAGCCGCACCAACCCAGGGGGAGCTCACAGAAGGGTTCTGCCCATCTGAACGCCTTAGGATGCAAGAGGAACTCACCTGCTAGTACATCCCCTACAGGAGGTGAAGTTTGTTCCCCTGCATGCATAGCTCACTCTCCTAGTCAGTGTGTAGGGAGTGTAAGGTCATGGCCACACCTATTCCCCATTGGAGGGAACAGTCTCTGGAGTTGGAGACTTTTATTGTGTCTTTCCCTGCACAGGGACACAAATGGTTGGTGCTTCTTAAAGTTCCTCCTCCTTCTCTCCATTGTGCATCAATGGAACAGCAGGGAACAATCTAACCCTAAATATCTTATCCCTGCTTTAAATGCAAAGCTCAGTTCAACATTAACTATAGAGCCACAATTGGTGCCTCCATAATTAACTAAGGGCAAATATTTTCTAAACCTTTTAATAAAACTTTAATCTCCCACTTACCTTTACCACTGTGAGACTCAGGGCTCTCAAAATCAAACAATCCACCTGATAGTGTCTTCCTTGGGATATTCATTATGCTACTCCCTGAACCTAGATCTTTCTACCATTCTCTGCTAACCAAGCCATCAAAAAGCAGCTTCTTCCTCTGCAAGATTGAAACAGAACTAAAAGCTACTGATCAAGTGGATAGTGAACTAATAAAACAATTTTCCTAGGCTATTTTATTTGTCTAGTATACTGTGTTAATACAAATATGTTCCCTGTCTAAGGTTTTCATCATTAAGCTACCTTAAATTGAATTGCCAGAGCTTTCAATAGTCCTCTTCTTGAAATTAAGAAAATGACTCTTTTTTTACAAAAGCTCTTTTGACAGGACTTTCAGGAAATATCACTAATGGAGATGTGTTGGCAAATGGAGATTCACTGCAGTGACTCACAGAAGGAGAATTATTATTTCATAAATCCTTGCTTATCTGCCTTTCTCTGACATCACACAGAGAATCTCCATGTCTTAATATAAAGCAAAGCAGAGCACTTTTTAGTATACAGATCAAAATGAATCTTGCTTCAATTCATTCCCTGTGGATGGTTTTCAAAAAAAATACCCTTGACAGTGATAAACTGAAGCTGAAAAATTCAAATCAAAATTTTGAACACCCCAGAGTTTGGGAGTGTTTTTGCCACTATGGAGGCATGCAGCTGAGGCCAGAGCTGAGTGGTTTGATTCACAAAGTGACAAAAATTCCTCAAAGTAATAAAAACTCAACACTGTAACCAAGCAGTGTCAACACATATTAATGCAGAGCAATCTTATTGATAGGACTCTATGAATGATATGGGGAAGGCATATCACTGCTTCCTACATAGCATGGCATAGGAAACTAGGCATTCAGAAGTGAGGAATGCAGCATTGAGGCCACCTTTCAATGGCATACACCACTAACCAACTCTGCCAAAAGAAGTTTACTAACTGTAAACCCATACATGAGAAGTCCTACCCACTATTCATGTGAAGAAGGGCTGCAAAGTTGAGGAAGACTTGGAAGTTTTGGGGCCCTTTATGCTGGTATCCAATATCTAACATTTTCATAGAATCATGGAAAAGTAGGGACCTAGAGAGGTTATCAAGTCCAGCCCCCTGTGCTGAGACAGGACCAAGTAAATCTAGACTGTCCCTGAAAGGTGTCTGTCTAACCTGTTCTTAAAAATCTCCAGTAATGGGGATTCCACAGCCTCCCTTGAAAGCCTATTCCAGAATTTTTACTACCCTTATTTGTCAAGGTCATTTTGAATTCTAATCCTGTTAGAAAGTTTTACTAATATCTAACCTAAATCTCCCTTGCTGCAGATTAAGTCCATTTCTTGTCTGACCTTCCGTGCATATGGTGAACAATTGATAACTGTCCTCATTATAACAACCCTTAACATGTCTGAAGACTGTTATCAGGTCCCCCCCGCCCCCAGTCTTCTTTTCTCAAGACTAAACATGCGCAGTTTTTTTAACCTTTTCTCGTAGACCAGCTTTTCTAAAACTTTTATCATTTTTGTTGCTCTCCTCTGTTCTCTCTTTAATTTGTCCACATCTTTCCTAAAGTGTGGCACTCAGAACTGGACACAGTACTCCAGCTGAGGCCTCACCAGCGCTGAGTAGAGCAGGACAACTACCTCCAGTATCATACATATGGCACACCTGTTAATACATCCAAGCATGATTAGCCTTTTTTTCAACTGCATCACAATAATAAATAATGATAGTACATCCTCAGCATGCTCCTCCCCACCCCTTGCACCAAAGGCCATAAGGGTAGGAATGAGCATTGTCAACTCTATATCAGCTGGAGACTCCTCTATGCCAGGAGTAATCCTATCAGGACTTATGTTTGATTTTGGCTCCACTTTGCACCACTCAAATGGCATAAAGGAGCAGAGCAGGGCAAAGAATGTGCGCAACACCTTAACACTGCCCTCTGGTGTGGTGTTATAGCTTTTACTTATGTGATCACAGACTTTCAAAACATGTATATGATGTATATGCATAGTTAAGATAATTGGTAATTGTGTAATTAAAACTGTATCATAATGCTTATATGCAAAAGTTGTGCGTGTAATCTTTATGTTCACATTTCTTGAGTCTTTAGTCTACTTATATTTTCAACCTTAATGTAATACTAGCATAATCGTTTTATTGATTATAACTATCAGAAAGGGGAATATCTGAGACAAATTGCTTTTAAAGGGAGGCTTTAGGCATTTGATTATGATCCTTCTTCTTAACAGGACATCAAACCAATACTAATAATGTTATCATTGTAATTTTAGATAAGCAGCAGAAAATCTACCACAAGAATGTTTTAAGATTTATGAGTTGATGCTTTGGCATGCTGATAGCAATTCAATAGCTGAATAATACACAACCTTTAATGATTGCATAATATGAGGAATATGATTGCAGTTTATCAGAGAGGATTGAACTTGGTCCTTCTCATGGATCTGAATTGTTTTTTATGCAGTACCATTCTTCTCAATTCCCACAGTTTGAATGAATGTTTACATCTAACCCTCCTACACTAAATCTTCTATATCAACATTCTTTTATGTCATATCTCCTTTGTTGTCTTTGGCAATAACTCTTTAAATGATACTGAAAGCAAAGAAAGTATAAATAAAATCCGGGAAGTTCCAAGGAAGCAACAGAGCATTTGTTTGCCAAAACCCTAATTTTTTGAATTATGTGACAATCTCTGTTTCTGCAATTGTTTTGTTATTCAAAAAGATCCATTTCTAAAGACCTAAAAATGTAGGAGCAAAAAGAGAGACACTAACTTTCTTTGAAGAAATTTCCTGCCACAACCTTCCACTTTCTGTAAGAATGAGGTAAAGAAAACAGTAAGACACTCCTGTTTGTGCTCCCTCTTGATGACTAGACACTATGGAAATGGGTGCTAGAAAGACACACTTACTTCACATCCTAGCCCTATCCTATATTACACAAGCATATATAGGGTGTGACTTGTAAAGGGAAGGGTATGACCGATTCCTGAGCTTAGACTAAATGTATTGGCAAGTAAGAAAAAGGGCAAACCTTGAGAGAATCTGCCTTAAAGGTGGAGAATATAATATATTATTTACTTATTTTATTATATCCCATTTTTTTGATCCCAGAATTGAGTCCCATGGCCCAGATTACACAGTGGATTGGTCTGCTACTCTTTTAATCTCTGCAGACTTGTTTTTAAACCAATTCTAGACTTTGTTACTAATGTACATTATTTTGATGGGCTGACCCTAGTGTTAGTATTTAACATAAGTCCACTTCTCAAAACTACATTGCAGGAGAGGAAGGATGGCATAATGGTTAGGGCCCTAGCCTAGAACTCAAGAAAACTGGGTTCAAGTTCTTGCTCTGGTATGGGTTTCCTATATGATGATAAGGAAGTCACTTATCTCTTTATGCAATAACACCACTTTCCTAACTCTCTGGTAAGGCTAAATACAGTAAACATTGTGAGGTGCTCAGAAACTATGAGAGCCATATAAGTAGATAGAATTAGGCACTTTTTTTTCGGGACAAGTCTCAGACTGCAATGACAGGTGTGTTGCAAATTGGTTCTCTGCTCACATTTATGAGCTCTAATCTCACCACACACACAAAAAATCAGTTTCCCTCATCCATATTTACAAAGTGGGAAGTGAATAATACAAAGATGTCTGGACAACATATTTGAATTGCAGAGATCTCTGTGTAAGCTTGGAAGCTTGTCTCTCTCATCAACAGAAGTTGGTGCAATAAAAGACATTACCTCATCCAGCTTGTTCAGCATTTTGACCTTCTCAATTTCCTCTTTTTCAGTCATTCCAGAACCTATTCTGGGAATTTTTTTAATTCTAATTGAGTAAAAAAGGTTCTCTCCCCCCCCCCCTCCCCACCCAGACACACCCACACCCTTTAACACTACAGTACAGAGGAAGTTGTTCATAAGATTTACAAAACAAAGGTATCTATGATCATACAGGTTGGAATCCCTTCAGATTTTTTTGAGGACTGTGAATGAATGGCCAAATAGGCATAAAAAAATTCTAAACTCTGTGTACATTTGGACCCTGATCCTACAAACACTTATTCACCTGCTTAACTTTATGACCATGAGTAACCCCTTTGATTTCAACAGCACAATTCAGAGTAGTACAGTGAAGCATGTGCATATGTGTTTGCAGGATCAGGGCCTTGGAAACCATTTCATTAGCGCACTCCCCCCATCATGGTCACTTGCAAGTTCTTAATCTGAATAGTTTTTAGTTCTCATCTTATTTTCCTTTGAAACTCTTCAAACTTTTCTGTACAAGTATTTCTCCATTGCTAAAGAAGTTTCCTTTCAAGCAATACACTTTTAACACTAACATGCCAAATCTCTGGCCCGGGGGTGGGGGTGGGGCTGGTACAGGAGGGTGGAATTAGTCTTTGACCACAGAGAAAGATTTGTAAAGGAATAGCTTTTGTGTAGCCTGGAAGAGAAAAGGCCTCTATTAGCCATCTCATATGCCAAATCTTGGCTGACCTGTGACATCAGCTCTTAAAGATGAGAAAGCATTAGCTTTCATTAGTGTATGTTTCAGCCTACTGACACTACCTCCTACCTGAAATAAAAAATATACATTGAAGTACAATATTTAGAGAAGAAGCAAGAGAGACCAAGGAACAACTCACTTTGATTGTGGCTTCATAGTGCCCCTTGAGTGCCTTTCAGAAAAAAGAAAATTCTCGGGTTCACTTAGGAATACATTCTGGTGAACCTTTATGCCCAGGCAAGTCTCTCTGTGGGATCAGTTGTTCAGTAAAATCCTGAAATATCAATATGAACTAGCAATGGAAGAAACGTCTCCATATTCAGATTAAACTCAAGGACCATAAGTAATGCAGAACACACTGCTGAAACAGTGGGCCAAATTCACTGCCAATGAAAGTGGGTAAAACCCCACACAAGTTAGTGGAGCAACACCCATTTACATCAGCAGTGAAGTTGGCCCTATATCTAAGAGTGATGTAAAAAATTTTGCATGTAAAAGAAATGTGTTCATTTGGACTTTTTGCCCATCTTGCAAAAAGGCAACGAGCTCAATTTTGCACCATTAAAGTCACTGGTCTTTTTTCCATCAATTTGAAAAGGAGCAAAATCATTACCTTTTGACGTGAATGCTTATGGTTTTCACACCTGGTGAAAATTAAACTTGAGTCCAAGTAAATAAATTCCAATTGCCCCGACATTTTTTGCTGGCTGATTTTGTACCCATGGGATTTGCAATCTTCATACTCAAACTCAGGACAGGATGATAAAGAGAGAGATGGTGTCTTGGGAAACAGTATCTTGGGAAAAACATCTATGAACCATTTTAGATCAGTTTTCCTGTTAAGTGACAAAGATCTGCAGTTGTTTATATGTTTCATTTTTGGACACAGAAATTAAAAAAAATGGGATTTTGTTGTTCTACTTGCTAAATTAATCAGAGGAAAGCAAATCCACCTTCCTTCTGAACAAAATACTTCTTATTCCAGTAACTCACCTGTTCCCCCACTCTGGTGATGTGCCACTTATTTCTCCTGCTAGTTCAAGGCTTAAAGTGGCTGAGCTGTGAGAAGAACACAAGTCACCCATTAAGGTCAAAGGTTCTGAACAATGCTAATTTTAGGGACTTGGTCAACAATTACATTCAGAGAGTCAGAGCAAGTCCTGTTGCACATGCTAGTTCATTAGGGACCCACTCCTGCAAGACGCTCAGCACCTTCTGTGAGGTGTGGCACATCCTCATTTCCCATTAAGATAATGTACCTAATTAGAGCCATAGACAGAGACTGTACTTTGAAAGACAGGAGTAATGTGCACAATTAGAATTAGAAGAATATGTCACAGTCGGCAGAAGGAATTTTAAGTATCAAGTCACATAAGTGATAAGGCAACAATGACTTGATTATAATTATGGCCATCAGGCCTTTTTATTATAGCATGAAGCCTTTTTTAATGCACTATGAGGTCAAAAAGGCCTATATGGGTTGTGATTAATGTAAAATTTTAAGCTAGTTATTTAAAATATGTTCAGCTAATGGGCCAAATTCTGCTCTCAGTTAGACCAGTGTTATTCTGCTGATTTCAGTGCCAAATCGGGCCCTAAAACTTATGTTTGTAACATTTGTTCTCATCATAAACGCTACAAAACACTACAGTGGAATTAAGGGAAAACTACAACTGCGGCTACCAAATCTGTTTTAGACACTTCATTTATAAGACCAGATAAAATTACTGTTAACAGGCTGACAAATACCCAGCTGATTCATGACTATCAGAGCTTAGGCATCTCCTGATTTTATGCATATTTATCTCAGTGCATCCTTGAATTACTGGATAACGCAAAATTAAATGATACTGAACTGTCAAGTTCAGGTCAGAGTATATAAATATACAGGGAATAAAGTGACATTGATTAATTCATTACTTTTATTCAATCTGTTCTCCTTCATAGTCGTTTCAAAGGCTTCCTCTACATTTAAATTTATTCCTGATGCTTTACTCATTATTTTCCTTCCATGAATGTCATTGTAGTGTGCCAAATTCAGCTCTGCTGAAACTGGACTCAAATCTATTGAACTAAATGGGGTTTACACCCACTAAAACCAGAGCTCAATTTAGTCATATAACTTTAAGCTAAATGCCATATCCAAAAATCCATGCACCTACTTGGGCAAAATTATTAGTACCAAACAACTATGAGCTGTTCAAACTTTTCCACAGTAAATTGGCTGCTAGTAAATTGGCCATTGTGTTTATTTAAAAGGTTACTATTTCTTTGAGTGGTATATGAAAGATAATCTGTTAGGTGGGCAAATAGTGGGCTCAGGACAAAAAAAGAAACAGGATGAAGTCTGCAGTGTAAGGGATGAAACTTCCTTTTACAAAGGCATATAATGGATCTTAAATACCTTGGGATAACACAATGCACTCTAAAGGTCTGGGGACAAATTCAGCCCTGGCTTTGACCTCACTTGAATTGGGGTCTGGCCTCAATTCTGCTAAACTCTTAAGCATCTGATTAACTCCATCCCTGTTAAGCACACCACCTAAGCACATGCTTAACTTTAACGGGTCTCAAGCACATGCTTAAGTATTTTGCTGAATTACAGTCCCTGCCCTTTGTACACAACTTCTTAGAGGGACAAGTGGCGTTCAGCCACCAGAGATTGAGCAATAACAGGTCTGTGATGCCCTTAAATGTCTGGGGCTGCACGCGCACTACACTGACTGGCTCAGCGTGTGTCTACCCTACGCCGACAGGTGCGGGTAACCCGTTGAACCCCATTCATGATGGGGATCAGGGATTGCAATTATTTCCCATGAACGAGGAATTCCCAGTAAGTGCGGGAAGTCATAAGCTCATATTGATTAAGTCCCTGCCCTTTGTACACAACTTCTTAGAGGGACAAGTGGCGTTCAGCCACCCGAGATTAAGACTAAATGTGGATTGACACATAGGATGACATTGACACGTTTTACCTTAGCTGTCAAGTAGAGTTTAATGGCAACAGCTCCTGGTTCTGTGTCTGTACATAACTGGTACAATTTTGGACAAATCCAGTGAAAAGTAAGTGACTTAATCAGGAAAAGTTTAAAATTGAGCATAATATTTATTACTCTGAGTAACCCCATTGAAGTGGGACTACTTGGGGTAATAAGCACTATGCTCATTGGTGGATTTGCCCTTAAATTTTCTTCACTGAGAAGAACCAAAAATATCCCAGAAATCTGAATCCACAAGTGCTCTGTAATTTGCATCACATCCAGGTTGATGACCCTATTATGTGATGCCTATAGAAAATTTAGGCAATTGTTATGGTCCATTGTATCCTTTTTAACAGCAAAGGTAGATTCACAAGACTAATCTTCAAAGATTTAAAATGACAGTTTAGAAGAGAATTCATGAGAAAAACAGATTTGAGCAATGCTTTTCTTGAGTGCCCCTATTAATCATCACTGCTGAAATTCACCTTGGCTCCAGGGCTAAAGAAGTTTATTTCAGTGGGAAATGATGCTTAGCTTTTCTCTATCGCTGAGAACATTTACTACATTATTAAAAGTCAGTAGTCTTTTATATTTTATTTAATTATGTAAAAAATAAAGAGATAACAATGATTCCAGACACTTTGCAATACAAATCTACAATGGTTAACAATAAAATCAATCCATGTCTGAAAATTAATAATGGGCTGCTGTGACTTGAGGAAAGTAGGGTCAGTGAAAAAAAGAACCCAAGAATTTATATATATTCTTCTCTCATCCCTTTGCCCCTAACATGTAACTCATGTTTACAGATAACAATCTTAACTGAAGGCAAACTCAATTATACTTAGCTATATTAGTTTTTCCAGCTGTACACTCCAGTCAGGCATAATCTAGCTGTTTTAGATATTATGGAGAGCAATAACCTCAGTGTAGTTAAGCTTCCATTGTAATGGCCAATTTTAGCCTTTCACCTTTTGGACTGATCCACTTCTGTACACACTTACAGTCAGGGCCGGTGCAACCATTAGACAGACTAGGCGGTTGCCTAGGGCGCCACGATTTGGGGGCGCCAAAAAGCGGCGCCTCCAATTTTTTATTTTTTTTTAAAACAGCGTTCCTGCGCTGGGCTGCCGGCGGCGCGCTGACACGTGCGGCCGCTCCATG
>QXTE01000176.1:3294887-3371647 GCA_003942145.1 Platysternon megacephalum | reverse complement strand
TTAGTGGGGTACTATAGGCGGTTCATTCCCCACTTCGCCACCAGGGCATGCCCCTTAACAGACCTAACAAGAGCTCAGGGCCCAGACATAGTAAAATGGTCTGCTGCAGCCGAAGGCGCTTTTGTGGATCTGAGGACAGCCCTCTGTACAGACCCCGTACTAGTAGCCCCAGACTGGGGGAAGGAGTTTATCCTACAGACTGATGCCTCTGAAGTAGGGCTGGGAGCGGTGCTTTCACAAATGGTCGGAGAGGACGAACACCCCGTCCTCTTCCTCAGTAGGAAGCTCCTCCCTAGGGAACGGAAGTACGCCATGGTGGAGAAGGAATGCCTGGCGGTAAAATGGGCCATCGAAAGCCTCCGCTATTATCTACTTGGGCGGAGGTTTACCCTTGTCAGGACCATGCCCCTTTGCAGTGGATGCACCAAAACAAGGACAAAAACGCGAGAGTAACAAGATGGTTCCTGTCGCTGCAACCCTTCCACTTCACAGTAAGACATCGGTCTGGAACCCAACATGGCAATGCGGATGGCCTGTCGAGAGTGCACTGCTTTCCGACCCAAGTAGCCCAACCCCGTAGTGTTGAGCAGGGGGGGGGGATATGTGGCAAACCCAGGACAAACAGCTACAAAGGGGGGGTAGTNAACCCACTCACAAATGATGGATTTTTGGATACTGTGGCTTATTTGGGGATACACCACACAGCAGCCCAGGAAAGGGTGTAGAATTTTTAAAAAATGGTTTCTAACTGAGTTTTAGGATAAAGAGGAGACCTCAGACTTAAGCCTTGCTTTGAAGGCAATAAATCAGGGAACAGTTCTTTTCTTTATTGAATAATTGTTTGTTTAGCATTGGCAATGTGTTTGCTGTTGTGCAATACAAGAAAGTTTTCCTGTTCAGAAAGGATTACAACCAAAAGGTAGACATACAGAAAATGGGACATTCTGGGAATCCTAGGGGTAGGGATAAGTTATTTTGTTTTGTTTTATTTTTTTAATTATTAGCACACTGTGGATTTTTAAGAGGGTCTCCAATGGAGGGAAGGTGGAGGCATGGTAAACTGGGGAGTGTGGGCTAACCAGTAGTTTTGTGCATAATGGGAGACTTGGAAACATTTATATTGTGTGACACGTTCACACTGCAAGCACAAGTGATGAAGATTAGACAGTGCATGGTGAATATCAAGCAAAACAGAATTTAGTTCACTGTGAAACTAGCTGCATAATGAAAATGAAGCTTTTTCAATTTTAGTCCACAATTAGCTCTTTACAAAAATCAATGTCTTATTTAATGTTAAGCAAAGTACATTAATATAAAGCACCAGCGTGGTAATGTAATGTTCTGGTCTTGGGTCTGATAATGACAGTGGAACTCTGCATGGGTGCAAAGATCTACTACTAGCTAAGTGAGATCTCCTTTATTTTAAGTGATAGAAACTTTTGTATCCAAAGGTCCAGTTTCACATCTGGGTTTCTATGTGTGTGTTGTTCGTTACATGTAGATTTGTTACAGATTCATTCTGTGTTACTGAATTTAAACTTCTATGAACTTTGGTTGCTTGGGATAAGCTTTGGCTTGTGAGAGGAAAGGAGTATAATGGAATGTATTGGTTTTATGTAAATGATCGTGTTGCCCTGGAATGGCTGCCAAGACACGGAGAGGATAAGGGACTTACTACAAACCAGCAGAGATCTCCTTTAGTTCAAGAGGTGTGTATTCATGTCTTTCATTCCAAAGCATGTTTTCAGATGCAGGGAACAGTACAGGATTGCAATTCATTCCTGTCAATGGCTTGTTCCTCCATTAAGCCCAGCCTGGTCATGTCCTTCTGTATGATGTCCCACCATCTAGTTGATGGTTGGCCTTTAGAGCAGACTGACCTTGGTTGTAGACCCTGATTGCCTACTCTCCTTATAACATCTTCACATGTCTTAACACCTGCCATCTTTCAAAGAACCCTCATCTCTACTGCCTCCAGCCTTCTGATGTCTATTTCATTTAATGCAGGTGCTTCCAAACCATAGAATAATTTTAGAAGAACTGGTTTGATACATTTTCATTTTGGTACCAAATGTAATGATTTTATCAGTCCATAATATTGTCTGTTTCTGTGCAACACTTGTGGCTAAGGCATGTGTCCTTTTTAACCTCAGCCTTAATGGAACAGCCAATCCTGCTCAAGCTTCCTAGACATAAGATTCTACTTCTTCTGTGACTTCAGCACTGCTGCATTTCAACACTTTATCTATTGTCCCTTTATCCAGATGCAACCATGTTACCATCTTTTATTGTAAGTCCAAGTTGGCTACATCAATTTTCCAAAGTAGTGAAGAGTATCAGCATTTAATTCACATGTCTGCAAATTGTACTATGTCACCTGCATAAGCCAAGGAGCTTAACTTTAGATCATCCAGTGTCACGCCCTCCAACTCATTTAACATTCTTAATGTTCATTTTAAGAACATGATGAAAAGAGATGGTGATTCCATGCCCCCTTGTCTTATACCAAACTTTGACTTAAATGAGATGCTTAATTTTTCACCAATTCTTACAGTATTGCAGGAGTCTTCATACATAGCTATTATAATTACAGTTATCTTATCTGGAACTCCATATGATTTTTCCATAATGCTTTCCTCCAAACCGAATCAAATACCTTTGAAAAGTCAATGAAAACAGCAAACTTCTTTAATCCCTATTCTCACTTTTCTTCATCACCGGTTGGAACATGAATATCTGATCAGTGCAACTTCAGCCTGGTCTGAAGCTGCACTGTTCCTTACCTACTGTTTCCTCTAAAAATGTGTTAATTTGTTGACTATTACTTTCATCCCATTTTCCCCAGTACTGACAATAAGCTCATACTCTATAATTATTTGGATCAGCAGGATCTCCTTTCTTCAAGATTGGTACAAGCAAGTCATTTGGGACCTTCTCTTACTCCCATACCTTGTATTCCCCCCCCCGCCCAATCTTTGATGGCACTTGTCCCACAGCTTTTAGCAGCTCAGCTGTTATTGTCTATTCCTGCATCTTTCATGGTTAACTGCTTCACTGCTCTTTCTGTTTCTTCTCCTGATTGTGGCTCAGTGCTTATATCCATTCTGCCGTGCAAGCTGCTCATTCACCTAAAAGGTCTAGAATACTTGCATCCAAAGCAAATGCAGGGTTCAGGCCTTTGTCAAAATGCCCCTTCCATACTTACAGAAGCAATTTGGCATTTGTTGTCAGTTCACTGGTAGCCATTTTTACCATTTGCATCACTGGCCTAATTGTGTTTCCATAAATCTTAAGCTTTTTGTACGTTGTTTTCTTGATGCCTCCTCTAGTAGTTGAGCCTCATCTTTCCCAAAACTTTTGCTTGTCCAATCTTTGCAATTTCTTCACCGCTTTGTCTAATGCTTTTACTTCTTCTGCTTTCCCAGAAGTCTTGGCTTGTTTACACTTTTCCTATAATATTCTTGTTTTGTTGCTTGTCCAATTTTTCCTTGTTTGCTTACGCCTTTCAAAAACTTCCTCGGCTGTATTTTTGTAGTGATTCCTTAAATATTTCCCATCTGGTCTGTAGTGGGATTTCTTCATGATCACTAATTAGTGGCCTGAAATGCCCTACAAGTGTCATCGTGTATGCCTCTTTTGCAGAGCTGCCTTTTAACTTATCAAAACCAAGACCTGGGTTACAATCTGCATACATCTGTTTGCTTTGCCATACTGTTTCTATAACAAGTGAGTTTCAGACGTATTGTTTTGTTAGGCCAATCCACCCTATCCAACTCGTGGGAATGCTGTGTCACAGCCTGTTTGCCTGCTAGGAACTTGTATCAGCAGTTCCACCCTAGTCTGCTTGCCTTCCAAGACGAATGAGCTTGGACTGCTTGGATTTGAAATCAGAGTTTTCCTTCCCCCAGACAGACTTGCCTGAAGCAGCTAAGTGAGCTTTGTCTGCCTCAGTTTGAAATCAATGTTCCCTTCTCATAGATCCTGCTGGTTCATGATATCTTATTTCATAATATTTGGTGCATCCCTTCTGGGTTTCCTCAAAGTAGCTACCCCTATCCACCACCTGAGAGAGATGCTTCTAACCATTATATTCTATGGATTCACGAAGGGCAAGTCATGCCTGACTAACCTAATTGCCTTCTATGAGGAGATAACTGGGTCTGTGGATGAGGGGAAAGCAGTGGATGTGTTATTCCTTGACTTTAGCAAAGCTTTTGATACGGTCTCCCACAATATTCTTGCCAGCAAGTTAAAGAAGTATGGGCTGGATGAATGGACTATAAGGTGGATAGAAAGCTGGCTAGATCGTCGGGTTCAACGGGTAGTGATCAACGGCTCCATGTCTAGTTGGCAGCCGGTTTCAAGCGGAGTGCCCCAAGGGTCGGTCCTGGGGCCGGTTTTGTTCAATATCTTCATTAATGATCTGGAGGATGGCGTGGACTGCACTCTCAGCAAATTTGCAGATGACACTAAACTGGGAGGAGTGGTAGATACGCTGGAGGGTAGGGATAGGATACAGAGGGACCTAGACAAATTAGAGGATTGGGCCAAAAGAAACCTGATGAGGTTCAACAAGGACAAGTGCAGAGTCCTGCACTTAGGACGGAAGAATCCCATGCACTGTTACAGACTAGGGACCGAGTGGCTAGGCAGCAGTTCTGCAGAAAAGGACCTAGGGGTTACGGTGGACGAGAAGCTGGATATGAGTCAACAGTGTGCCCTTGTTGCCAAGAAGGCTAACGGCATTTTGGGCTGTATAAGTAGGGGCATTGCCAGCAGATCGAGGGACGTGATCGTTCCCCTCTATTCGACATTGGTGAGGCCTCACCTGGAGTACTGTGTCCAGTTTTGGGCCCCACACTACAAGAAGGATGTGGAAAAATTGGAAAGAGTCCAGCGGAGGGCAACAAAAATGATTAGGGGGCTGGAGCACATGAGTTATGAGGAGAGGCTGAGGGAACTGGGATTGTTTAGTCTGCAGAAGAGAAGAATGAGGGGGGATTTGATAGCTGCTTTCAACTACCTGAAAGGGGGTTCCAAAGAGGATGGATCTAGACTGTTCTCAGTGGTACCAGATGACAGAACAAGGAGTAATGGTCTCAAGTTGCAGTGGGGGAGGTTTAGATTGGATATTAGGAAAAACTTTTTCACTAGGAGGGTGGTGAAGCACTGGAATGGGTTACCTAGGGAGGTGGTGGAATCTCCTTCCTTAGAGGTTTTTAAGGTCAGGCTTGACAAAGCCCTGGCTGGGATGATTTAGTTGGGATTAGGTCCTGCTTTGAGCAGGGGGTTGGACTAGATGACCTCCTGAGGTCCCTTCCAACCCTGATATTCTATGATTCTATGATTCTAGTGCAAGGTCTCTACCTATGCCTATGGCCATACCGGACTGAATGCATCAGATCTGATCTCTACTGCCTGCAGCACAATTATTTTTTGCAGCTCCATGATACTTATAACAGTTAAATAATATCCCTTTTTAACCTTTCTTACACCACAAGTCACAGAGAAGTATAGACAAGGTTTCTGATCTCTTAGCCAGCTGATGATGACATTTAAGATGCATGAAATGGACCATGCTGTTAAAGTAAATGGCCAAAATAATCTCTCTCCATTGCAATGGATTTACCACTGGCTAATTCATTTCTAGTGTGCATAGGGATAAATAGTGATCTACAAAACACTCTCTTGCTTTCTCTAATCTATCTGATGCAGATTCCACTGATGAGACAACAGAACTTCAATAGGTTATTCCATTTTCAGCAACTAAAATCGAGTTTTTATCCATTTAAAACAAAAACATGTTTTCCTTTTTCAGTTTTTGTTGAGGGGAATAGGGGTGCTAGGGAGGGAGGCAGGTTGTTTATCTGAAATTTCGCAATGTTTTGTTTTAATCCCTTTCACGGTTGCAGATATAATATTTGTGACTCTTTCTGTAGCTACAATGGACTTGGTTCAGAGTTTTCATGGAGCTGACTCAGTGACATAGTTCCTACTCTAAATTGTTTCGTTTGGTAGCACATCACAAAATTAATCTATTTGCTTTTTCACCACATCATTTAGCAGTGTGTGAATCCACATAAAGCATCATAATGCAAAGCTTTATAAAAGTTGGCTAGAGCTACCATGTCTGCTTATGTTGTTTTGGAATAAGGAAAAAAATGTAGGAATAACAGGTCTGGCTGGAACTTGTGTTTTTACTCATTCAGTGCTGCCAGAATGCGTTGCGTCTGGCCAGCAGTTCAGCTAGAATAGCCAATCAAATTAAAAGAATCCTAAGGCTTTGTCGTGAATGTCTTTGTGTTCCAGTACCTGTGCTTCCATAGAAATCAGACATTTTAGGCATGTCTTTGTGTTGCAGTGGCTTGAAGTGACATTGTATTAAAAATGCTTGGTGTGCGTCAAAAGGATTTAGGTAACAGCTTGTCTGCTGAAGATTTCAATGGCAGCAAATCAGGTTTAACTGACATTTGCATTTTCATGTTTTTAAAAGCTCTCTTTGAGACACTGGATTCGTATTGGAGAAGAGAGGGCTTTTTACTGGAATTGAGGAAACTCTTAACAATAATCCATTGATTCAAATCCAACCTGAGCTGGTGGTAATAATAATAAAATACATTGTTTGGTGGGCTATATGAAATGAGTGGTGTTGATTATTGTCCAGCTCTTAGAGTATGTCTTCACTGTAAAGTTAAATCTAGGTAGTATGGGTAACAATAGCAGCACAGACATGGTAGCACTGGCTTTGGCACAATCTAGTCATCTCAGTACAAGCCTGCCAGGGACCCTGGGTATGTAGTAATGTTGCTAGCTTGTGTTGCCACATCTTCACCACTATTGTTACCAGTGTTAGCTAAATTAAAGCTAGCACCATTATTTCTACCGATGCTACTATTACACCTTCACTTGCAGTAAAGATATACTCTTAGTAGACAGGTGCCCACATCACAGAACCCACCACTGCCACAATAGGCACTAGTTGAATTCCTAGTTGGCATTCTCAGCACAAAGGTCAGAGAATGTATAAGTATGGAGATGTTTCTATCTTACACTGTGAACCCTGAGCAAAGAAAGAAGACTTTTATGCTGAAGGCCAACTGATAGATACTCTGGTGGGTCTTAGATTCACTGAACTCTGGAAAGCTTTCTCATGTATGTCTGTTTTGCATTAAATGATCTGCTTATGAGCAGAAGGGTACCTTCTGTGTTCAAAACTAGCAGACTATGTTAGCTGGGCTTTGTATAAATTAGAGAAAAGAGGGAAAGGAGCTTTAGTTTATCTCAACTTGTATGTATTTTCAGTGTAGAAAGTATGACATACATGGAATTCNCATTTTCATGCTTTCTCCCATGCTGTCCCATATGCTTGGAAGGTGTTCCCCATAAATATTCACAAAGCTACTTCATTATCCACCTTCAAATCCGTCCTCAAAACCCTCCTTTCCTGTGGTGCTTACAACAAATTTAGCAGTTAGGCTGCTGGTGTGCAATGCCTATCATTCTGACAATGTTGTCTCATGGTTTCCTTGTACTGCCCTGTCTGTTGCCTCTTATTTTATACTTAGTCCCTGCCCCAAGGCACTTACAATCTGTCTTTTTCTTCTGTGGTTGTACAGCACCTAGCCCAATGGGGCCTTGGTCCTAGGAGCTATGGTAATACAAACAATAAATAATAATTATAATAACCTTGCTAAACTTACTTTTTAAGATAGACCAGGTGCCAGCTCATGCCAAAGCCCGAGGCCAAGTCACTTGTGTGTTAGTATAGATCAAAGTGATTGTTAAATGTATAAGAGTGTATTTGGTGTTTAATCTTCATGAAAACTAATGGGACGTTACTTGCATTGTTTTCAATTATCTGGATCCTGTTATCATGTAGTAGCATACATTTACATGGTGTATACCCTTGTAAATAAATAACCCATCAAAGGAGAAAGAAACCTAGTAGAATGCAAATGAAGAACTCTAACAGAAAAGAGCTAATTTCAAAGCAAGTGGTCATTGTGTGTGATGATCAGGGATCAAAGACTCAAAATGCATTCCTCACTCTTGGTCATCAAAGGAAAAGCCCATGTCAGTAGTGACACAGTCAGCATGTTTTCTCTGAGAAGAAGCTATAAGTATGGATTCAGCAAAAGATCCTTCATCTCTGAACTGTTTGGACTCTTACAGGGAAGAGTACTAGATGCAAAGCGAAGATCCCCCGAGACAATCTGGGTACCCTGAAAAGACTTTTGGGAAACTGACAGTTTATTACATCACTGCTACTATTTAGAATTACCAACTGTGACTCACCTGTACATATATTTTATCTGCTTTAACCTCTCAGTGGTAGTCATTTCCTTTTCTTAGCTAATAAACTTTTAGTTAGCTTACTATATATAGAACTGGCTACCAGCATTGTCTTTGGTGTAAGATCTAGAGCAGGGATCAGCAACCTTCGGCCCGCGGCTTGCCAGGGTAAGCACCCTAGGGGGCGGGCCAGTTTGTTTACCTGCTGCGTCCGCAGGTTCGGCCGATCCCGACTCCCACTGGCCGTGATTCACCACTCCAGGCCAATGGGGGCTTCGGGAAGTCACGACCAGCACTTCCCTCAGCCTGCGCCACTTCCCGCAGCCCCCATTGGCCTAGGATGGTGAACCGTGGCCAGTGGGAGCCACGATCGGCCAAACCTGTGGACGCGGCAGGTAAACAACCCCCCCCCCCCCGGCGCGCCAGGGGCCTTACCCTGGTAGGTCACGTGCCAAAGGTTGCCGATCCCTGATCTAGAGTATCAATTGATCTATGACTGCTCTCTTGGGACTGGGAGCAACCTGATGTGATTTTAGGTATAAGTAACCTTTCATCACAAAGTCCAGTTTGTCTGGGTGGTAAGATAGACTGGAGTGCCTAAAGGGACTGTCTGTGACTCCATAATAGGACTGGTTGTGACATACTGTACCTTGGGGGAGCGTCTTGTAACGCCCATATTCCTCATCTGTGTATAATTGTGATATTACATATAAAGCATGCCTTGTAAGGTATCAGGGGAAAGGTTATGATTTGCTGAAAGTCATTGCTCTATCCATATATGTATATCATTAATGCATATGAAGTTATGAGAATTGTGTTGCATGATTGTCACTAAAATATACTGTAAGTTGGGGAATCAGCCAGATATTAGCTCCCCAGAGGCAACAGTAAGGAATGTAACCAATGCCCGGGCGGGGTGTCAAACAACCCATCAACAACCATTGACCAGCAAGGGAGCTACAATTGAATGACTCACCTGCATGAGGCCACACCAGGGGAATTGCTCAACCTTGCCTGGAGACTCAGCAATGCCGCCCCCTCCCCCCCCCCCCATGCCTGGACTTGTGTTTTACAAGCACATGGAAAGAGGGTATATAACTGAACACTTGGCCAGGCTTGGCCTTTCTCCTTCACCCACGTATGCTGCAAGCAACAAGGACACTCTGAAGACTCCAACCGAGGGGACTGGCCCAGATTTCAAGGGTGAAATCTGTGTACTATGAAGTGTAATATCTAGTGGGGTGAGAAACTGCTTAATCTAGATGCTACCCAGTCTTAACAGGGTTGAGAGTTCAGACTGCATGCGTTTGTTTTATTTTATTTTGGTAACTGACTCTTGACTTTTTGCCTATCACTTAATAGCACTTAAAATCTATCTTTTGTAGTCAATACATTTGTTTTACTGTTTATCTTTACCAGTGAATTTGTATGAAGTGTGTGGCAAATCTGCTCAGGTTTTGCAAAGGCTGGTGTATATCCACTTTCCATTGATGAAGTGGTGAACCCCAATTAATAAATGTGCACTGCTCGTCTTGACCAGTGCAAGGTGGTATATTCCTGAGGTACAGTGCTGGGGGGATTCAGCCAGTGCCTTTCTCTGTGTAATTCATGAATGGCTCTGGGAGCATTCATGCAATCTAGCTGGGTGGGGGAGTGCCACATGTGGTTGTGCTGAGTGATAACAGCACCCGGAGGGGTTTGCTGCTGGTCACTAGCAAGGCATTGTGAGAGACAGTCCAGGCTGGAGAGAGTCCCATGGTCCCAGGCTGCACCCTAGGGATCCCATCACACTGGCATAGTGATCCAGGAATTCACATTTGTCACTGGCTTGGTGAAATCGAATGATAGAATGCACTACCAATTCAGGGTGTTTGTCCTATTTTCTGACACTCTGCCCTGAGGTCGGCACTTGCGGTAGTGAGCCACTCCAGGCAGCATGACAAAAACATTTTAACTCACCGTAGAAAAATAAATTACAAAGCAAAACATAGGATAAAGCATTTAGAAATATATTTAAAAATTCTCTTTGGGGGGGAAAGTGGCTTAAATTAAAGGTTCGTGTGACTCAGCAGTTTCATAAACCCTAAAACAGCATTCGAAGAGGTTGTGCAAAATCCCAATCTAATTATGTTAATTCATCCCTGCTTTACAGTTACATCATGTTGAGGGAAATAATATGGAGGAGAGGTGATTTCACATCTAAGATAATACTATTGTTTACTTGGAGACAGTTTTCTGCATGGCTGCGTTTTTAAGATAGTGTTCAGTAAGGCTGGTCAGCAGCATGTCCGGTCACAAGGTTCTCACTTCAACACAAAGAGCTAGAAATGAATCACAGGGCCCAGTTCTCCTCCCACACCAGAATAACTCAGCCAAAACTCTATTAAACTTAATGGAGTCAGGTCTGTGTAAGGCCCTAAAACCAGGAAAACACTTATAATAGATGCTTAACTTTTAATCATGTGACTAGTCCCACTGACTTCAATGGCACTACTCACATGTGCTTTGCTGCCTCAAGGGCAAGTGGCAGGAGAAACAAGTTCTTGGTTTCTGAGGAATCATAAACCATTATTTAGGGAAAGTCCCGCATCACTATACTTCCCCCCCCAAAAAAGAAAAAAAAAAGCCTTGCTAAAATGTGTACCTAATCATTTCAGTTGACTTTGACTGTTAGGATATAAAAAGTTGATGATCACAGTATTGCCTATGCCAGTCATCCAAAACTCATGAGTCAAGCACCGAAAATCATGAGATTACAATAAATAAATACAAAACTAGGATTATTTTTATTTACCTTCTGATTTGTAAATCTTTTGGCTACACTTGGGTCATATTTTCATGATTTTCTCCATAAGCACCAGGGATAGAACTTATCCACTGATGCTATAAAATAAAGCTGATATTCCCACAAGTTTTCCTTGACGCCAGGAGCTGGGACTTCCAGAAGAACACCTAATATTATGTTGTGATACAAAAAATCATGCTACTGTATGGCATACACATTGAGATTTGGAAGACTCAGGAAAATTTGAATTTTTGAATTTGTGTTGCAAAACTTCCTTTGATTTTTTTTTACAAAAATTATTGACATTGATCAGAAGTATTTGCAAGTTGAATGTTTGGTGTGTTTGACCTAGAACAATTTTTTTACATTTTGGTTTGCCGCAAAATTTTGGAAAGTTTAGTTTTTGGTTTAACCTAGAATAAGCCCCTCTCCTCACAGAATTGCCAGTGAACTAAAAAAAAAAAATAATAAAAAAAAAAATAAATCACACGGCTCTATTCAGAGGTAGGTATTAAAAGACCTTTAAGGTAGCGCTTGATTCATTCTAAGGTATTTTAGTTTTGAAAAAGCAATAAGAACCTTGTTTAGAACACCATACATAAATAGAAATCTTAAACCAATGGAGAAAATTTCAGCCCCCACAAAATGGTGCTCTCTGTTTTATATGGAAGAGATAGTATTAGTTCTGAAATCCTTTATAGCTCTTTTTTATGGATTGTAAAGCACCTTGAGAGATCGTATGAAAAGTGCAATATTAGATTATTTTGTATTTGTAAATGGATTTGCGTAGCTAAAGCCTTGTCTGAGTTCAGACTATACTCCTTAGGGCATACATCTGCTGCCAGCAGGAATGAGTAATTTAGAACTAGAAGCATACAGTTCCTCCCTAGGGCCTGAAAGAGAAATATAAGATGTTTTAAAAAATCCTTTACATTTGCATCCAAAGAAAAATTCCAGTGCTCAAAGTTTGTGTGATTTGTTCATTAATTGTATAGCTAATGTTTGGGGAAAATACAAGAGACGGAATGTAACCATGCAACCCATCAGGCAGCACTGTGAAGAATTTTGAGTTACCAAGACACAGTATAGAACACGGAAAATGTATTGCATATAAAATCCCAAAATAAACAGGAAGAAAATCAATATATATGTCTATAATCTTCAGCGGTGCAAGCCCCACAGCATATTACAAGGAAAATAAAAAGTATATAGCTGTGGAATTGGAATGGACAAGAAGTTTTATAAATGTATCCCCATATGTCACAAAACACATTTGGGCTGTCAAACAATTTATGGATAATAAACTTCAGGGAACAACTACTGTGTGCTTTGGACACTCAGAGCCAAGTGTGAGGTAGCATCTAACCAAATACCTAGGATGGCCTTACTATCCAAAATAAGTGTTTATAGACTAGCTATATTTTTATTCAAATGCTTCTTAAGAACACTGGCAAACCATGCTAATTTGGAATTGATTGCCAGAGTGACAAAATAATTGAAAATAATTTAAGTCGTATTTTATGACTATGGGGCAGATCCTCTGCTAGTGTAAATTGCCATAGCTCCATTGAAGTCACCATCATTAGAACAAAGGACACCTCCCCAGTGAAAACACAGAGAATTCTAAGAGTGTCCATATATAAAAGCATTAGACAGTGGAGTGAGGCAAAGTGGCCTCCCTCCAAGCTTGACTAGGAGGGACAGGGGATGTTGTAAAAGCTGAAAGTATAACTGGGTTCAAAAAAGAATTAGATAAGATCACAGCTACTAGCCAAGTTGGCCAGGAATGTATCCCCATGCTCTGTGTGTCCCTAAACCTCTGACTGCCAGAAGCTGGGCTTGGACAACAGGTTGTCTGTGTATTGTGTGAAGAAGTGGTACCTTATGTTTGTTTTAAATCTGCTGCCTATTAATTTCATTGAGTGATTCCTGGTTTGTGTGTTGTGAAGGGTCAATAACATTTCCCTGTTCACTTTCTCCACACCATTCATGATTATATAGACCTCTATCATATCCCCCTCCCCCCAGTCATCTCTTTTCCAAGATAAACTGTCCTAGTCTTTTTTAATCTCTCAACATAGGGAAGCTATTCCATACCCCTAATCCTTTTTGTTCCTTCTCTGTACTTTTTCCAATTATAATATATCTTTTTTTGAGATGGGGTAACCAGAACTTCATGCAGCATTCAAGATGAGGGCATAACATGGACTTATATAGTGGTATTAGGATATTGTTTGTCGTCTTATCTAACCCTTTCTGAATGGTTCCTAACATTCTGTTAGCTTTTTTGGCTGCTGCTGCACCTGAGGCAGATGTTTTCCGAAAACTCCATGATGACTCCAAGATCTTTCTTGAGTAGTAACAGCTAATTTAGACCCCATCATTTTGTATGTATAGTTGGAATTATGTTTTCTAATATGCATTACTTTGCATTTATCAACATTGAATTTCATCTGCCATTTTGTTGCCCAGTCACCCAGTTTTGTGAAATCCCTTTGTAACACTTCAGTCAGTTTTGGACTCTACTATTTTAGTAATTTTGTATCATCTGCAAATTTTGTCACCTCACTGTTCACCCCTTTTTCCAGATCATTTATGAATATGTTGAGCAGAATTAGTCCAGTACAGATTCTTGGGGAAGCGTGCTATTTATCAATCTCTGCTGTGAAAACTAACCATTTGTTTACTATCTTTTAAGCAGTTTCTAATCCATGAAAGGTCCCTCCCTCTTATCCAATAACTGCTTACTTTGCTTACGAGCCTTTGGTGAGCAGCATTGCCAAAGGGTTTCTGAAAGTCCAAGTAAACTACACTATATCCACTGGCTCACCTTTGTCCACATTTGCTGACCCCCACAAAGAATTTTAATAGATTGGTGAGACATGATCTACCTTTATAAAAGCCATGTTGACTCTTCCCCCAACATATCGTGTTTATCTATGAGTCAGATAATTCTGTTCTTTACTATTGTTTTAACCAGTTTTCCTGGTACTGAAGTTAAGCTTGTAATTGCCAGGATTGTTTCTGAGCCTTTTTTTAAATCTGCATGTCACTAGCTATCTGCCAGTCATCTGGTACGGAGACTGATTTAAGCGATAGGTTATAAGCACCCTGGCGGGCTGGGCCAGTTTGTTTACCTGCCGCATCCGCAGGTTCGGCTGATCGTGGCTCCCACTGGCCGCAGTTCACCACTCCAGGCCAATGGGGGTGGCGGGAAGCTGCGGCCAGCACATCCCTCGGCCTGCACTGCTTCCCGCAGCCCCCATTGGCCTGGAGCGGCGAACCGCGGCCAGTGGGAGCCACAATCGGCCGAACCTGTGGACACGGCAGGTAAACAAACTGGCCCAGCCCGCCAGGGTGCTTACCCTGGCGAGCCGTGTGCCAGAGGCTGCCGATGTTATACAGACAAAACTACACAGGATCTTTTAAGGGACAAGACAAATATGCCACATTTATTATAATAACAATTTGATTTATGACCAATAACTAATATCTTAATCCTTATACACACACATTATACCTATACACACACATACACATTCACACACACACACACACACACATCCATCAGATGTTCTGCAGCTGCTGCATAGTTACCAGTCCTGAACATAGCTTGAGTTCGTGGCTTGATTTTGCAGCTTGGGTTCGTAGCTTGTGGCGGCTAACTGGCCAGGAAAGCCGGGCACAAGGAAGGGCTGGGTCTCTGTTGGGCATGCACTGATGCCCTTCCATGTTGGCAGCAGAATGTTACCCTCCAAAGTCTTCCATCTCACCCATCCTTTTTGTAGGCTGTAGTTTGAATCCAGAGTCTATAGGTCTTGCTGTGTCACGCTGCCTCTGGGTTTGGTGATTGATCACCCGTCAATTGCAGATGTGACTTTCAGCCTGGGACCTGGCTTTGATCTTCCTTCTATTGTACCTTTTCTTTTTAGGGTGGACTCTTCTTACTTTGTTAGGGCTCTTGTCTGCATCTTCAGCCGTTGGTGTTTGAACTCTATTTCATCAGGACAGGCTGGGGCTGGAGGTTGATTCCATCATCCATCCATACCTCATTCACACATCTAAACTAAACTGATAAGATTACAGCAGGGTTTGCAAAAATGAAGGTTGGAGCCAGCTTTTACAAAATGGAGTAAGCGTTTTAAAATGGGGTTTGAATTACAATATGGCAAACAGTGAACAAAAGTTACAATATAGACAAGTGTAGTGGATGGCAAACAGTGAACAGAAGTTACAATGTAGGCAAGTGTAATAAATGGTGAACAGAAGTTACAATACTGAAACAGTGCAAGTCTCAGTGATTTAAGCAGGAATTGGATTGATAGTGAAACTTACAAAGGCAGCTGACCCAACAGCTATGGCTCTTAACAAGCATCTTAATGGTCAATTAGCCAGTTATTGGGGTAACCGGTTTTATGAATGAATGTTGTTTCATTCATAAAACTTTACTTATGAAGTTACATTAATAAAGTGAACAATTAAAAACAATTTCATTCATCAGTTCTACACCGATCCCTGAGTTATATACTACAGTTAGTAATTCTGCAGTTTCATATTTTGAGTTCCTTTAGAATTCCTGGGTAAATATCATCTGGTCCTTGATGACACATTACTGTTTAATTTATTTGTTCTAAAACTTCCTCTATTGACACCTCAATCTGGGACAGTTCCTCAGATTTGTCACCTAAAAAGAATGGCGCTGGTGTGGGGAATCTCCCTCACATCATATGCAGTGAAGACTGATGCAAAGAATTCCTTTAACTTTTCTGCAATAGCCTTGTCTTCCTTGTGTTTTTCTGTAGCACCTTGATCGTTCAGTGGCCCAACTGATTGTTTTTGCAGGCTTCCTCTTTCTGATTTACTTTAAAAAATTGCTGTTTGTTTTTGTGTCTGTTGCTGGTTGTTTTTCAAATTCTTTTCAGGCTGTTTAATTATACTTTTACTTTTACACTCAACTTGCCAGGGTTTAAGTTCCTTTCTGTTTTCCTCAGTAAGATTTGTCTTCCAATTTTTAAGATTTTTTTGTGTGGTTTTCTACTCTGTTTACTGTTGTTGTTTTTTTAATTTGGGGTATACATTTAGTTTGAGTTTTTATTTAACTAGCCTTCTCATTTTTGTGTAGTTCCCCTTTTTGAAGTTAAATGTTACTATCGTAGGTTTCTTTGGTATTTCCCCCCCTACAAGGATGTTAAATGTAATTGCATTATTGTCGCTATTACCAGGTAGTTCAGCTGTCTTCACTTCTTGGACCACATTCTGTGCACTACTTAGGACTAAATCAATAATATCCTTTCCTCTTGTGGGTTACAGAACTAGCTGCTCCAAGAAGCAGTCATCAGTGGTGTATAGAAACTTCATCTCTACATCCCATCTTGAGGTGACATGTTCCCAGTCAATGTGGGGATAGTTGAAATTCCCCATTATTATTATATTTTCTGTTTTTGTAGCCTCTCTAATCTCCCTGAGCATTTCACAATCACCATCCTGGACAGGTGACTGATAGTATATTCCTATTGCAATACTCTTATTATTCAAGCATGGAATGTCTATCCATAGAGATTTTATGGTACAATTTGATTCATTTAATATCTTTTACTATATTTGATTCTGCTTTCTTGCACATATAGTGCTACTCCCTCACCAGCATGACCTACTCTGTCATTCCAGTATATTTTGTATCCTTGTATTACAGTGTCCCATTGATTATCATCATACCAGAAAGTTTCTGTGATGCCTATTATATCAATAGCCTCACTTAATTACAGGCACTCAAGCTCACCCATCTTAGTATTTAGACTTCTTGCATTTGCATATATGCACTTATAAAATTTGTCACTTTCTAGCTGTCTGCCATTATGTGATGTAATTGAATGGGGTTCTTTTTCATTTGACTCCTTCTCTTCTGTTCCTCTCTGTACTTGATCAACTTCTATTCTCTCCTCTTCATGACAATATAGAGCAGGGATTGGCAACCTTTGGCACATGGCTCGCCAGGGTAAGCACCCTGGTGGGCCGGGCCGGTTTGTTTACCTGCCACGTCCGCAGGTTCGGCCGATCGCGGCTCCCACTGGCCGCGGTTCACCACTCCAGGCCAACGGGGGTGGTGGGAAGTGGCGACCAGCACATCCCTTGGCCCGCGCTGCTTCCCACAGCCCCCATTGGCCTGGGACAGCGAACCACGGCTAGTGGGAGCCGCGATCGGCCGAACCTGCAGACCCGGCAGGTAAACAAACTGGCCCGGCCCGCCAGGGTGCTTACCCTGGCGAGCCGCGTGCCAGAGGTTGCCGATCCCTGATATAGAGTGTCCCCTTTAATAAATCCTCTGCTAAGGGATGTGTCTGACTGAAATGTGTGCTCCTCTGAATCTTTTTGCTTTCCCCCAGCTCTTAGTTTATAAACTCCTTTACGACCTTTTTAATTTTACATGCAGCAATCTGGTTCTTTTTCAGTTTAGGTGGAGCCCATCCTTTGTGCATGGGCTCCACCTTTCCCCAAAAGTTCTCTAGTTCCTAATAAACCTAAATCCCTCCTCCTATCACCTTCATCTCATCAATGCATTGAGACTCTGCAGTTCTGCCTGTGTAACTGACTCTGTGTGTGGAACTGGAAGCATTTCGGAAAATCCTACTATGGAGGTCCTGGACTTTAATTTCTTAGCTTTCAGCCTAAATTTGGTCTCTGGGACCTCTCTCCTACCTTTCCCTATGTCATTGGTACTGACATATGCCATGACCACCAGCTCCTCCACAGCACTACACATAAGTCTATCCAGGTGTCTCAAGAAGTCTGCAACCTTTGCACTCTGCAGACACATGGTTCTCCTGATCATCACAAACCCAAGTATCAATATTCCTAATAATTGAAACCCCCGTTACTATTACCTGTTTCTTCCTAATAACGGGGGTTCCCTCCCCCAGAGGGATATCCTCAGTGTGAGAGAGAATACCATGACATCATCTGGCAGCAGGGTCCCAAGTATGTGATTGTTTCTCTCTGTCCCAGCTAGATGTTCTCCTTCCCTGAGACTTTCATCCTCCTCAACAGCACAGAAGCTGTCAGACTGGGAGTGGGATGGCTCTACTGTGTCCCAGAAAGTCTCATCTATGTACCTCTGTCTCCCTTAGCTCTTCCAGTTCAGCCACTCTGGTCTCAAGAATCCATACTCGGTCTCTAAGGACCATGTGTTACTTGCACTGAATGCACACATAATCCACCTGTCCACAAGGAAGGTAATCATACATGGTACTTTCAGTGCAATAAACTGGCTAGCTTCCACTCTGCTGCTGGACTTTTCTTGAATTTGCATATGTGAACAATATTACAATCTAAGGCTCCAACTTTAGACACATAAGTAATCTGGATCTGGAACAGAATATGGACAAAGGAAACAGAAAAAAACACAAGGAGAATTAGGAGAAGTTAGGCATCTTTCCTGTTAGTTACATGATGCTTCTCTCACTTTTTCTATTTGTAGAGTTTTGTATTTATAATGTCTAATAAATTAAGAGTATTCGTCTATAAAATTCTCACATTGTGCATATTTGCTTGAAGAGGGAATTCCCAATCTATCCCTGAGAAACTACTGAGGCACTGTCCGAAAACAAAACTACATAAAAGAATCAAAATAGTACATGCATAACATCAGGGTTTAAAAGCACAAGGCAAGCTTAATGGTAGGTCCACAGTATCCAAAGAAAGGAGACCAAAATTACTTACTGTGACAGGAGCTCAGTACCTTAGCTAAAGAAGCAGGTACATTTATTTTGTATTAAAAGAGAATTAAATCTTAATTGGTGAGCTAGAGCTTGTCATGATATTTCTATTGTAGCTTAACTTGTGCTCACTGAGGAAAACTTAAAAAGATTTCCAGCAACTTTGGATTAGGTAAGTAGTGCTTCCATTTTAAATGCCCTCGCCCCCCACCCCCCGAGCTATTGCTGCTGCCGACACTGTAGGTGCTTCCATTAGGAGTTCAAGAGACTGGCTGCTGGGTTTCTTTTTTTTTTCTTTTCTCTCTTGGAGGTATGGAGGAGGGGAATCAGACACGATAAACTAGAAAAATCCATTCTGTCAAATTGCATGCCCTGCTGCTTCATCACCATTATTATAGTGAGGTTTTACATTAAAGTACCCTGGATTTTAAATTGAAAGTCAAATATAATTTGCCACTAGAAGCACGAAGTGAGTGACTAGAAAAGCTGATAGCTAGGCACAGCATGACAAATTGGTATCTATCTAATAATGAGCCTTACAAGGTCATGGATCACTATGATGCTCTCTCTGTGTTATGTAAGTAGAAGTGGACTACATTGGGGAAAAGGGCAATATACTTTAAATCAGCCCATTCATTTTGAGAGCTAATGCCAGACAGGTACAATGAAACTTTCTTTGAGAAGAGGTCATATTTTAGTACCTACACTTTAGGATACATTGTGGATGAACAATGAGTTGGTTTAGGATCTGGGGGAAGAAAGACCACATCCTAATAAATTATAAAATGGTCACTTTAATGTGATTTTTTTTTTTTTGGTTAGGTTAACCTTCAGATCAAACTGATTGGATGTCTAGACTCTTATTTACAAAAGAAGGACAGGAGCTGCTATGTTTCTATACCACAGAAATACTTCTGTTGGTCCCATAAAAGACAAGCTTTTTAGCTGGTCTCTTTCACCAGAAGAAGTTAGAATAAAATATATTACATCACCTACCTCGTAAATCAGTCTAGTCCAACTGGAGGCAATGGAGCTATGCTAATTTATACCATCTGAGAATCTGGCCCATTGATTGGATGGTGCTAGATATCATTTCAATAAGTCACTTAATGTTGTAACCTCTGGGGTAGCACTTGGGCACCTAGAAGAACTTTGCTGTGCCAGATCCAGACTCAGCTGAGATAATTTATTAAGGGCAGCTCTTCAGGGACACTTCACATGTCTGCATTATGATATATTATCATCACTGCAGACATTTATGAAACATTTTTTCCCACAGAAACTGCCTCACATCTGATCTGTCTCAGCAGCATGGAAGATTGAAAACCATTTATAACAAGTATTAATCAGCCCTGAAACTCACTGAAGGCAATCCAGGTTAATCCAAAACCTAGAACAGTTCTGCTAATTGGGATTTTGCAAAGGGTTATGGGGGAGGGCAATATATTCTTAGGCCTGGCCTACACTACAATTTTAGGTTGAATTTAGCAGCGTTACCTCGATTTAAGCCTGGACCCGTCCACACGACGAAGCCCTTTTTTTTTACTTAAAGCGCTCTTTACATTGATTTCTTTACACCACCTCCGACAAGGGGATTAGCCCTGAAATCGGCTTTGCCGGGTCGAATTTGGGGTATTGTGGACGCAATTCGACAGTATTGGCCTCCGGGAGCTATCCCGGAGTGCTCCATTGTGACCGCTCTGGACAGCACTCTCAACTCAGATGCACTGGCCAGGTAGACAGGAAAAGGCCCGCGAACTTTTGAATCTCATTTCCTGTTTGGCCAGCGTGGCAAGGTGCAGGTGAGTGCAGATCTCATCAGCAGAGGTGACCATGATGGAGTCCCAGGATCGCAAAAGAGCTCCAGCATGGACCGAACGGGAGGTATGGGATCTGCTCGCCATATGGGGAGACGAATCCGTGCTAGCGGAACTCCGTTGCAGTAAACGAAATGCCAAAACATTAGAAAAAGTCTCAAAGAGCATGAAGGACAGAGGCCATAACAGGGACACACAGCAGTGCCGCGTGAAAATTAAGGAGCTAAGGCAAGCCTACCACAAAACCAGAGAGGCAAACGGAAGGTCCGGGGCAGAGCCGCAGACATGCCGCTTCTACGCTGAGCTGCATGCCATGCTAGGGGGTGCAGCCACCACTATCCCAACCCTGTGCTATGACTCCGTCAATGGAGACTCACGCAACACAGAAGCGGGTTCTGGGGACGAGGAAGACGATGATGATGAACAGACGGGAGATGGCTCACAGCAAGGAGGCAGAGAAACCGTTTTCCCCAACAGCCAGGATCTGTTTATCACCCTGGACCTGGAGCCAGTAAACCCCGAACCCACCGAATCCCAAAGCGTGCTCGCAGACCCCGGAGAAGGGACCTCTGGTGAGTGTACCTTTGTAAATATTACACATGGTTTAAAAGCAAGCGTGTTTAATGATTAATTTGCCCTGGCATTCACGGCCAGGACAGCTACTGGAAAAGTCTGTTAACGTGTATGGGGATGGAGCGGAAATCCTCCAGGGACATCTCCAGAAAGCTCTCCTGGATGTACTCCCAAAGCCTTTGCAAAAGGTTTCTGGGGAGGGCTGCCTTATTCCGTCCGCCATGGTAGGACACTTTACCACGCCAGGCCAGTAGCACGTAGTCTGGAATCATTGCATAGCAAAGCATGGCAGCGTATGGTCCCGGTGTTTGCTGGCATTCAGACAACATCCATTCCTTATCTCTCTGTGTTATCCTCAGGAGAGTGATATCATTCATGGTCACCTGGTTGAAATAGGGTGCTTTTATTAAGGGGACATTCAGAGTGCCCGTTCCTGCTCGGCTGAACAGAAATGTTCCCCACTGTTAGCCACGCGGTGGGGGGAGGGGTGAAGTGATCATCCCAGGGAATTGGGTGTGTGTGGGGGGGGGGGGGGGGGTTAGTTGGGTTTGTGCTGCACGTTAACCCGGCAACCGCATCCCTCCCTCCTTTTAAATTGCCATACCATTTTAAATGGCCAACCCAACGGCTGCTTGGTATGGAAAATGAGGGTGCTGCTGTTTGAAACCATTCCCACATGTTATTAAGGTTAAAGAAGCCAAAAGACTGTGGCTTACCATGGCTGCCTGCAAGCCGAATTCTGTTGCCTGGCCCTGCGTGAGTGATCTCTCACACCAAATCGGCAGACCCTCAATATAAATAGAGGCAAAATACGACCTTGTAACGAAAGCATTTGTGCTATGTAATGTGAACAGCAAGGTTTAACGGGAAAGAGTGATCCTATTGTTCTCTAAAATGTGTCTTTTTAACTACCTATCTCCCTTTTCCCCCACCAGCTGCAAATGTTTCTCCTTCGCAGAGGCTAGTGAAGATTAGAAGGAGGAAGAAGAGAACTCGGGATGAAATGTTCTCGGAGCTCCAGACGGCCTCCCACGCTGACAGGGTTCAGCAGAATGCTTGGAGGCAGACAATGTCTGACTGCAGAAAAGCACAGTTTGAACGCGAGGAGAGGTGGCGGGCTGAATCGCGTGCTGAATCGGAGAGGTTGCGTGCTGAATCGCGGGCTGAATCTGAGAGGTGGCGTCAGATTGAGAACAGAAGGCAGGAGTCCATGCTCCGACTGCTGGAGCATCAAAGTGAGATGCTCCAGCGTATGGTTGAGCTGCAAGAAAGGCAGCAGGAGCACAGACCGCCACTACAGCCCCTGTGTAACCAACAGCCCTCCTCCCCAAGTTCCATGGCGTCCTCACCCAGACGCCCAAGAACGCGGTGGGGGGGCCTCCGGCCACCCAGCCACTCCACCCCAGAGGATTGCTCAAGCAGCAGAAGGCTGGCCTTCAATAAGTTTTGAAGTTTCTAATTTTTAAAGTTTTAAAGTTTTATAGTGCACGGTGTCCTTGTCCTTCCCTCCTCCCCCACCCCACCCAGCGCTTCCCTCCTCCCCCATCCCTCCTGGGCTACCTTGGCAGTTATCCTCCTATTTGTGTGAATTAATAAAGAATGCATGAATTTGAAGTAACAATGACTTTATTGCCTCTGCAAGCGGTGATCGAAGGGGGGAGGGGAGGGTGTCTAGCTTACAGTGAAGTAGAGTGAACCGGGCGGGGGCGGGGGGGAGGTTCATCAAGGAGAAACAAACAGAACTTTCACACCGTAGCCTGGCCAGTCATGAAACTGGTTTTCAAAGCTTCTCTGATGCGCACCGCACCCTGCTGTACTCTTCTAATCGCCCTGGTGTCTGGCTGCGCGTAATTAGCGGCCAGGCGATTTGCCTCAGCCTCCCACCCCGCCATAAACGTCTCCCCCTTACTCTCACAGATATTGTGGAGCGCACAACAAGCAGTAATAACAATGGGAATATTGTTTTCGCTGAGGTCTAACCGAGTCAGTAAACTGCGCCAGCGCGCTTTTAAACGTCCAAATGCACATTCTACCACCATTCTGCACTTGCTCAGCCTGTAGTTGAACAGGTCCTGACTACTGTCCAGGCTGCCTGTGTATGGCTTCATGAGCCATGGCATTAAGGGGTAGGCTGGGTCCCCAAGGATAACTATAGGCATTTCAACATCCCCAACGGTTATTTTCTGGTCTGGGAAGAAAGTCCCTTCCTGCAGCTTTTGAAACAGACCAGAGTTCCTGAAGACGCGAGCGTCATGTACCTTTCCTGGCCATCCCACGTTGATGTTGGTGAAACGTCCCTTGTGATCCACCAGTGCTTGCAGCAGCATTGAAAAGTACCCCTTTCGGTTTATGTACTCGCTGGCTTGGTGCTCCGGTGCCAAGATAGGGATATGGGTTCCATCTATCGCCCCACCACAGTTAGGGAATCCCATTGCAGCAAAGCCATCCACTATGACCTGCACATTTCCCAGAGTCACTACCCTTGATATCAGCAGGTCTTTGATTGCGTGGGCTACTTGAATCACAGCAGCCCCCACAGTAGATTTGCCCACTCCAAATTGATGTCCGACTGACCGGTAGCTGTCTGGCGTTGCAAGCTTCCACAGGGCTATCGCCACTCGCTTCTCAACTGTGAGGGCTGCTCTCATCTTGGTATTCTGGCGCTTCAGGGCAGGGGAAAGCAAGTCACAAAGTTCCATGAAAGTGCCCTTACGCATGCGAAAGTTTCGCAGCCACTGGGAATCGTCCCACACCTGCAACACTATGCGGTCCCACCAGTCTGTGCTTGTTTCCCGGGCCCAGAATCGGCGTTCCATGGCATGAACCTGCCACATTAACACCATGATTTGCACATTGCTGGGGCCCGTACTTTGTGAGAAGTCTATGTCCATGTCTATTTCCTCATCACTCTCGTCACCGCGCTGCCATCGCCTCCTCGCCTGGTTTTGCTTTGCCAGGTTCCGGCTCTGCATATACTCCAGGATAATGCGCGTGCTAGTTATAGTGCTCATAATTGCCGCGGTGATCTGAGCGGGCTCCATGATCCCAGTGCTATGGCATCTGGGCTGAAAAAAGGCACGAAACGATTTTCTGCTGTTGCTTTCACAGAGGGAGGGAGTGGGGGCCTGACAAAATGTACCCAGAATCACCCGCAACACTGTTTTTGTCCCATCAGGCATTGGGATCTCAACCCAGAATTCCAATGGGCGGCGGACACTGCGGGAACTGTGGGATAGCTACCCACAGTGCAACGCTCTGGAAGTCGATGCTAGCCTCGGTACTCTGGACGAAGTCCGCTGACTTAATGCACTTAGAGCATTTTGTGTGGGGACACACATAATCGACTGTATAAAAACGATTTCTATAAAACCGACTTCTATAAATTCGACCTAATTTCATAGTGTAGACATACCCTTAATCTCCATCACAGCTACAGCCTAGGATTTCAAAATTTCCATCTAGCATAGTTGATCAAATGTGATGCTCCTTCTCCATCACCAATGCTCCAGTTTTCTCACTTCATGTTTCATCTGTTGCAAGCCATTAGGAAGCAATAGTGGGGAGAGGGGTAACTTCAACCATACTCATTGGTTTCTAGATAACCAGTAATTGTGATGTCCCTTGATCAACATTCCGATCCAAAGACAGGACTGTCACAGTTCAGGGAAACTGCACCTGTACTTCCTCTCTGTGATCCAGCAAGGGCACCCACTCTGAGCCTTCCAGCTCCCAGCCATCACCTCTCTTTGGCAGAGGCCCACATCTCTCCCTCCCTACTGGTATTTTTTTCCCCAGGCTACAGTTTTCTGCCTACACTGTGATATCCCCGGAGAGTCAGACTGCCTCAGCAGGCCTGCATCTGCTCTTTACTTTCTCTTTCAAGGCTATGAACAGCTGTAATTGTCAGCAATTATGAGCTGCCACACTTCATATTTATAAGCAAACCCATTCATTCTTAAGGTGAAAACATTACAGAGAAAACGTTAAGAAAAACACCAAAAATGAACCTACAAACATGCTAATAAGGTTGCCAGAGATCACCACCCCAACTCCAACAAGAGCTCTGGTCAGCCCTTAAGACCCAACTAAGGAGTTTTTCTGTGGTTTAAAAGTTCAAAACAAGTACACCTTAAATAGGTTGCCATTCCTTTTATATGGCTTGGTCTCTTGCGCTTCAGATTCTAGGAACAGGTAATCAGCAGATAATGTTCCCTTCCTCATGGCATAGATTCAAAAGACTGGGTGTTTGCATAACTAGTTATTTCCCAGGAAATTCACTTCACACATATTGTCCCAAAAGACCATTGTTGTTGGCCATATTGTTCAATATAATCCTTTGATCATCCAGGCTCACAACAGCTCATAACCTTAATATAGAAAGATTCTCCCAAAGATGTTTCAGGATTGTTGGAGGTGGTCCACACTTGGAAGCTTGTGGATCCTGTTAGTGGATACTTCAGCCTGGAGGGGATGATGAGCAAACTGTGATATGAATCTAATATTAAAATCCATACCAAACATCCGATTCAATGGATTTCTCCCTGTATGAGTAGACAACCATGGTCTAAACCCACGTTGTCTCTGACTATCATAGTGACCATGAAATCCTCAGCAAATTAATGAGTGTCATTGTCTATAGACTAGACAACTGTTTTTGCTAACTCCAACATCAGGCCTAACATCAAAAGCTAACTTTGCCTTGCTAAGAAAACTTTGAGGGAAGCAGAATAGCCTGTACACCACCACAATTCCTGCATTTGTCTTTACATACTAAGTGGATGTCCTAATGAATATATCCCTTGCAATGGGGCACTTCTATATGAGAAGTCAGATGCACAAATGAAGATGCTAATAAAGTTAAAAGGTACAGTATATAAACTGTAGTTCCACTCTCCTAATGTACAGAACAGAGACATGGCCACCAACTAGAAAAGAAGTCAGTATACTCTCCACCATGCAAATGAAGAGGTTGAGATGGTCAAATGGTTGGACGCTCCATGACTGGAAACAAAAAATATGGTTGTAAGGGGCCCAATGCAGGTTGCTCCAATTGAAGACAAATTGATGGAGGCTAGGCTTTGTTGGTATGGGCATATCCAGTAGAGACCGGTACTATATTGATAGGATGGCTCTTGCAATGATCTCAGATGAAAGATGACCAAGGGGAAGACCAAAGAGACTGTACACCGACCTTATATCAGTAGATCTTAGAGCAGTGTTTCTCAAACTGGGGTCGCCACTTGTGTAGGGAAAGCCCCTGGCGGGCCGGGCCGGTTTGTTTACCTGCCCCATCTGCAGGTCCGGCCGATCGCGGCTCCCACTCGCCGCGGTTCGCCGCTGCAAGCCAATGGGAGCTGCTGGAAGCGGCGGCCAGTACGTCCCTCGGAACGTCCCTGAGAACATGGCATATGATCATGAGTTTTGGAAGAAGGCTGTAAAAGTCACTGACCCTGAATAAGGGAAGTGGCAAAAAAGAAGTGGTCAGATACACCAAGCACAGCCACTCCCTTCCTCAACTCTCCTTAGGCTCATTCTTTACTGAGTAGCCAGCATGAAAGAGCTGCACTAACACATGGCCAGTAGTCTTCTCACTGTGTGGCATGCAAGATCAGGCATCTCATCCAGAATCAAACCATAGATAGTGCAGGTTTCATGCATGACCAACTTTATTTATTTTTCAGCATGAATTCACTGCTGCCCTGTCATTTTGGTAGAAATGGGACAGTGGGCATTGCCAAAGTAATGGACAGTAAAGACCTGGCCTAGGGACCAGTCTCTTCCCATGCTGGGAATCCAATGTGAGCATGTTATGCATACCGCTCTGGGCTCAGTCCACATAGTATGAGAGTCTTAGTCCCAACTACAGAACCTGGTTGTTTAGCATATGCTTTAGAGACATGTTTGCAGTGCTGGAGATCCCCTGTTTAAAGCCCTGGTATGTCAGCTAAAATGGCATCACAACAGTGCTAAGGGAAGTAATAAAATGGCTGACTCTGGAATTAATCATCCTGGCCTGCCAGATTTAGTGAGAGTAACAACAATGCACAACCTGTGGCATATTTAACTGTTATGATTTTGCTTCCTGTGCACTGAACCTTTAAATTTCTAGGAGACTGCTGACAGCTGGAAGCAGCTGCCATTTTGTATTTAGTTGAGGGGATGCACACAGTATGTTCTATCTTTTGTTGTTCCTTGATTTGCTGTTTTTTTTAATCTGAGAGAGAGAGAGAGAGAGAAACACACAAAACATTCAAACTGAAAGTATATGGTTGCTCTTTGTGTGTGGGGAAAAATAACATCAACCTTGGGGAATCCAGTGTCCACTGAAGTGTGCAGAACGACTCCTATTGATTTCAGTGGTCTTTGGATCAGGGCTGAAATTACTGTGTCCTATGAAGGTTTGCATTTTAGCATTTGAGGAGTCAAATAACATGCCACTGAGTGTTTTTTGGTACACTGTCAGATCAGAATCAGTCTGTGGTAGAAATATGTCTTAAAGGCACAATAGCCCCTACAGGTTAATGGATCGATGAGCAATAAGCAGCATGGGTTTATGAAGAATAAATCTTACCAGACAAATTTGATTGTTTTTTATAAAGAATTACAAAATAAGTAGATGAAAGGAAAGGGGTAGATGTAACATTTTGATTTCAGTAAAGCATTTGATAGTGTCTCATGAAATCTTTGTCACAAAATGAATTCAAATTGACAAATGTTCACACTGTCATGTGGATTGAAGATTGGCTGAAAGACTATAAACAAAGAATATGGATGTATTGAGTTGCAGCGAGATGTCAAGTGGGTTACATCAGGGACTGGTGTTAAATCCAGTGTTATTTAACTTCAACATTCTTGGTTTGGGAGAAAGGAGTATAAATAGCTAATTAGTGAAATTCACAGATGACATAGAACTTAAGATCAGAAGGGACCATTATGATCATCTAGTCTGACTTCCTGCATGATGCAGGCCACAAGAGTTGACCCACCCACTCCTGAAATAACTCTCCCTCTTGACTCATCTGTTGAAGTCCCCAAATCATGATTTGACGACTTCAAGCAGCAGATAATCCTCTAGCAAGCGACCCCTGCCCCATGCTGCGGAGGAAGGCGACAAACCTCCAGGGCCTCTGCCAATCTACCCTGGAGGAAAATTCCTTCCCGACCCCAAATATGGCGATCAGCTGAACCCCGAGCACGCGGCCAAGATTCTCCATCCAGACACTTAGGAAAAGACTTTCAATATCCCAACATTTATCATCGGTACTAACTACCAGCGGTGGCACATTATTGACCTATTGAGTGAATCAAGTTATCCTATCAAACCATTCCTTCCATAAACTTATCAAGCTTAGACATAATTTGGGAAGAGTTATGAATACCATTGTTGGGTGAAAAATAATGTATTAGATCATAGAAAGCTGGTGGGGGGGAATAATATGGGGCTTAGTCTTGGAAAATACAAGGTTATACCTCAGATATAAGCTGAAATACAAAAACATTCAATGATTATCTGAAAGCAGAAATTATAAAATACAATTGTGATAGATAATGGGCAGAGAATGTAGTGTGAAAAGGCAGTGATAGGGACTAGTTAAATTATGGGTGCAGAAGCAGAGTTATTAAAATTACATCATGGAACTGTGTTGTACAGTGCTACGAAATGTGAGTGTGACCAATTTAATAGTGAATATGAAAATACACCTGCTCTACATGGCTCTGATGCCTAGAACATTGCCTTCAGTTCTGGGAAGTGAATTACAAACAAAACTAAAGGAAGCTCAGATTACAGCAACAAAAATGATCAGGTGCAGGGATTGATTTATGAGGAAAGATTAAAAGGACTAAATACTGTGGGCTGAATTCTCTCTCACACTAAGACCCCTTTACATTGATGGTGTAAAGAGGTCTTGTTGTAAATAAGAATCTGGCACTACATATATGGTTAAGCAATAACTAAAGGTGTACATGCTGATAGTCTACAAATAACTGAAGAGAGTACATATCAAGAAGGGAGAGGAATTTAGCATGGTGCACAAAAGTATATCTAGAAGTAATGTATCGAAGCTGAGAAGAAGACATTTTAAAATGACTAGAAGCGCCAATGCTTGGCATATTACAAAATGTACTGTAAGGGAACGGTACTGCATGGGCATAGACTAACCCAATATCTTTTTCCAGCCTTTCATTTCTGTGACTGAATTCAACACACTTAATTCATTTTACTTCTTTATAGGGGTGTTCACAAGGGGGGGCAAGCAGGGGCAGGGGCACAGAACTCTTTTGGCTCTGGGGCCGGGGTGGAGAGAGCGAGCTCTTCTGACCCCAGGGCTGCAATGGGGACACAGATTGTGGCCCTCCAAAGGCAGTGAAATTTAAATGTCTGTGCATGCCCCTGTTCTTTAAATGAAAGATTCGAGTCATGGGCAGGATGGTAGACAAAGATAACTTGGACAATACCAGCTCTCATATGCAACATTTTTCCCATGACAGATGGTACTCCAAAAGCCAAGTCCTAGAAATATCACTGAATTATGGACACTAAACAGGATACAAATCTTTGCAGACTACAATGAGGAACATCAAACATTGTTGGGATATATATATCAATATACATGGATATATGAATCACAAGGGGTGTGTGTGTGTGTGTGTGTCAACATTCCCCCCTCTTGCTACATGATTAATGCCATTAATTATTGTGTCACTTTATTATTTTGCAAGCAATTTAATTTTATATATTACTTGCTCCAAAACTTTTTGTTGCTTTTTTATTTGGCAATATAAACATAGCATAATAAAGGTTAACAAAATTATTAATGCAAATAATATGACAATAGGATGTAGCATTAAATTTAGAGGAGCTGTGACACTGGGAGACCATTTTTTAAAAACATTATACTAATGCGAAATTGCTATATTTAAAAAAAAAAAGTATTTGACCATTCAGACACACCAAATAGATTTACATTTAGAGATGTTTTAAGGCTTGGACTTGTTTTAATTGGAATTTTACACTTTTTATTTTTTGTTTTGATAATGCACCAAAATTTTGTGTTACATGCATTTGTATAGCCTCTAAAATCTTACCCAAAGCTGACATTTTTTCGGTAACGTTTTAATATTAAATGAGTTTAAAACTTTAGCTACAGCACCAATACTACCTACGATATAATTTTTTATACCTTTTTTATTTTGTATAGTTTTGTTTTTTTATTGTTGTTACCACGCTTGTAATAGAGGCAAGTCATATGGCATACACTCCGGATATTGTGCACCTATGTTCACTTGTGCTTTTTTTAACCAGATTTTTTGATTTACAATAGTTGGGGCTTTGATTACTTTTCCCTTCCTATATGGGTGCTTGTTTGCCATGATTTTTGGTGCAATTTTGTTTACTGGTATTTGATTAATAAACATAAAAAACATATTTTTGAAAATATATTTCCCCATTAATTTTGTTAAAGCAACTTAATTTTATTATTATGGAAGGATTTACTATTACACCATATTTATATAATTTAAGAGCCATTGACTTATTTTATTTTACATGAGTATTAGCCAATTTTTGTTTATTAGTTACATTTAGGGTGACTACAATAAATTTTAAACGTTAAAAGGTACAGTTTAGAGTACTTATATTGAGATTGTTTTTATTATAACTAAATTTAAACATTAGGTGACTGTAATGGACCCTTGCTCTCCCATGCGGAGGGAGGCCCCTCATTCAGGTTGCTTCCAGGCTTGCCACACTGTCCTGAGGTCGTGACGGGAGGTCCCAAGGCATAGGCCGTCTCTCGGTCGGGCTTGTCTGGCCAAGGCACGAAGCTGCAGAAGGGCCTAGGGCCCTTGTCTCTGCCCTGAGGTGGAGCAAGGCCCCACAGATCCTCTAGTTTCCAGCCCCAAAATAGGGCTAGGCACGGTCAGGCTTTAGCCTGGGTTTGGGGAGGCTCAAGCTTCCAGCAATTAAACACAGCTTTAATTTACCGGGGTCTGGCTTCAGCCTGGGTGGGGCTCGAGCCACCCGCAAGGCAATTGCAGTCTATGGAGCTGGTGCGGGCCTGGGCTTGTGGAAGGTCAGGCTACCCGCAACTAAACACAGTCTCAGGGGCTGGCTCTAGCCTGGGCGGGGCTCCGGCAGCTAGCAAGGAGTCTTTACAGCTGACCAGGGCCTGGGCTTGCGGAGGCTCAGGCTGCCAGCAAACTAACAGTCTCAGGGGCTGGCTTTAGTCTGGACGGGGCTCAGGCCACCAGCAATGCACCAGTCTATAAGGGAGCTGGTAAGGGCGGCTCCTTCCCCAGAGAAGGAGCTTCTTTGTGCAGTATAGGACCTCAGCTGCCCCGGGGTGGGGTGGCAGGGGGACGTGGGACCACCCTACTCCACTGCGTCCCAGCCCAAGGTCCTGGCAGGGGCAGGATTGGCTGCCCCTCTGTCGGCGGGGATCCAGCCACAACACGCCGACTAACCCACACCTGACTCCGCAGCCAGCTGCTCTGGGGCTGCCCCTGGGCCACTTCCTACCTCCCCAGGGTTTGGTACCTCTCGCTTCCAGGGTTTCTCAAGGTACACCACGGCCGGCAGTCCGGGCCACTCCTCGTCGGGTGTAAGTTCCCCTCCCGGGCACGGCAGTACCGCAGGGGCGTCCTTGTTCTCCGCGGATCCCGCCTTGACTGAGCTGCGGGGCCTTCCTCTTATACTTCCAGCCCCACCCCGGCACTTCTGGCAAGGGGGGCGAGACAGGCTAGGCTCTGCCCACCAAGGGGCGTGTAGTGGACCCTCGCTGTCCCGTGCGGCAGGAGGCCACTCGGCCTCACTACAGTGACCTTCCCCCCTTAATATGTACAAATACCTTTATTGCTTTTTAAAAATTTTTGGCTTTAGATATTTTTATGTTACATTTTTGCCATTTTTTACCATATTTTAAATTTTACCTTAAAAGATATGTATATATATATATATATTTTTTGCATTTGGTTTTGTTTGGTTTGGGTTTTTTAAATTTTGTTTCACAAATAGTTGAATGTATTATTTTTTTGATGTATTCCTTTATTTTAGAGCTGCTTTTATATGTATATTTATGTACCCCTACATTTTTTTAAATATTAAAAAAAAAACATAAAAGCCAAAAAGCATATTTTTCCTTTTATGAGTTATGGGGATTTTTAATATTGAAGCCATTGTCATTATTCCATAGAAATAATGTCCGATGCTTCCGGCTATATTATTTTAAATACTTACAATAACATTTTTAATTTTTGCTTGAGCTCTAGTATTATTATTATTGTTTTTTAAATATAATGCACACAACACAATTATTTTACTAAGCACAAAATGCAAAGCAAAGCAAGCATAAGCAATAAGCTAATGACAAAAATTGTAGCACCGTATTTACACTTTAAATGTAAGGTTTGTACAGGATAATTTTTGGTGCAATTGAGCATTTATTTTTCTTGGTAAGATAAACTAAAAGAAAAAGAAAGGAACATTATTTAATTTTTAGGCCATAACTTTAATTGTGATGTGTGGACCCACTTTCCTTTTTTTTTGTTTTTGTTAATTTGCACTACAGTAGGTGAAATTATATTTATGATGGAAAATGGTTTAACCCATTTAGACTTTAGGACATGATTTTTTGATATTAATTTTAAATACATTACTTTATTTTTGATTTTTAATAATTTACTATTCTGAGCCACATGAGAATTTACATAGTTTTTTTGCATTTTTAATGGCATTAGTTATTTTAAATGTTATGTTTTTAAGTTTTATTGGTAACCTTTTTACCTATTGGGTAATTGATACTTTTTTGGGGGAGTTGGGGTACAATAAAGGGCTTTACAATTTTGCAATAAATGTGGTTTTCGCCGGCTCCCCACATCTTATGATCTTATAATTGAAAGAAATCTCAGCTGGCCATTGGAACCATTCTGATCTTTGAACTCTGGTTTAGTATGTTTGGGGTGTGAATGTGGAGTGAGTAAGGTTTGTTTTGTAATCAGTAAAAAGCATTTAAAATGTTATATATCTGCCTGCTCCCCATCCCGTAGAAAAACCTCTATTGCGGGTCTAACATGGTAGAGAATGCGGGCAAAAAAAAAAGTTTGGTTTACAAATGGTAGTTCATACCAAGTGTGGTGGTATGAATGACGCGTGCTTGACATGAATACGTGCGTTGCAAGTTGGCAACCAAAGCAAGAACTTAAGGTCAATAACTATTAGAACTATTTGTGCAAAACCAATCTTGTTATGTTCCGAGAAAAATACAGAAAATCAGCAGAAAAGGAAACAACACCAGCTGATATAAAGTTGTATAAATATTGAAGGAAATGGCATGCCTTGAATCATGGCAGCCCGCCCAAGACTGTCTCTTTGGAATTGTGTGGGTAGAAGGCCTAGTAAACAAAGGCAAAAATGACGCGACAAAATAAACATAAATGGTTGCCTATGATTTCTGCAAATCAAAGTAGTTTATTGATCCAGACCCCTGTGTAAATATAAATGTGGTTTTTATATGAACCATTCTGACCTTTGGACTCTGGTATAGTATGTTTGGGGTGTGAATGTGGAGCGAGTAAGGTTTGTTTTGTAATCAATAAAGAGTATTTAGAGTATTATATACCAACACTGTGTCTGGTATCTGCCTGCTCCCCATCCCGTAGGAAGACCTCTACTGCGGGTCTAACAACATCACAAGAAAAACCTACAAAACTGCAGGAGCCTGCCAGGTTACCCAAATGAAGTCAGTAAAAAGATAACTGACCAAATGAGAGAAGCAAGGGTAAACACTATGTATTACAGAGTACTGAATGGGAATGTAGTCTGTAACCCCATGAAATACTGCAACTATGTGCAATGGAGAATATGAAAAAGTAGGAATAGTTTAAACAAAATAACAGAATAATCTTGTCAGGAGATTTTGGATATCTAATCCAAATCCTCACATAGAGGGCCTAACCCTATCACAAGATCCTGAGGCAGAAAGGGCAATTGCAATCTGTGGATGTATAAAAAGGAGTACTGAGTAGGAGTTGGGAGTACTGTATCCAGCTCTGTTGTCAACATTTTAAAAAATGAAGTTGACAAGTTGAAGAGGGTGTAGAGAACAGCCACCAAAATGATTAGAGGGCTGGATAAACTTGGGTTACAGTGAGAAACTTGGAACTTTATTTGTTTAGGCTAGCAAAAAAGAAGATTAAGGGGTCTTGGTTAGTGTATAACTACCTTCATGGAGAGAAAATGCACAATATAGAAGACTCTTTGGTCTAGCAGAGAAAGCCATAACAAGAACCAATGTCTGGAAGCTAAAGCAAGACCAATTTAAATTAAGGCACAAATCTTTAAAGTGAATTGATTAACCATTGGAATTTTCTATCTTCATTTTCATAGAAAGACTGGATGCCTTTTGGGAAGATATGGTTCAGTCAAATAGGATGACTGGGTGAAATTCTATGGTCTGTTATATAGGAGGTCAGACTTGATGATTTAGTGGTCACTTTTGGCCTTAAAAAAAATCTGTGAAAGAAGAGAGTTCTGTGTTTGATTTATAATTAACTATTTTCTGAGCTATAATGAGCATCAGTAAAAACTCAAACATCTGCCACATTGCAATTTATTGTGGTACTGATCTGTTTCCTATTCTAAGTGTAGGGATATACCACAGTTACTACATGGCCTGGGAAAGTGAATGCTGAGTTTTCAGTTGTATCTACTGTACTACATGTAAAAGCAATGTAATGAAAATACATGTGTATATATATTGTTACGTTAAAATCAATTAGGAACACCTTCAGTGAGCAAAGATATTTAATTTCAGCTTAGGAACTAGTGGTGCAATATTTTAGACAAGAGAAGATGTAATAATGTGTCTGTTGCTAGGCTGTTACCATTGATGGATGAGATGCAGCTGGTTAAATATGGACTGATAGACAAGAAAGCCCTGTACTCGTTCTGTAAATAACCATTTTGTGAAACATAACTTTTGAAGACTGGTCTTATTCAAATATACAGCCCCATGCCATTATGTTGTGGAATTGTATTGCACTTCTGCAGGGTGACCTGAGATGCAGAAAATGGAGCTCCATAATTAAATTCAATTTAATAATAAAATAAAATAATTTTCTAGCACTTTGGTTTAATCATACGGATAGAAAATGGAAAGCTGATTCTCTCAATGGACATGGATCATACTGATAGAATTTGATGTTAATAGAGTTGCACCTGCTGACAGCATAACTGAGGTTTTGTCCTTTTAAGTTTAAGGGGCAGATCTTTACCCATTGATTTCAATTGAGCTACATCAATTTATAGCAGTAGAAGATCTGGTCCTAAGTATTTTAGTTGGCAGAAGTACTTCCTATCACAAGAAGGTGAAAAATTTGAAAGTCACCATTTTGAACATGGAGTACAGCTCTACAATAAACATGGTATTATAACAATGTTTTTACATTTCTACTTTTCTCATCTGAATTATTTTTGTAGTGAGTTATTCTCAATTGCCTTGCACATGTGCAGTCATATACACCAGTACACAATGAATACAAAGTGGAGAGAAAATGCTGCCAGATCAGCATGTTAGCATTTTACACTGACTTTGTGCAGGTTCAAATAGTTTAAATAGGAGCAAGACACTAGAGCAGGGATCGGCAACCTTTGGCCCCGCGGCCTGCCAGGGTAAGCACCTTGGCGGGCCGGGCCGGTTTGTTTACCTGCCGCGTCCACTGGTTTGGCCGATTGCAGCTCCCACTGGCTGTGGTTCGCCGCTCCAGGCCAATGGGGGCGGCGGGAAGCGGCGGCCAGCACATCCCTCGGCCTGCGCCGCTTCCTGCAGTCCCCATTGGCCTGGGATGGCGAACCACGGCCAGTGGGAGCCGCGATCGGCTGAACCTGCGGATGCGGCAGGTAAACAAACCGGCCCGGCCCGCCAGGGTGCTTACCCTGCCGGGCCGTGTGCTAAAGGTTGCCGATCCCTGCAGTAGAGAATCATAGGAACATGGGAATTTGCATACTGTATCAGACCCACATTCTATTTAGTTCAGAACCCTCTTTCCAACAATGGCCAGCTCTAGATATTTCAGAGGAAGATTCATGAAAACTTGCAACAGGCAGATATGTGGTAATCTGCCCTCCATGAAGGTCTCCTCCTGATTACTAAGAGTTAAAGATTGCCTAATGCTCTGAAGCATGAGATTTGATATCCCTTCCAAAATTTGTTTGCATTCACTATAATATTATATAACTTATTGTGTCCCTTAGCCTGACATCTCAGATGAGGTAGAGGCCTGGTGGTAGGAGAAGCCTGCAAGGGATATGGTTTTGAATCTCTGATTTAAGGGCCAGTTCAACACAGGCTGGCTATGCTACCCTTCAGGGGCCATCTGTCAGCTGAGGATTGCCAGACTGGGGACTGCAGGGGTTGGCATACGTACCATCTATGCTAGCTCTATGCCCACTGGGCTGTAGGAAGATGGTGCTAAAAGCTTGTAGAATAGCTCTGCCTGGGTGGTTCAAAGGGACACGATGAGAACAGAGACTGTGCCCCCTTGTGTTTCTGTTGATTGTGATTATTTTTGCTTTATGTGTAATGTATAAGGCTTGTCTGATACATTTTTTTTAAACAAAAAACAGTAGTAATGGATGAACCACAAAAACGTTGAAGTTTTGAATATTATTTGAAGGAAGGTGGTATGGGCCAAAAAATGGGTCAATTCTTATTTTAGTTCAACATCTTTGGTTTACATATAGATTTATTTAGTTACAGCCTGGCTATACAAGAGTAAATTGAAGCATTGCTTGTTCATGCATCCTGTTGAAAGGCCTTAATGTCAGTTCTCTGTTTCTCACTGCTAAGTTTTGAAATGTTGGTATTGAGGACATGTTACATCACCATGGTACTGTTTGTCTGAAATAGAGCTTGGAAAATAGTAGGAAAATTATTCAAACATTTTTGAATATTCTGAAATGCTTTTTCTGTTCATACCCCTTTTTAGTTTGCTCATCCATGAACATTTGGCCGACAGGGTTCTATTTGCAGGTTTGTTTAGGAGTGGCTGTTCTTCATCCAAGTACCCATATTCCCACACCAACCAGGGTAGCAGCATATGAATATAGGTATTTACTACCTGTGCCAGAAATTTTCCTTCTCTATTTGTATAGATTGTCATCCACCCATAGAGTGGGAAAAGTGCCATGTGACTGAGGTGACCAATCACACATCATGAATAATAAATAATGAGTGTTGAATAATCAAAGGCATAGTCAAAAAGCTCACAAACAGCTAATAGATTTTAATGTTTGCATAAACTGAACAATTATAAAGAATAAATGCATAATAAAAATGATGATGTTTGTGGATAATCTGCACAGAAAAAAAGGGCTAAATTTGTCAGATAAAATGTTTGCCTAGCTCTAGTGTGAAATGACATGTTGAACTCAATTCCACACTGAATAATTTCTTTGCAAGAAAGAGAGATTTGCAAGTAGTAAAATATCCCTCAATGATCACATAGGTCAAAAGTTGTGACATTTTTGTGTGAGATGTTGTTTTCAGTTCATTCCCACTGCAGATTGGCAGGGCATAAAGTACCTGATTTACCTGGATGACAAAATAATGAAGGCTCCATATGTGACACCATGGAAACAATGACCAAAAAACCCTCTATCACTATTAGAGAAATAGTCTCTTTAACATTTTAAAAGATCTCAGTGATTCATACCCCTCCTATAATGCTCAACTCATAGTGACATCTGTCTGTCTATCATTCTCCACTTTGCTGCACCAAACTTGTCTCATTTTCTGTCTATTTGTTCATGTGTTTGAATTATCTGTAAAGGTGCCAGTAAAGAAGTACTGTGTCGAAACATATAAAGATGCATAAAGTACCTTGGGAGGAATGCAGTCTGGTTGTCTCTACACTCTAGTCCTATCAAATCTCTTCAGGGTAGGAGACTCTAGTGTCTCTTTTTTATTTTAATGTGTCTTTCTTACCACCTCCTTCCTTTAATTTTAGCAAATATAATAGTCATGGGCATTGTATTTTATTTTTACCATCTGTCTTCCATTTTTATTAAATAGTTATGGCTTATTGTTAATTGACATTGCAGATTGTCCCTATTAAGTTTGTACTGCAATAATGCATCTGGATGTAACTGGGGGAAAGATTGCTGCCCAGCTGTTTTGACTACATATAATTCTAGAGCCTTAAAATTACACCTGTCCTGCAGAGGCTTTTGTGTTCTCCACACTGATTTCTGTTGAACACTGAGGTTTTGTTTAAAAAAACAAACCAAACAAAAACCTCCCTTCAGGACAAGTAGAGTGTTGAGGCTCCAGGACCATAACCTCAAATGATTCATTTGAAAGAATAAAAATCTCTTGCTGTTTTAAAAAGGCATCCAAAACCCTTCCATTGACTTCAGTAGGCTTTGAATCAGGCTATCTCTGAATACAAAAGCATCTAACCATACAAAGGAGCCCAAATAATGTTTAAAAAATAGAGTGTTAGTTAGAGTCTTTAGTGAGGCTGTATTCCTGTATGTTTTATTTAATAGTCCAGTGTACTAATTCTAGTCACATCACATATGTGGCAGTGTAAGCTTTAGGGGCCATTGAACACTATAAACTTTCCCAGTGTATCACAGTTATAGCTACACCTATGCTAACTAACTTTCTGCTGAGCCCCTGTGAGAATTCAGTGTTCAGTAGCCCTCAAAATTTCTCATTCCTTCCCTGTGGTTTAGCAGTTTCACATTGGGCTGCAATATAAAACATTTAAGGTCAGTGGTTCAATACCTCTTAAAGGACCTTTTTTAACAGTGCCTGAAAGGCACGTTTGTGCCTCTTTACTTATCAGTGTCTATTTCTTTGTTTCTATATTTCTATTTTGCACAGTTAAGGGGGACAATAGGTAGTAAAGATATTGCTGATATACGGTACTTACAACAAGCACACAGAAGCCATGAGCAAGCAGGCAAACGCTCATATGAGAGAACAAAAATACAAGATTAGTTCTAGAAATTGTGGGTGTCAAACAGCAAAAGCTTGATCCTGAGAGCTATTGAGCTCTCCTGGGAGGTGCTGGGAGCCCTCCTCTCCAGCTGAGGTCAGTGGAAGTTAAAGGCACCCAACTGGAATGCTGCTTCTTGCAGGATTGAGCCATGAGAGCTAGATTTTCTAAAAAGCCTGAGTCCCGTTTAGGCACCAAAAGAAGTGGGCAGATTTTCAGAAGAAAGCAGCACATTGGATGACTATAAATGTTACAAAGGCAGCTTCTGGGTTCTGAACATTTTTGAAAATCTGGCCCTTATACCCATGCCTAAATAGGTGCTGAGTGCTCTGATCTCTTTGGGGGGGAAAAATACCCTGGCCCTAAGTGCACTACCTATGAGGCATGGATCTTCACCACTAAGATGTGTGGAAAAAGATGTCACTATGAAACTGTGGAAAAAGGCCTGCATGGGGATATGGGAGAGTGGGTTCCATCTGAGCTCTGCCCTTGACCTGCTATGTAATCTTGGGCAAGCTGTTTCACCTCTGTTTTCCCCTTACTCTTTGTTTTGCTTGTCTGTTTACATGAAGTTTTTAGAATCATAGGATATCAGGGTTGGAAGGGACCTCAGGAGGTCATCTAGTCCAACCCCCTGCTCAAAGCAGGACCAGTCCCCAACTAAATAATCCCAGCCAGGGTTTTGTCAAGCCTGACCTTAAAAACCTCTAAGGAAGGAGATTCCACCACCTCCCTAGGTAACCCATTCCAGTGCTTCACCACCCTCCTAGTGAAAAAGTTTTTCCTAATATCAAACCTAAACCTCCCCCACTGCAACTTGAGACCATTACTCCTTGTTCTGTCATCTGCCACCACTGAGAACAGCCTAGCTCCATCTTCTTTGGAACCCCCTTTCAGGTAGTTGAAAGCAGCTATCAAATCCCCCCTCATTCTTCTCTTCTGCAGACTAAACAATCCCAGTTCCCTCAGCTTCTCCTCATAACTCATGTGCTCCAGCCCCCTAATCATTTTTGTTGCCCTCCGCTGGACTCTTTCCAATTTTTCCACATCCTTCTTGTAGTGTGGGGCCCAAAACTGGACACAGTACTCCAGGTGAGGCCTCACCAATGTCGAATAGAGGGGAACGATCACGTCCCTCGATCTGCTGGCAATGCCCCTACTTATACAGCCCAAAATGCCGTTAGCCTTCTTGGCAACAAGGGCACACTGTTGACTCATATCCAGCTTCTCGTCCACCGTAACCCCTAGGTCCTTTTCTGCAGAACTGCTGCCTAGCCACTCGGTCCCTAGTCTGTAACAGTGCATGGGATTCTTCCGTCCTAAGTGCAGGACTCTGCACTTGTCCTTGTTGAACCTCATCAGGTTTCTTTTGGCCCAATCCTCTAATTTGTCTAGGTCCCTTTGTATCCTATCCCTACCCTCCAGCGTATCTACCACTCCTCCCAGTTTAGTGTCATCTGCAAACTTGCTGAGAGTGCAGTCCATGCCATCCTCCAGATCATTAATGGTGCTGTCTCTTACTATGCATTTGCACAGTGCCTCACACAAGGGGCCCTGATCTTATTTGGTCTCACTATGCATTTTGCATCTAGCATTTTATTACAAGATCTAAAAGGCACAAGCATAATAGAAGAAAAATTAACATGGATTTGTACAGTGGGGGAAAAAGCAATAAACAGGGTCATCCTTGGTAGAACTGAGCACCTGCTACCTCTCACAGGCATGCCAAAATCACTTACACTGGCTGCTGAAATTCTACACTTAGAGTAAATAAACCCCAAACTAGAACTGGGTTTGAAGTATAAATAGCAAACTATTTATCCAACACACTTAGCCCTTTTTTCTCTTCACAAATTACCTGTGAACAAACATGAATTTTAACAAATATATTCATTATTCAAAATTGTTTGATTAATGTTTTATATGAACATACTTTGGCATATGGGATTCTGTGACCTATTAACTTTCTTCACTATTAGTGATGTGTGGCTAATCAGATAAGTCACTTTGTCCTGTTTTTATTGCTTATGTGGAAGGCTGAAACTTTATATGGGCAGGGGGAAGTAAACACTTCTGGTAAGAATATTCACATGCAAATACCTTGCTAACATGTATGTTCACAAGAAGAATAGCCATTTTCCCAGGCATTGATGCAAATGACTCATTTCCAAATGCTCATGGATAAGAAAGTAAAAAGGGGTATCAACATGTCTTAAGAAAAATGCCATGTAGGTGTGATAAAAAATTATTTCATCACTTTTTTCCTACTATTCACCCATTTCTACCCCAAACCATGTCAGTTTAACAACATTTTTGCACAGCCCTAACATTTTTATGAAGATACGTGCATGGTAGAATGAAGTAGGAATAATGCAAAAAAGGGTGAAATAGGAGCTCAGGATTTTCTAATTTGTAGTCAGGGTAGAAATGATCACAGAGAACATAAAAGAAGAACTGGATATGAAAAATAAGATTTTTTTTTTAATTCTTACAAATACAAAGTTATCAAAAGCTACAGGACTAAATTAGTCTGGTCTTGAAAAGTAATTCAGCATTTATATTGCTAACTGAAAGATATCCCTTTAGGACTGTGGGGAAAACAGCAGGTTACTAAGTTACGGTGCCTTTTTCATTTCTGCAATGAGTCACTTGAGTCATCTTCAGTTACAAAACTATAGTCATAAAAAGAATAACATGTTTAAGACCACTAGCTTCTGGAATCCACTGATCCATGCAATTGCTGTCACACTGGAGAAGGCAAAGTTTGACTTGACATTAGTTTCTTGTCCTTCCATATTGCATATGACATATTGTCTTTCTTTATGCATTTTACTTGCAGGATCTTGGCATTTGGAAGAAATAGAAGAATTCTTATTTGGCTGATATTCATTGACCAGTGTCAGAAGCCCTTTCGTCAATTTAGGGAATTGCACCAACACACATTTTTTTTAGGTTTATTGATATTGCATTCACAGCAATGTCATGAGTTTCATTTGAGGACTCAGTTCAGCAATTCCTGTGCTGAACAAAAATGGAATACAATGGAAAGCATGGGTGCCAGGTTAGTTGTTCGATGAGGAAAGAATGGGCTTGTGGCTAAGGAGGACACTAGGCCTCTGAAGGCTGGGTTAAATGCCCAGCTCTTCCATTGAATTTCATTTTGCCAAATCATTTGAGATCTCTAGGCCAGATTGTAAGCCACTTATATGCATGGTGAGCAGCTGCTCACAGGAGCAGCCCTGAAGTTTAAAGGCTTGTGCCTGTAACTGCTTGTCAGTCTGTGATTCACAAGCTGGCATTCATAGCCTCTGCTCCCACTCTATAAAATGAGGATACTACTTCCCTACCGCCGAGGGGAGCTGTAAAAACACAAACTACAATTTTCATAAGAGCCTAATCATAGTTAGGTTTGAAACTCCCTTAGGCTCTTCTGAAGATCCCGGACAAATTCACGAGGGTTTGCAAGATGCTCAGATACTATAGTGACAGGAGGTCATATTGTTCTAGTCCAGTGTAGCTTAGATGAGATGGGGAATGTATTTATTATTTAATGCTCTACACTCTTGAAGAGTTTTAATTTCCCCATGCTGCCTGTGATGGATTTTTGCTGTTTCACCTTTCTGTTGCTACCAATCCCACCAGTCACAGGCCCTAAACAACAAAGAAACAGCTTGCTTTGCAAAAACTTTCCAGACTCTCTGGGGAAGATCAGAAACTTGCAGCATATTTTAAACTGTTGTTCGATTTCCTGAGGGGAGAGAACTGTCTCTAGGCACAAATTAGTGCTACCAGTGGAAGATAGGGTTCAGCTGTTTATATACTAATATGCAGCAATTATGATAAAACAAAACTCATTCCAAAATTCTGCTGTAACTATGGTAACCTGCATTCAATGTATTCCATTAAAAATATAAAAAGCTACCCCAGCAGGAGTGAGTAAATATTATCTATTATTGATTTATGAATGTTCCAGTTTGTGAAAAGTGGTTAATATATTTTCGTCATAAAACACATTTGTTAAACCTTCCTTTGTATTGATAGTTATTGTCTGTTTAAATAGTGTCTGCCAGATATCATTAATTTTTACATCTATTTTGAATCACTATCTGCCTTCACTATAAAGACTCTGTTTTACACAAGGTCTTGGGGGCATTTCCTTGATTAACTCTGTTGTTTTGTTAAATTTCTAATTGGGGTCACTTCCAGTTGTATTCCACTTAAATTTAATAAATAAACCTCCAGCCCAAATGTGATTTTTGTATATTTTTCTTTTCAATAATAATAATAATAAAGTATTTAGCTATTTAAATATATGATGGACAGACAAGCTATACAGAGATTATCACTAGCTCCCCCAAATTACTTGTATATGAAAAATAAAATGCTGCAAACTAAACTAAAAACTTTTGAAATTTTGCTTAAAGTAATGTTTTCAAAGGACAAAGACATGAAAAATAGGTGCTGATTAATGTATGTTGACTGCCTTTTAGAACTGTTCAGTATATTTTATTGCCTTATATATTGAGCAATGATATTGAACTCAGAATAACAAACAGAGGAAGACGTGGTCCTTATCATTGTAAAGATCTTACAAATGAAGCACACTAATCTGGTTTCTCTTGTGTGAGTTCATAATTATTTCTTCCATGTATGCTCCTATGCACATCGCAGAGTATACATAGTACCACCATAAACACTACATACCCCAAAAGGAGTAGGTCTGGATCAGACCACATCACAAATAATAATATCACTATTGCTGGCACCAGTTGACTCCAGCATAGAGAATTAATTATTTTCTCTCACTCTTAGAAGAGGTCAAGGTTGAAGGTTGCTGATAGAACAATGTGAGAAGCTTGCACTGTTGCTACCCATGCTGCACTACGCCTGTGGAGAAACAGAGAACTTAAGTCTCCAGAGCTATGGATCCACCATGTTCCACAAGCATAAATGCACACATGAAGATCTTCCCTCACAATATGTGCAGTGTTGCAGTTGACTTTTTCTTCCACAAGGCAGTTTCAGGTACACCTAACAACATTTCTAATAGTTTAAGACAATGGTATATCAGAAGTGCTGTAGGAAGAAAGAAACATGATAAGATAAAATGTTTTCCACATTGTATTCATAACCCAAGCCGTCCATCTGGTTGCTTGGTCTTGTTGTATGAACTTATTCTCTGCAATATAAAGTGCTGATATGGATTACTGGGCTGTTGTTCTGACTAAAAAGTGCTGTCATTCATCTTTTTTTGCTGTGGCTATGGGCCATTATTTCCAATAGCTGTAGCTGTCACTTCCAGTACTGTGACCCATCAGGAAATCTCACAGGATATTGAAAGAGTTTTCACAATGGCCTGCCAAGGCTGTAATTTACAGGGTAGCAGAAGGGGCAACTGCCTACTGGTCTTAGACTTATCACTCATTCCCTGAAAAGCTTAAACAAGCACAAGTAGGCATGCTTTTCATGCTGTTCAGCTGTCCACCTGCAGCACCAGTGTTAGCTCAAGAATCCTAAGACTGTATATTTTCCCTCCACTTGCTGTCTGCCAGCATTGTTGTTAATGTGACCCAGAAGTCTTTGCTCTTGTCAGTGCTCACAGCCTTCTGGAAAGTATCAGCACCACTGCAGGCAGTCAGGAACAATTTATAGTCTCAGGAGGTCTGGAGATACAAACAAGCTACAAAGACTCAGCTGGGGAAACGGATACCATTCTGTTTGAATGAAGGAGGGATTAAATATCTGGCTCGGAGTATGCCTATGTGAGGGAGAGGGTGGTAGCATCTTGTTGTGAAAGGCTAATTTTTCCATGTGTTGGCTCATTGTTATAAGCTCTTTATATTTGTCTGATGTTTCCTCCTGTTGTCTGTATTTTCATCCAAAATACAATTTCTCTCATCTCTTCCTCACACACAGACCCCTCGCCAAATATATATATAAAATCCAGGAGGCAAATCTACTGAAGAACTTCTATTAAGTTGTTAACATTATTGGAAAATGTTTGCTTCTTAAATGAGGACATAGGCTTCACATCTTTAGCTGACCCTCATGTCCTGTGTGCAGTGTTGTTTGATACCTCGTATCATCAACAACTACAACACATACTTGATGGGGACCCCATCCCGAAAGAAATCTTTCCTGAACCCCCTCTTCTGGCCTTCAATCAACCTTCCAACCTATCCAATCTCATCATCAGAAGCAAGCTCCCCACAGACCAGGACACACCAACTCAAATTGGCACCAGACCCTGCCAGAGCAACAGATGCAAAACCTGTAGACATATCTCCACTGCTGCAGTGATCAACACCCCCCACAACATACCTTTCATGATCCATGGGTCCTACACATGTCTGTCACAACATTGGTTTACCTCATCCAGTGCACTAAATGCCACAATAGTAACTATGGGAGTAAAACCAGACAATCACTATGCTCTCAAATGAACTCTCACAGAAAAAAGATAAGAGGAAAAACACCACGTCACCTGTGGGTGAATACTTTTCACAAAGCGATCACTTTATATCTGACTTATCAGTCCTCATCCTTAAAGGAAACTGGCACAACACTTTCAAAGGACGAGCCTGGAGCTTAAATTCATAACTTTGCTAGGCACTAAAAATAATGGACTGAATAGAGACACTGGATTTATGGCTTACTACAACAAACTGTAACTCACTAATAAACCCCTCCACCTGCTCCCTCCACTTCCTTTCTTCCCAAAGGGCAGGTCTTCACTACCCACTGGATCGGCGAGGAGTGATCGATCTATCGGGGATCGATTTATCGTGTCTCGTATAGACGCGGATAAATCAATCCCCGAACGTGCTCCCCGTCGACTCCGGAACTCCAGCTTGCGAGAGGCAGAAGCGGAGTTGATGGGGGAGCGGCAGTGGTCGACTGGCCACCGTCCTCATGGCCAGGTAAGTCGACCTAAGATACGCCGACTTCAGCTACACTATTTGCCACTTTACCTTGAGTGGTTCTTTGAAATACGTGTTAACTACTTATGCCAAACAATTTGTTCCATCTTGTATTTAGCTGTGACTCTCTGAGTAATTTTCCCAGACCCAAAGAAGAACTCTATGTAAGCTTGAAACCTTCTCTCTCTCACCAACAGAAATTGGTCCAATAAAATAGATCACCTCACCCACCTTGTCTCATGCCCTTGTATGATAACTAAGCTTGTCACCATTGTTATACTTGAAGCTGGGCAGACAATTTGTAGTGAATAACTTATTTGGAAAATCTAACTGTCCAAAAATTGTGTATAAGAAGATTGATTTTTTTTACCTCAGATGTATTTGTAGTTCAAATTGCTTGCTGAATAATTACAGTGAATACTTTTTTCTAAATTCTATTCTAAATTTCAGTGGTCATTAACTGAGACATGGTTCACCTGATATGTTTCTGTTACCTGACTGGATGAGCATAACTGCTAAAATCAGGTTTCTAGTGCAAAAATCAAAAATGCTTTCCCTGAGTATTCTCTAATATTTGCTTAAAATTCTGTTTTGGTGATTGTACCTACCAGTACATTCATTTACTAGACTATCTGCAGAGAGCAAACACAAAAGGAATGTGACTATAGATCAAGTACATTTGATTAAAAATTTGAATTTTTTGCAGAATAATCTTCCAGGTCTAGTGCTACTTATTATGGTCCTGATTCACTAGGACATTTTGTTTAATCATATTCCCTCAGCCATTCTCTCAAACTATGCCCACCTTCAACGAGAGCTGAGAGGGAATCAGATTTTCTGCTTCACAGAAAATTGCAATTTTGCATTTCTTTCCCTTTTTCAAAATGGAATACGGAAAAAAAAATCAAATTTCCCACAAAATAAAATTTGAAAAAAGCTGACCAAAACGTGTAGGTAAAATTAAAACACTTCTTGTTCTGGTTTCAACTTTTTAAAGTACTATTATATAACATATGAAATGAAAAGTCATTTTTGAAATGGAAAATCAAAACTGTTCTGTTCGGTAAAGGTAGGAACATTCCATTTTGACCTTATCAGAATGCTCTGCTCTGTTTCTTTTTATAAATGAAATGTCATAAAAATAAACATGTTTTGCTTTCACTGAATTGGCTTTTTCCTGTGGAAAAATGTTTAATCAGAAATTTTCTGACCTGCTCAACTTGAAACCCCTCTGATTGAGGATGGTAGTGTATTACAATAATAATTTGTCTTCTCCTCATCGATGGCCATGTTTCACTAGCATTTTCATTTAACAAACACTGTCTCTAGCTGCTTTGTTTCTATGCAGCACAGAAACAAGACACAAAATCTATTATATTTTAGAACCCCTCCACAAATTCTAACCTGGAGAAATGCAATACTGTAGACATGTAATACCATGAACATGATCGATATCTTTGAGAGGAAAGCTGAGTCAGAAGCTGATCCTTCCAGTGTCTCAGCAGCTTATAGTTTACCAAACCATATCTTGCCATTCAACAACTGCTGAACTTCTTACCTGTTAAACATTGTTATGTTTCTGTCATGAAGGTGAAGGAACCATAACTCAAAAAGCCCCAGGCATGAGTGAGTTACCAAGGACTTCCACATAAGTGAAAGAAATATAATTATCACTCTTCATAGAACAGACAAAATTTATTTTGGCGGAAGTAAGGAAGGCTTGAATTTCTGTGTGAAGGATGTGACACAAATCAGCCTTGGCAGCTGTCCATGATTAAGCCTTGGTGGATGTTTATCATTAATAAGGATGGTAAAGTAACTCCTGTACATTAGGATTCAACCCAAACTGTCATTGCACACCTAAGGACAACCTTAAATGGAACTTTGTTTTAAGTCTGAAAAATTTTGGTTAACTTTTATATTACTGATCTGGATGAAAGGAGGAAGTACGTCACATTAGAGAGCTTGACTCCACAGACATCTATATTCTCGGAATCGGGTAATCTATGTCTCATATTGGCTGTCTTTGGTGGTCAGATGCTTCCACCCTAGAATTCACAGGCCAGGACCTTATCTTGTGTAAATTGCTGTAATTCAGTTGACAACAGTTGACTGTACATACAGTACAAATAATTCCCATTATGTTAATGGAAATTACTTGATTGAAGTCAATCAGAGCTACTTATACATTCCATGTAAGGAGAAACTAGTTGCGGGTCAGTAATATGCCAACATCACATTCCACTTTGGACATGTGTACCTAAGATCTGCCATCCCTGTCATAGTACAGATAAAAACCATGGAGCATTTGTTTTAATTATTGTCCAACCAAATTATGCTATGAAGAAAGGAAAATAAAATGTTATTTAGCAATAGTTTTTTAAAAGTGATTCCCAAATAGAAGTGAAAAGCTTTTAAGATAAAAATGTCACTTAAACATTTATAAATATGAACAAAATTTAAAGAATGGAAATTCAACTAATGTGCATTCTGCTGAATGCTGCTTTAGGGTCACTAGAAGCAAAAGGGTTTCTCTCAGTGAGTCTCAGTGCCCAAATTAGGTGGGAATAAAAAGCTTTTTTTCTGCCACACAAACCCCTCAACTTAATATGATTATGTGCATTGTGGATAATGATTATCTAGGTGGGAAATAAAAGTGATCCACTGCAGGTGGGTAGAGATGGGAAATGTGAGGAGATATGCAAAAGGGTATGTGTCCATTTCTGAACCTTCTGCAGACTGCTCCCCTCACGTATCCACCAGAATGAGGAACAGACACAGAGGCTCTGTGGAGCCTGCTTTCCATCCACACATAGGTAAGGGAGGTGAGCATACCAGTGAAAGGGATTAAGGGGGTGCTTTACTTTACTTCCTTAGGCAAGTGTAGAGGATAGGTCACAATATGACCCTTAGACTGTAAGGTCTGCAGGGCAGGAAATGTCTCATAGACTTTAAGGTCACAATGGACCATCATGATCATCTAGTCTGAACTCCTGCCCATTGCAGGCCGCGAACCTCACCCACCCTCTCCTGTAATAGACTCCTAACCTCTGGCTGAGTTCCTGAAGTCATCAAATAATGATTTGAAGACTTCAAGTTACAGAGAATCCACCATCTGCACTAGTTTAAACCTTCAAGTGACTCGTGCCCCATGCTATAGAGCAGGGGTCGGCAACCTCTGGCACGTGGCTCGCCAGGGTAAGAACCCTTGCGGGCCGGGCCAGTTTGTTTACCTGCCGCGTTGGCAGGTTCGGCAGATCGCGGCTCCCATTGGCCGCGGTTCGCCATCCTAGGCCAATGGGGGCTGCGAGAAGCGGCGCGGGTGAGGGATGTGCTGGCCGCGGCTTCCCGCTGCCCCCATTGGCCTGGGACAGCGAACCGCAGCCAATGGGAGCCGCGATCGGCCGAACCTGCCGATGCAGCAGGTAAACAAACTGGCCCGGCCCGCAAGGGTGCTTACCCTGGCGAGCCGCGTGCCAGAGGTTGCCGACCCCTGCTATAGAGGAAAGCAACCCTTCCCCTCCCCCCGCTCCCGGGTCTCTGCCAATCTGGCCTGGGGAGAAATTCCTTCTGGACCCCAAATAGGGTGATCAGTTGGATCCTGAGCATGTGGGCAAGACCCAGCAGCCAGACACCTGGGAAACAATTCTCTGTAGTAACTGACAGCACTCCCCATTTAGTGTCCCATCACTGGCTGTTGGAGATATTTGCTGTTAGCAGTAGCAGATTGGTTACATGCCATTTGTGGCAGTCTCATCATACCATACACTCCATAACCTTATCAGTCTCAGTCTTGAAACCAGTTAGGTTTTTTTGCCTGCACTATGCCCTTTGGAAAGCTATTCCAGAACTTGAGTCTTCTGATGGTTCGTCTAATTTCAAGCCTAAACTTGTTGAATGGTAGTTTATAGCCATTTGTTCTTGTGTCCAAATTGGCACTTAACTTAAATAACTCCTCTCCCTCCTTAGTATGTATCCCTCTGATGTATTTATAGAGAGAAATCTAGGGTGCCCATACATCCCATTTTGGCCAAGACAGTCCCCTTTTTAAGCCCTGTCCCGGCCATCCCAACTTTTTTGGCAAAACAGGCCATTTGTCCTGTTTGTTCTCACCAACTCATCAGCTGGAAAGAGCAAACTGGACAAATGGCCAGTTTAGCCAAAAAAGTGCGGTGTGACCCCTACTGGGGCATAGGGGAATGTGCTGGGCGAGGCAAGCGGCAATGCCAGCCCCACGTGGGAGGAGGGCTCAGGAGAGTGGCTAGGGCCAGACCAGCCCTGCGTGGGGGAAGAAGGGGACCTCAGGCCATCCCCATACAGTGTCTCATTTTTCCTTTGGGAAAATACAATCACCCTAGAGCAATCATATCTCCCCTCAGTCGTCTTTAGCTTAGGTTAAACAAGCCAAGCTCTTAGGTTTTTCATTCCTCGGATCATCCTAGTAGATCTTCTCTGAACCTGTTGCAGTTTGAATTCAACTTTCGTAAACATGGAAGACCAGAATTGCACACAATATTTCAGATGAGGTCTCACAAGTGCTTTGTATAACTGTACTAACACTTCCCTGTCTCTGCTTGAAATACCTCACCTGATGTATCCTAGGACAGCATTAGCTTTTTTCACAGCTGCATCACATTGCTGGCTCATAGTCATACTGTGATCAACCAATACACCTATGTCTCTTACTAAGTGTATGTCATCACTAGCAACGTTAAAGTGCTGTGTAGTTGCGGCACCAGTGCTGGGAGAGAGCTCTCCCAGTGCTGTAAAAATCCCAGCCCCACAAAGGGAGTAGCTACCAGCACTGGGAGCATGGCTGGTGCAGTGCTGGTGCACTGTCTACATTGCCACTTTACAGCGCTGAAACTTGCAGCGCTCAGGGGGGTGTTTTTGCAGTGCTGTAAAGTGGCACTGTAGACAAGGCCTTAGTGTATGTACAGCACCTAGCAAAATGGGTCTCAGAGCTCAGTTGGTGCCTCTGGGCATTATTATAATAATTACCCATTCATCCTGTGGCATGGAATCAAAACATAAGGAGCTAGGAGTTAATAAACCAAATCATTTGCATAATGTCACAACCCAGCCCACTACCACACTGTGCAGTCACCCATTCTGGTGTAAATGGACCCAGTGGCTGAGTCCCCCAAGCTTCTAAGCCCACTGGGTCTGGGTAGAGTCTAGTCACTGTTTCTACCTCTGGATCTATAGCAAATAATCTTCTTGTCTGAGTTTTGCCTTGGAATATGGGACCTTGTCCTGGGCAAAAAACTGGTTTTTTTTGTTTGTTTTTTTTCAGTTCAGGCAGTTCTGAAAAATCAGAAAAAAAATTGGTTCAGGTTGAACTTGAATTTGGGTGTCTAACCTTGAGTGCCTTAACCCCACTGGGCTACAATCATTTTCAATTTTATTTCTGTTCCCTTGTGAGCCTATACTGAATTATCCCCCCTCTCTTCTTCTTGAAACTATTCATGATTTTGGGTCAAATTTCCAAATAGGTCGGGGTTGGCCAAAACTGCATTTTTCTGTGAAAAAACTATTTGTCTGAACATTTTTGCCCTGCTCTACCCTCAGTCAGCTGCTCCACACCATGAAACTAGTGCCTCAGACCTCCCGAGCCCCTCCCTCCATTTGTATACACATGCTCCCTCGGAGTCCCATCTAGGCAGTTGTTATTGTGGGCTTCTAGTTTATTCCCTTTGGGGGCAATGTGGTAGAGAAGCAAGGAACACAGGCTTAGCAAAGGAATTTCTTAACTGCTGTCTCTTTAGTCTTAAAAGTCGATAGAGTTAGATATTTGCAAAATAACATGTCCTGGAAGACAACCTCCCCTGGTCTGAACTCACCCCTTCTCTGAGAGTCCAAGCCCGGTCAGCAGTTCAGGCTAGGCAGACTCCCGCCCCTCTTCTCCCATATTCATCCTGCCTCCACACAGTGATGGTTGCCCTCATCCTGCTCAGAGAAGAACTCCTCTTAACCACTGTCTCTCCCTTTTGTTATGTGCCCAGCGTGAGAAGCTGAAGATCTACCAGCCTTGCTGGTGCCTGTTGTTACATGGGGTTGGGTCAGCAGTTCAGACAATCCAAGTTGATGTCTCCAGATTGCTCTGAGATGGCTTCTTAGGGATGGTTCATCAATGAGATGTCAAACACCTTTCTTAGGTAGGGTGGTTTTCTGGAATGCAATTCAACAAGCTTGCTTTGGGCAAGGTTAGACATGTGTTCGACAGATAAAACAGAATGGTGGTCTGTTGTATTAATGTAGATGGAATACATAGGTCCAAGGAGATAAAGGTGTTAACATGACCCAGTCGCTGTCCAACCTTAAACTGTGCTAAACAAGGTTTGGGGCCTAGTATACAGAGATCTGTGCTGGCTTATTACTATGGCCATTATTAAAAATCTTTATATTCCTTTATTTAAGATACAGAAAAGAAGGAAAAACAGTTCTAGCTTTTTGAAATGTAAAGTATTAAGGAAGACTTTCATTTTAACAACATCCCTCGTTCTCTTTTTGCCTCTGGTGGAGAGTTTTTAGAAGGAACCCCCCTATTTGACAGTCTTTTAGGTGGCATTAAAAATTGTAATTGTCTTTCTTTGGAAAAAGTTAGTTGAGATGGGCTGGAGCTGTTGTTGATGGTGGTGTTAGTCAGAGCCCATTTCCTTGTGAAGGGGGTGTGCAAGAGGTTCTCTGGGGCAGCATGAAGAAAATGGGATCCCGTGGGTCCAGTTGCTGTAATAGCAGGAACAGGATAAAAATAGAATGGGTATTGTGAGATAAAAATAGAGGGGGTATTGCGGGGTAGGACGGGAGTGGGTTTTAAAAAAAATAGTCCTCCCGTGCCATAAACAACATGAATGCCCTGGCCTGCAGCTGCTGCTCTCCAGCCACCCAGCTCTGAAGGCAGCGCTGCTGCCAGCAGCAGTGCAGAAATAAAGGATTACTTCATATTACAAGTAACGAGGGAGTGTATGACAAATTCTGTGAATGGTAAGGTGAGAACATGACTGGAAAAGTTTGTGCAGCACTGTCCTAGAGGACAAAGTAAGACAAGCACACATGAAAGGGGAAAGAAGAGAACAGCAAAGATAGAAAATGCAGCTTGTATCTCTGGTGTTGATTTTCATTGGCAGCCTTGCTGCTGCAAAAGCGCAGGCCCAGCACACAGTCTCATTAGCTACGCCAAGACTTTGCAAACTTGTATCAGTGTCAGGGCATTTAGGGCATTGCTTTCACTTGCCTTTCTAGTCACAGTCTTACAGCAGTATTGCGAAACATGCAGTCTTGGCCAGTTAAGCCAGACTCTTATTAGACAGAAGGAAGAAGGAGAGAGATTAGAAATAGAAGAATAAGGTGGGGAAGGAAAAGTATACATGGGGAGAGGCAGAAAAACAAAGTCTCACATCCCAGCTGGTGATTGGGATTCAGCTGGAACTCCTGGAAGTGGCAATGTCATCTGGATGCCTGTTAATTGTGCTTTTACTCTTTTTTGCCTCCTACACCAATTTACCTCTGAGTCCCCCTCTTTTTTAAAGACCCTAAAAGGGAGTGATGGATGGAACAGCCCATCATCTCATTATTTTCAGGCCTAATTTCCAATAAAACAATTTAATTCACTGATTTCCACTTCTCTTGTTTACTAGGCATGGTCTTAACACAAACCTTGCATTTTATCAGTAGACCTTTTAGTTTGGACTCATTCAATCTTTGTTTTCCTTTTGCACCTTTTCCCATCAGCATTTGTTGTTGTAAGTTCGCATTTTATGAACTTTCACTCACTTTTCACATCTGAGCCTCACCACTTTGGAAGCCCAATTATTACAACAGGTTCTAATAAGAAGCAGAGGTTACAATATAAAATGGACATCATGATTTGATACTGAACTATCNCCTCTGCAACTTGAGACCATTACTCCTTGTTCTGTCATCTTCTATCACTGAGAACAGTCTAGATCCATCCTCTTTGGAACCCCCTTTCAGGTAGTTGAAAGCAGCTATCAAATCGCCCCTCATTCTTCTCTTCTGCAGACTAAACAATCCCAGTTCCCTCAGCCTCTCCTCGTAAGTCATGTGCTCCAGCCCCCTAATCATTTTTGTTGCCCTCCGCTGGACTCTCTCCAATTTATCCACATCCTTCTTGTAGTGTGGGGCCCAAAACTGGACACAGTACTCCAAATGAGGCCTCACCAGTGCTGAGTAGAGGGGAATGATCACATCCCTCGATCTGCTGGAAATGCCCCTACTTATACAACCCAAAATGCCATTAGCCTTCTTGGCAACAAGGGCACACTGTTGACTCATATTCAGCTTTTCGTCCACCGTAACCCCTAGGTCCTTTTCTGCAGAACTGCTGCCCAGCCATTCGGTCCCTAGTCTATAGCAGTGCATGGGATTCTTTCGTCCTAAATGCAGGACTCTGCACTTGTCCTTGTTGAACCTCATCATATTTCTTTTGGCCCAATCCTCTAATTTGTCTAGGTCCCTCTGTATCCTATCCCTACCCTCCAGCGTATCAACCACTCCTCCCAGTTTAGTGTCATCTGCAAACTTGCTAAGGGTGCAGTCCACACCATCTTCCAGATCGTTAATGAAGATATTGAATAAAACCGGCCCCAGCACCGACCCTTGGGGCACTCCACTTGATACCGGCTGCCAACTAGACAAGGAACCATTGATCACTACCCGTTGAGCCCGACCATCTAGCCAGTTTTCTATCCACCTTACCGTCCATTCATCCAGCCCATACTTCTTTAACTTGCTGGCAAGAATACTGTGGGAGACTGTATCAAAAGCTTTGCTAAAGTCCAGAAATAGCACATCCACTGCTTTCCCCTCATCCACAGAGCCGGTTATCTTATCATAGAAGGCAATTAGGTTAGTCAGGCATGACTTGCCCTTGGTGAATCCATGCTGACTGTTCCTGATCACTTTCCCCTCCTTTAAGTGGTTCAGGATTGATTCCTTGAGGACCTGTTCCATGATTTTTCCAGGGACTGAGGTGAGACTAACTGGCCTGTAGTTCCCTGGATCTTCCTTCTTCCCTTTCTTAAAGATGGGCACTACATTAGCTTTTTTCCAGTCGTCCGGGACCTCCCCCGATCGCCATGATTTTTCAAAGATAATGGCCAATGGCTCCGCAATCTCATCGGCCAACTCCTTTAGCACCCTCGGATGCAGCGCATCCGGCCCCATGGACTTGTGCTCGTCCAGCTTTCCTAAATAGTCCCGAACTACTACTTTCTCCACAGAGAGCTGGTCACCTCCTCCCCATACCGTGCTGCAGAGTGCAGCTGTCTGGGAGCTGACCTTGTCTGTGAAGACAGAGGCAAAAAAAGCATTTAGTACACTAGCTTTCTCCACATCCTCTGTCACTAGGTTCCCTCCCTCATTCAGCAAGGGGCCCACACTTTCCTTGACTTTCTTCTTGTTGCTAACATACCTAAAGAAACCCTTCTTGTTACTCCTAACATCTCCGGCTAGCTGCAACTCCAAGTGTGATTTGGCCTTCCTAATTTCACACCTGCATGCCTGAGCAATACTTTTATACTCCTCCCTGGTTATTTGTTCAATCTTCCACTTCTTGTAAGCTGTTTTTTTGTGTTTAAGACGAGCAAGGATTTCACTGTTAAGCCAAGCTGGTCGCCTGCCATATTTACTTTTCTTCCTACACATGGGGATGGTTTGTTCCTGCAACCTCAATAAGGTTTCTTTAAAATACAGCCAGCTTTCCTCTACTCCTTTCCCCCTCATGTTATTCTCCCAGGGGACCTTGCCCATCAGTTCCCTGAGGGAGTCAAAGTCTGCTTTTCTAAAGTCCAGGGTCTCTGTTCTACTGCTCTCCTTTCTTCCTTGTATCAGGATCCTGAACTCGACCATCTCATGGTCACTGCCTCCCAGGTTCCCATCCACTATTGCTTCCTCTACTATTTCTTCCCTGTTTGTGAGCAGCAGGTCAAGAAAAGCTTTTCCCCTAGTTGGTTCCTCCAGCACTTGCACCAGGAAGTTGTCCCCTACACTTTCCAGAAACTTCCTGGATTGTCTGTGAGCTGCTGTATTGCTCTCCCAGCAGATATCAGGGTGATTAAAGTCACCCATGAGAACCAGGGCCTGTGATCTAGCAATTTCTGTTAGTTGCTGGAAGAAAGCCTCGTCCACCTCATCCCCCTGGTCTGGGGGTCTGTAGCAGACTCCCACCACGACATTACCCTTGTTGTTCATACTTCTAAATTTAATCCAGAGACACTCAGGTTTTTCTGCAGTTTCGTACTGGAGCTCTGAGCAGTCATACTGCTCTCTTACATACAAAGCAACTCCCCCACCTTTTCTGCCCTGCCTGTCTTTCCTGAACAGTTTATATCCATCCATGACAGTACTCCAATCATGTGAGTTATCCCACCAAGTCTCTGTTATTCCAATTACATCATAATTCCCTGACTGTGCCAGGACTTCTAGTTCTCCCTGCTTGTTCCCCAGGCTTCTTGCATTTGTGTATAGGCACTTGAGATAACTCGCTGATTGTCCCGCTTTCTCGGTCTGAGACAGGAGTCCTCCCCTCTTGCGGTCTCCTGCTTGTGCTTCCTCCCAGTATCCCACTTTCCCACTTACCTCAGGGCTTTGGTCTCCTTCCCCCGGTGAACCTAGTTTAAAGCCCTCCTCACTAGGTTAGCCAGCCTGCTTGCAAAGATGCTCTTCCCTCTCTTCGTGAGGTGGAGCCCGTCTCTACCAAGCAATCCTTCTTCTTGGAAGACCATCCCATTGTCGAAGAATCCAAACCCTTCTCTCCGACACCATCTGCGTAGCCATTCGTTGACTTCCACGATTCGACGGTCTCTACGCTGGCCTTTTCCTGCCACAGGGAGAATAGACGAGAACACCACTTGCGCCTCAAACTCCTTTATCCTTCTTCCCAGAGCCACGTAGTCTGCAGTGATACGCTCAAGGTCGTTCTTGGCAGTATCATTGGTGCCCACGTGGAGAAGCAGGAAGGGGTAGCGATCCGAGGGCTTGATGAGTCTCGGCAGTCTCTCCGTCACATCTTGAATCCTAGCCCCTGGCAAGCAGCACACCTCTCGGTTTTCCCGGTCAGGGCGGCAGATAGATGACTCAGTCCCCCTGAGGAGAGAGTCCCCGACCACCACCACCCTCCTCCTCCTCCTGGGAGTGGTGGTCGTGGAACCCCCATCCCTAGGACGGCGCATCTCATGCCTTCCAACCAGTGGAGTCTCCTTCTGCTCTGTTCCTCAGATGTTCCCTCAGATGTATCCCATAGCATTAAAACAAACCCTATCAAATACCCATATCACACTTTTGTAGACTATCGGGTAGGTACCATTTAAATATGCCCTACTGATATGAGATGTAGGTGGAGCATGCATTTCATTAACAAACCATCTGTTCACAGCCTCAAATTCACTGCCGGGACCAAGCTAAGGAAAGCATAGAAGGAAGAATACAGAAAAACATCAGTTTTATGATTAGAAAAACAGGATGCTGTTCATGTAAATTCCTCATCCGGCAAAGCAAATAAGAAAACAGTTTTTAGACTGAAGTGTAATCTGAATAGAATCCACTAAAATAATAAATTGGAGACAGAATTTAATTATTGCTTTTCTCTGCATGAGTTGCTCCTTGGCCCCTTTGCAAACTTGCTAGCACTTATTTTCTATTCTTCTCTTACCCTTTATCTGTTGACATTATTTACATGCTGAACTGTGATGTGTTTACCATACAATTAGAATAGATCTGTATTTTAATTAAATATCAGTTCAGGATCACAGCTTCAAGCTACTTTTTCAGCACTGATAGTGATCAATAGAAGTAGATGTTGAACAAAGAAGACAAATAGATTTTTCTGGGAAGTCTGGGTTTTTTAAAAAATAAATTTCTTCTCCTTTAGCCCTTTTCTTACACTGAATGAAAAGATTATATTTCCTGCTTCCTTTTAGTAACTCAATGACAGGCATTTAGAAAGTTGAAAGCTGATACTAACTGCCACATCATTTTACTTAATTGACACCCTTACTTTTTTCTCTGTAACTCACCATGACAGCTATGCTCATGTGAGATGTGGCAGCTGATTGTCCCTAGAACAAAACTCTCAGTGGTTAGGGGCAGTGCGCTGTAAGTGAAAAGTGGGTGGTGGAAGAATTTGCTGTTGCCAGAGATCAGAATGAACCCATGTCTTGCCACTGTTCAGGCGCAATAAATAACTTTAAAGAAACCTTCCCTTATTGCTGGGACATCCTCCAGCATGTTATTCCTACTGATAAATATCAAGAATGATCCACTTTAAGTCTAAATAAAGGAGAGCTCAAGAGTTTAGTCAGGTATAATGTTGTTTTTAACTATATAAATAGTGCTTGGATATTTCAGCGATGGAGACTTCTATCTAATCTATGAATTTTTAAACTATTCTTTGCCAGTTCACTAATACAAAAGTCTTTAATTTCTATTAAATTCCATAAAAGTTAACAGATACATGAGAAATAGTGAATATGTAGTATTCACAATAGTATCAACATTTCATTGCTTTACTGCTGTGCGGTCTGTGAGATTTCCACCATTTTGGGCCAAAAAATTTAACAAAAACATGGCAAGGGCTGTCAACCTTGAACTTCGAAACTTCAGCCTAAAATGGCTGCAGAGCTTAATAGTGCTCCCCTATTTAGTTAACTCTAGGGTGTTTCCCTTCACATCTACATGTATTGTGTGCCAGAATCTGTTCTTATTTACCCTACTGCAGTATTTACTTTCACATACACAAGAGCTGAATACGTGTGTGTGTGTGTGTGTATGTACGTATATACGTAAAAGGAATTCTCATTATCCAATAAAGTTCTATCATTATCAAGTGGCGTAATAGCTGAGAGAAAACAAAAGAAAAAAATGAAATGAAAATAAATCCTGATGAAGCAGATGAAGAAACAGAATAAACTATTAAAGAAATGCTAAAGCTTTGTTCCAGGCTTTCAGAATCGTGTCCTACTATGTCAAGGAGTATCGCATCCCATAGAAAATGTACTAAATGTAGTGTATTCAATCATCTTGTGATTTGACTAAAGTCACTGACACCATGTAATTGCAAGTGCATGCCCCATCTTAGCTGCAAAGAGTGTGATTAAATTCTTGTATTGCACATTTAATTGCCTCTGTGAATAAGTTCTACTGTGTGTCAAACTGTGTCTCCTCCCAAATAAAATATGCCATTCTTATGTGAATACTTGCGTGTCTGAGTTTAAAATTCACTATCCATGAGTACCCAAGCATGTAAGCTTATCATTTGCTTTTTGCATGAATTTGTACTACTAAAAATCAAAACTTGCATGACTGCAAAAAACAAAGGCTAAAATAAATTCATTTTGAACTTTGAGCAAACCTTTTATGCAGTGTTTGTCCATCTAAAGTAACAAGAGAATACAATGCGTCCCTCCATGCTTTCAATCCCTAACCACCCCACAAAAGATAAAAGACTATGTTCAAATCTTGTTCTAGGAGTCTGCACATAGTAAAACTGAATCAAAAGAAAAGTTTAAGTAAAATATTACAGCAGAATTTCACTTTATAAGTGTCTGTCAAGAAGATCAAATCTTTCATATTGTCTTTGTAAATTATTAAACTAGACTTTGGTTCATAATGATAAAATTACATTGAACTTTCATAGTTAGGGGCATTCTGTATTTAAAAGCCTTGAATGAAATGTCATCAAATGCTAACACTTCCAAATTCTAATCATACTATCTTTACTGAATCATATGTGACTGATTACAATCAGAATTTTATCTAGTCATAAATGCATTTTTGAATTAAACTTCTATAGGTTGGAAATGTACTAGAATTTGACTTCATGCTGGCTATGCAGTTTGTAAACATATTGGGCAGATCCTAAATTGGTATTAATTATTACAAGTGTTCAGTGGAGCTATCCCTATTTACAAGAGCTGGCAATCTGGCCCACAATTTGTAAATTAGGGCAAAATTTGACATCAAGGACCTAGTGAGAGGACTCACACTAGGACTTATGCACCATGTAAGTTCTGCATTAATGGAGTTTCCTCTAGGAATTCAGAGCAAAATTTGGCCTAACAGTTTAAGTAGTCTTTGGCTTTTTCAGGTTTTCTGTCTTGGGGTGTATTTCACCCTAGAGAATTCCAGAAAAATAGTAGCCAGGCTCATTTCTTTCCTTTTTAAAACGTCCTAATTTTTTTAAACACTAGAAACTGCCCCTGATGTTTCTAAATGTTCTTACAGAAGATCCCCAGGCCTCTGCACACTGACCTACATTTAATTATTCTTCCTCCTCCCTTTCCCTAATGCCCCTCAGCTTCCCTGCTTTTGCTTGGCTGTCTATGGGCTCAGTGGCACATCAAACATGGAATTTTGTACCTGATTTGAAAAGTCTTATCAGTCTATTTGGTATCACCTAAGGACACTAAGGGCAGGTCTACACTATGGGGCTCAGTGGACCTAAGTTACGCAACTCCAGCTATGTGAATAATGTCTTTTGCGGTGTCTACACCACACTGGGTCGATGGGAGAAACTCTCCCATTGACTTACCTTATGCTTCTCGTTCCAATGGAGTACTGGAGTCGACGGGAGAGCGATCGGCAGTCGATTTAGCGGGACTTCACTAGACCCGCTAAATCGACCATCGGTGGATCGATCACCATGTGTTGATCCCCCAGAAAGTGGAGACAAGCCCTGAGACTGCATTTGCAGTTCAGTATCCCCTAAGTTAGGGAACTCTTTCCAATGCAGTTTTGTCAGTTTTCAGCCAACCCGTTCATGGTAGTTGGCATGGCTGGATGCCAATCCCCTAGTTTAACCATTAGGCACACTTCCCCCTGATGGAGCTATGACCATGTCTGGTGTGGGTCACAGCTGAGAATGCCAAATTCAGGGTAGACTGCAAGAAACCAGGCAGGCACACCACAAAACTGATGGTTATTCTAACTTTCACCAAGCTAGTAACAAAAGGGAGCTCTTGGATGGCCACACTAGTTAACAAGAAGCAAAAAACACAATCCCCTTAAGGAATCCAGCACTATCACCACCCAGATATCCGATCTTTATGATGAGAGGTTATTGAAAACCAGATTAATTATGCAAAAGGTTCTTCTAATCCCAAAGGATTGTTGGTTTCTTTTTGCGGATACAGACTATCACGGCTGCTACTCTGAAACCTGTCATTATGCAAGGCACTGAATTTAGCCGTGGAGTGGAAATCCATCAACTTTATGATATATCTCCTCACTATATGTTCCATTCTATGCATCTGATGAAGTGGGCTGTAGCCCACGAAAGCTTATGCTCAAATAATTTTTTTTGTCTCTAAGGTGCCACAAGTACTCCTGTTCTTTTTGCAGATACAGACTAACGTGGCTGCTACTCTGAAACTTGGGATATATAGTAGTATATGTTGTAATACGTTATAGGCCATATGGTCCTAGTATAAATGCAGTATGCTTGACATGAATACATGGGTTGCATGTTGGCAACTGAAGCAAGGATTTAAGGTTATAAGCGGTCAAGAATTGTCTGTGAAAAACAAACTTTGTCATGTCCATAAGAGGAAATGGAATTTCATGGATTATGGCAGCCTGCCCAGAACTGCTCTCCTGGAGTTATGGATGAAAGGCTTAGTAAACAGACAAAGAGCTGATGACATGATGGACTGGTCTATAAAAAGGTTGCCTGATATATCTGAAATTGGAGTCAGATACTGACCCAAGGCCATGAAAAAGAAGAGGAGTGTAATGTGGGGCTCCCCACACCTTGTCATTCGACTGAATTTCGACTGGCCATCAGGATTTCCTTCTGATCTTCAGACTCTGGTGTAATATGAAAGGAGTGTGAATGTGGAGTGGGATTTTTATTGTAATAAATAAAAATATTTACAGTATTATATACCAACACTGTGTCCAGTATCTGCCTGCCCCCCCATCCCGTAGGGAGGCCTCTAGCAGAGCCCAACAGTATCAGCTATTCAATATATATACGCTCTTTAGATCTTACCCAAATACTACGCTTGTAGCCGATCCTTTAGTAACTAAAAACTAAAAGTTGATTAATAAAAAAAGAAAAGAAGTGAGTTGTTAAATGATTAAAGGAATCACACACATTACGAGTGATTTCAGAGTATATGGATCAGGTTCATAGCAGTGAAGTAATAAGTCTCTCTGGTTCACCCATTAGATTGGGGATCATCAGTCCATAGTTCTAAGCTCTCCTTTGTTAGAAATCATGTCCAGAGAAGTGGAGCAGGAATGAAGACAAAGAAGTGATGTCAGTCTCCTTTTATACTTTCAGCCCAACTGCATGGGAAGATGGACTCTTAGATCATATGTCCTTACATGCCGAGCTGAATCAAGAGGCAGCCATTGCCTCAGTGCGCTCTGAAATGTCTCCAGGAGGGGCTCACTGGGGGAGCTGATTGTCCTTAATGGGCCATCAAGCAGGCTGGCTAGCCTTGATGCAAATCTGTCTTGGGACATCACCCAAGAAAACAACAGATTTGAGACACAAACACATAGCAAATATTTGTAACTCCATATACAAAGATGATACATGGATTTAAACTTGACACTAATACTTAGCAGTCTATAACTTTTCCATTTCTACCTTACATGACATACCTTGTACAAGATGTATTGCAATTTTGTAACAGCATTGACTGTATTAATGTAACTAATTATCTTCCTTTTTAATACAGCATCACAGGAGCCATTAACATCTTTTCAGACTATGTTCTTAACTCTGCATCCACACAGGCCAGCACAATAGTGTTAACTGAAACTTTAAATCAAATGTTATTTCCCTGTTACAAAGGAAGATGTAATGTGGATGGGACCAGTGAAAAGCCTTGAGTGAAATCTTTCCTACAGGTGATGACAAATCCTACTAATTCATTAGTAATACTGTTTTCTAGGGTTTCCTGTACTTAATTTATATCACCTGTCCCATTGGCTAGTGACTGTACTTAGGGATCCCAGTCTTGTAAATCTTGGCTCATCTGAATGACATGTGAATGTTCCCATCAGCAACGACGCTTCAGGCATGTTAAGGTTTGAAAGATCAGGCCCCACAGTGGCTTGTACTCTGAGTAGCAGCTGAAGTAGAAAAATCAGTCTCTTAAGTGGCTTTCTTTTGAAAGGATGAATTTATTTAAACATCTAAAATGCCAAATTCCATCAAGAACAAAGATATCTCTGTGGGTGAGTGTGAATCAGCTCCTAAATTACTCACAGAGAAACAGGTTGGCAATGGCATTTAGAGGAAAGCAGGTGTAGTGATAAAATTAAAATACTTCAGTTCCCAGTCCCACCCACCGTGTTGCTGGCAAAAAACAGCAAGACTGATTCTTTTAAAACATATAATAAGTGAACAACATAAAGAAACTGAAAAATAAGTAAGCAGCACCTTATACATGAGGAAAGGCAGGGAGAGAGTGGGAGAGGGTGAGGCTACCAGATTTGTTATGGTAACAGTGAAGCTTTCAGGCCATATAAAGTATTGCAATGTGCTAAAGAAAATAGCTCTTAGGCAGATGGAGGAAAAAGCTGGAGATTTTTCAGATTCATGAAAAAACAAAAATGTTTCCTATTGCCCACATGTGCAAACTGTTTCAAAGTAAAAGAAACCAAGAGGAAGGAGAACAAAGCACTACATTTGTATTTGGAATAAGCTAGCATAGTGAATATCCTGCAGTTATCTCTTCTCCTTTGCTACTGTGAAAAAGGTACATTGCAACAAAGATCTGCATTTCGTGTGTTGCAGTCAGCTGCAGAAAAAGAAATTGAATCCAAGTTTCCTGAGTGACAATCCTCTTCTCTAACTACTAGACACACTTTTCCCTTATGGAACAATTACATTACAGGCATGTATGAAGTGGTCTGATACTGTGATGAAGAGACTAATAGACTGATATTACAGCTGGTAATGTAATGATAATTTGGCACACAACAGCTCACGCTACAGGAAGCGATAGTTGACAGCAGTACTTTTTACTCAAATCATACAAAAGTTACAGTTGTTACATCAATTTAGCTTTTTGTGTATGAGAGTTTTAGGATGGAGGAAAAAGGGGGGTTGTGATGGCAACAGTAGAACAAATTAGTCAACTGATATTTGCAAATAGTTTTTTTTCAGCAACTTGTTTCTATCAAATGTCCAATTATTGTGAATATTATTTTCCATTATTTAGCCAGCTCCAATGGAGAGCTAAAAGTAAAATCCTGGGCAGCATGGGAAGCTAAAAGAAGGCAAAGCTGTAGTGACATAAAGGCGTAGACAGGTAAATGTAAAAAAGTAAGGCTGGTAGACAATTTTCTGTCAAAATTTTCCTTTTTTGATGGAAAATTGGGTTTTTAACTGCACACGCCTTTTTGCAAAAAGTTTCTGTTTCCTGTGGCAAACCAAATGCCCCAAACCCAAAATATTTTGTCTGACAACTCAAACATTATGAATTGGCTATGCTGCTGCCGTGCTTCATGGGAGTTGTAGTTTGATGCCTCACGTCCACATGTCTGTTTGGGTGGGATTGCCATCCAGGCTACATCTCCCATGATTATTTCCCCTCTGAAGAACCAAAACAGAAGATAATTTTTTAAAAGACTTGGGTTAGGATCACAAAAGACAGTGCTGGCCTGGAAACTTGTATGGGCAATTTATTAGCACTAAAGCTGGCAAATTAAATTGTTGGACCATATTTTAGATATGGTTTGTTCACAAATGGTTCATAGGAAGTCTTTAGTTAACTGACTCTTTGCAAAGAGAAAATAATAATAGACAACACCAAATAGGTTTAATCTAAGCCCTGTTCCTAGTTCACAGAACTGTCTGCCAGCAGGTTTTTACCCTACTGGGCCAGCTTTCCATAGTAACCACTTTTTGAGGTTTAGCCCCAACATCACTACCAAGTCTGATGATAACGAGAAGTTTCAGGGGAGCAAAGCAAAAGATCTCCTATCCACTGGGGACATTTTCCAGGGGCCTGCAGAGCCCAAGAGAGATACAATATATTCCCAGAGCAGTTCTGGTCAACAGGGTTCCTGTGTAACCTCTTAAGGTAATAAAAACTGCCTACATCTAATGGAGACCCCAAGGGAAGTTAGATGATGTGGCCATTGCCTGCCCTTTTCAAGGATTAATTCTCTCAGGGGAACCCCATAGTGCAGGAAGATATAAATTACATATCATTGTACAGTAACTCCTCACTTAAAGTCGTCCCAGCTAACGTTGTTTTGTTGTTACGTTGCTGATCAATTAGGGAACATGCTTGTTTAAAGTTGTGCGGGTCCCTCAGTCCCTCTCGGAGGGAAGGACCTGCCGCCGAATTGCCGCCGCCTCTTCATTCATTCTTCAGTGGCAATTCGGCAGCAGGCCCTTCCCTCTGAGAGAGACTGAGGGACCCGCCGCCGAATTGACGCTGAAGAAAGAATGAAGTGGCGGCGGCAATTCGGTGGCAGGTCCTTCCCTCTGAGAGGGACTGCGGGACTTACCGCTGAACTGCCGTCGAAGAGCCTGGAGCCGGCCCTTGCCTCGGGCACAAAAATTCCTTGTTACGGCTCTGCCTCAGGGGGTCATGAGGTTATTACATGGGGGGGGGAGGGCGTGAGCTGTCAGCCTCCACCCCAAACCCTGCTTTGCCTCCACTGATTTAGCAGCAAGGCATTCCCTGGAAAATATCCCACCCTCTTCTACCCTCTAATTTCACCACCTCAATCAAGCTTCACAATCATCATAGCTGTGAACAGTATTAAATTGTTTGTTTAAAACGTATACTGTGTGTATAGCTATATAATATATAGTTTTTTGTCTGGTGAAAAATTTTTTCCTGGAACCTAACCCCCTGCCCCATTTACATTAATTCTTATGGGGAAATTGGATTCGCTTAACATCGTTTCGCTTAAAGTCGCATTTTTCAGGAACATAACTACAACGTTAAGTGAGGAGTTACTGTATATGTCTGGGTGAATCAGGTCCCCTTTGTCAACTTAGACCACTGGGGGAACTTTCTACACATTATTACCTACTAAACTGCCTTACGATAGAGCTGGAGGTGATAAAAGTCTGATGTCAGGATTCATGGGTTGCCCACCTTCTTGAATGACTTACAGCTGTGTGAATGTTGACCTTGTCTGCTACTGAAGAGAAATCAGAGATATGACCACTGTTTATCATCATGTCATTTTGTATGTCATTTTATTACTTTTATTACTATTTACAGCACCTACGATTGTCTGCTCAAAGCCTTTTTTCCTCAGTATTGTAAGTTACCCAGTTACCAATAATGAAAATTGCTATTCTATTTGAAAATGCAGTGACTTAATTAATCACAGTGAACTGTAGGAGGATATACTCTTTATCAATTAAAGGTCTGATTCTGCAACCTTTACTCTTACTGAATATCTCTTACTCAAGTGAGAAGTCCCACTGAAGTTAGCTAATTGTATTACTCTGAATAAATGCTTGCTAGTCAGTGTGGATAAGGATTGCAGAATTTGATTCTATGTGCGGTGTATGGAAAGATGACACCGAGGAGAACACTAAATTAAACAATAATAAGGCTACTGAAGTATATTTTGATTGCAAGGAGTGACAGTAAAATTCTCCACTTGTTGGTTTTGTTAAACTTTTTATCTGCCTGTTTTGTAATGATAGGGAGATGATACTTGAAAATGCCTAGTGATACCAAGCTGTCAGCTTTGCTTCCTTCTCTGTCCCTCAGTGGTAATGAGATACTCTTTAATAGCCAGTGATCGAAGTTGCTAAGTGAACTCTGCCTCCTAGTCACTGTGTCCTGTAAAGCAGATTGGGGGATGCTTTCTGAGAGCCACCTCTCACTGCATGCTTCTTTTAGAGCTGTGCTCTGTACTGATAAATGACTTAGGCAAACCTGATCTGAAGCATATACAAGTATACATTTCAGGATGGAATTAGTCCCATAATTGTTGGGATATTTGGATTTCAGGCACTATATATTATAGTTTTCAAAAATCAGCTCCCAAATTGAGTCATTGAGTTCTTTAAATATTTTTCAAGTGCTGATTAACAAGGCAATGCAAACCCTTTACAACTTTGTGCCCTTTCATTTTATTAAATGCCTGACATTTCAAAGCATTAGCTGATGGCATATGATGAGTCTTACTACGTGTGCTATGTGATGGAACATGGTGCAAAACCTAAAAAGAAATATGGACAGAAATATTGCCCTTAGCTTGGACAGCCACTGTTTAATGTAATTTTTCTGAAGAAAATTACTTACAGAAGCAAAGTGTTCTAAGAAGATATGTTATTGTAGCACGGTGGCACAGTCCTACATTAACCTTATTCCAGTTAGAACAGCTCTGGCACCTGGAGGGCTTTAAGATTTCCTAAAATGTTACCTCTTCATTAGCTGCTTCAGAAAAAGTGTTTTCTTATTAAAGTAGTTCTTTTTCCAACTGTATAGCCTCCATGCAGCCAAAGTATAGCACTTGTGTGCTTGTCCACACAGGCACAGAACCTTTGAAAGCAGTTCTTGACTGCTAGGCAGTATCTGCAGACCTCTGGGGCCCTGCGTTCAACTGACTTCAAGTATTAGCATTATGCTGCTTTCTACCTTCACAGACTTTAAGACATCAGCTGAGGGTGGCTCTATGGAGGATTCTTAGGCAGACCCACCAAAGGGACGTTGACAGCAGGAATTAGATAATTTACCAAGTTCATAAAGGCCCTTGTGTTATTCATGGGAGATAAACTAGCCATCACAACCTCCTTATAAGAGAAAGAGGGTGGGACTACAGAAGACTGACCCACTGATGCTACCTCGTATGAGACAGAAGCCATATCCAACAATACTACTGATCCAGGAGAATCATGTGGAAGGGGATGACAAGCCTCTACAAGTTTCTTTGCCTTCACTGGTGGTGGTGATTTATATCTAGGTTGACATGGTGTTCTGTCTGTAACACCCCCTCTCACTGACTATGCTGCAAAGACAGGACGTGGAGGCCCATGTGACCAATGCCCCGTTTTAGTTGGAGTAGTCCAGAGAGATAGAAAAGGCTTAAAAGAAGACCCCATTCAGCTCCAAGAGCCCCAAGGAACTCAGCGTGGCTGCAGTCAGAATTGAGGCTCCCATGGATCCAATGATAGCACCAGATAGTCCCAGATATGAGACTTCCACAGCATCAGCAGTTTTGCCTACACTGAGGGGCTGAAAGTTCAGGAGAAAACTTGTTTGGAATCAACGTCATGGATACGATAGGAGAATTGTCTGCTCTCAGTACTGAAGATGGCATCAATCCTTTGACATCTCCTTCAACAGAGCCCTTAGGGGACAAGGACAAGACCTGAAAGGTAGCCAGTGCAGAGGACCAGTCTGCCCACCCTGAGTCCAAGGAGGCCTTTCCCATTTGGGGATCCCTAGATATAGATTACCAGCTGCAACGAGTTCTAGTCAAATCGGATACCTGGATCTTCTAGTGCCTCTTTTTCTTTTTTCCTGTGTAGGACCTAGTAATGGCTGGAGCAATGAAAGGCACTCCCTTTGACATCACTATAGACTAATGGATTTTAAGGCCAGAAGAACCCATTATGATGATCTAGTAGGATGTCCTGCATAATTCAGGCTGTAGAATTTCACCCAATCACTTCACATATCCAAAAGGCATCTGATCTCTGTGCAGTGGATTTGACTTCAGTGGATTCTTTATGGGTATCCCCTTGTGAAGAGAACTCCTCTCAACCTGGCATCTGCCAGATGATACTAAGCTTCAGTATTGAGAGGCACTTTGAAACCAGAAGAAAGTTCTCACTCTTGAACCTGAGAGAAGATATTGCAGTTCAGTACTCCTCTCTTTTTTGACTCTTGAAGAAAGGACCTTACCCACAGTACACTCTTCGAAGGAGTGCCGTTCCCCAAGACAAAAAAAGTGCTTATGCCCCTCAGAGCTTCTTTCATTCTGGCCCAGATGCTGGAGGGTCATGTGATGGTGAGTTATTTCCTCTAAACTGGTCCCAGAGCCTGAGAAGAATTGAGGTAGCCATAAACTGCAAAAATTTCATGAGATGCAGGACACAAGCATCCCCTTGATTTGCTTTTACCTAAGAGAAGACCTGCAAGAGAGGTCATAAATTGACAAAGTATCAGGTACTCAAAGGTCACATCTTTGCAGCTAAAGTGACATTATATAGTTGCTAACTGTTTCCTGGTTTGAGTGAGTGAGGGGTTTTTATTTAACTCAACAAACTATTCTATGTTATATTTAGCACAAGGATTACTTGCTTGAGATGATGTTCCATTGCTACTTTGTCAGTTGTTTCTTAAATATTATATTTCCTACTTTTCTTCAGTAGATTTCTCATACATTATAGAATTCCAATCAACGTTCCTCAAGGCATTTAGCATTCTTTTGAAGTCACCTTTCCAAAAGCCAGAAATGTTTCTAGTACACTAGTATTGTCTCATGAGTATTTCAAATCAAATGATAAGTTGATCTGAGATGCTCCCCATCTTAAAACTGATTTATCATACTTGGCTCATTTCTGAGGAATGGGTCCAGAATAGCCTCTGATCATAAAGCCTGTTCAACAAGCTATTGAAAAGAAAACAAGCCTGCACTAAGAACATGTAACTTTAAGAATATGTTCGTCTTTATAATTGCATTCCTGTTATCCTAATCAATATCTGAGTAATTAAAATGCCTCATGATCAATGTTCTTGCCTTGTTCATAGGTATTTCTTATCTCTAAAAAGATGCCATGATCTACCTTCTTCAACCTCTTTAAAGGCTTATTGCCAAAATTCACTTGACTAACTTATTTTGCTATAATTTATATCTAAACAGTTTCTATCGTGTCAGCTAAAATTAAGTAGTTTTTCCTTCCACACTGCATATCATTCCTTCTCATATATTCATTCTTCTTACAGCTGGACAATGTTTTCATGTCCATTTTGGAAACTCTCTATATTAATGTATTTAAGGGCTGGAATCTGATACCCTTACTCTGACTTAGTGTAATGGAGTAAGCAAGGTAATATTTAGCCTGATCAAGGATATCAGAATTTGACCCAAAATGCTTTGAGAGTTTTTTGCCATGTTTTTGTTATTCTCATTATTATTATCCCCACCAAAAAAAATAAATCTTCATTTATTATGTGCTGTTAATATATCTCTGTTTGGCATTTTGGAGAAAAAGCCCTTGAGTGAAATCCTCACATCCAGTCTGAGACCAGTACTTTGCTAAAAGGGCCAGATTGGTGTATAATTCCTGGAGCCATCTGGGGGAAGATTGCAGGAACTATGGAAGACAGCTGCAGGCTGCCTTCCCTCCTTCTCTACAATAAATCCTGGTGTAGAGATTATGCTGGAAGCGGGGCTACAACATGCAGTGCTGAAGAGATTCTGGACAGCATGGAGAAGCTGGAGGCTGCTCCAGCACCGGGCAAATCCAGAACTTCTAGAGGCACAGCAGAGATTGTACATCTATACTGCACGCTCCTTTTGGTGGCATGTAGAGTACACACACTACACACACCTTTAGCTCAGGTATAAATAGCAGTGTAGATGGTGAGGCACTGCTTAGATGAGTAAAGACACTCCTGAACTCTGTGGCCGGGGTGGGCAAACTTTTTGGGCCGAGGAATTGTAGAAATTGTATGGCGGGCCATGAATGCTCACAAAATTAGGGTTGGGATGCGGGAGGGGATGAAGGCTCTGGTTGGGGGTGCAGGCTCCAGGGTGGGGCCAGAAATGAGGAATTCAGGGTGCAGGAGGGGGCTCCGGGCTGGGGTGGGAGAGTAGGGTGCGGGGGGGGGGCGCAGGGTGAGGGCTCTGGGGTGGGGCTTGGGATGAGGAGTTTGAGGTGTAGGAGGGTGCTCTGGGCTGGGATCAAGGGATGAGAACAGGAGGGGAATAGGGCTTGGGAAGGGGTGCAGGAAGGAGTGTAGGCTCCAGCTGGGGGTGAGGGCTCTGGGGTGGGGCTGGGAATGAGAGGTTTGGGGTGCAGGAGGGTGTTCCAGGCTGGGATTGAGGGGTTTGGAGGGTGGGAGGGTGATCAGGGCTGGGGCAGGAGGTTGGGGTGTGGGGAGAGGCTCGGGGATGCAGGCTCCCAGTGGCGCTTACATCAAGCAGCTCCCAGAAGCAGCAGCGTGTCCCTTCTCTGGCTCCTACGTGGAGGCACGGCCAGGTAGCTCTGCACACTGCCCAATCTGCAGGCACCACCCCTGCAGCTCCCATTGGAGCACCGGAGGGGGCCATTGGAGCTGGGCCATTGGAGTGCGTAGGAGCTGGAGCGGGGCCATGCCATGGCTTCTTGGAGCTGCGTGGTACAGCCGCTGACCCTGCTCCCTGGCTGGAGCACCGGAGCAGGGCAAGCCCCAGACCTCAGTGGGAGCTCACGGGACGGCTTAAAATGGCTCCGGCCCGCGGGCCATAGTTTGCCCACCCCTGCTATAGGCTCTCTACCTGCCCAAGTAGTGCTTCCCTGTCTACACCACTCTTTTTAGCAGTGTAGTGTTCTGCTACCTGCCCATTTTTCCCCTCAACAGGGAAAGGCTCTGGCCGGGGGGAAGGGCTCTGGCAGTCGGGAAGTAGTGGGGAAAGACTCTGCCAGCTCCCCACTACAGGAGCCTTTCCCCATGGAGGGAGCTGCTGAAGTCTTTCCCCACTATGACAAACTGTACCTCAGAATGGCACCTGGTAACCTTCATATTCATCATTCATATATGGTTGTGGTGTTTAATACAAAGCGAGCCATGTAAGGTATCATATGAAAAGTAATTATCTGCTGAAACCCATTGTTCTGTCCAAATGTGTATATCATTGGAATATAAAGTTATGAGATTTTGCTGTATGGTTGTTACCGATGTCTGTTGCAGCGTTATTGCGGCCAGGTGGATGTTGACGGTCCATTAATCAACTGTATGATTCAACTATGTAAACACCACTCAATGGGAACTGCTTGATCACCGTGACTCAGCAAAGCCCACCAGGACATGCCTGGGCTAGTGTCTGCCAGGCACATGGGTCAAGGGTATAAAATAAGGAACAGTTGCAGCATGTCTTGGCCTCTCTCCTCCCCCACCTATGCTGTAAACTACTGGAACACTGAGAAGATGAAGATCATCTGAAGACACTGGTCCAGGCTTCAGGGGGAAGTCATAAGAACGGCCATACTGGGTCAGACCAAAGGTCCATCTAACCCAGTATCCTGTCTTCCGACAGTGCCCAATGCCAGGTGCCCCAGAGGGATGAACAGAACAGGTAATCATCAAGGGATCCATCTCCTGTCACCCATTCCCAGCTTCTGGCAAACAGAGGCTAGGGACACTATCTCTGTCCATCCTGGCTAATAAGCACTGATGGACCTATCCTCCATTAACTTATCTAGTTCTTTTTTGAACCCTGTTATAGTCTTGGCCTTCACAACATCTTCTGGCAAAGAGTTCCAGTTTGACTGTGCGCTGTGTGAAAAAATACTTCCTTTTGTTTGTATTGCTGCCTATTAATTTCATTTGGTGACCCCATTTCTTGTGTTATGAGAAGAAGTAAATCACACTTCCTTATTTACTTTCTCCACACCAGTCATGATTTTATGGACCTCAATCATATCCCCCCTTAGTCATCTCTTTTCCAAGCTGAAAAGTCCCAGTCTTATTAATCTCTCCTCATACGGAAGCTATTCCATACCCCTAATAATTTTTGTTGCCCTTTTCTGAACCTATTCCAATTCCAATATATCTTTTTTGAGATGGGGCGACCACAGCTGCATGCAGTATTCAAGATATGGGAGTACCATGGATTTATATAGAGGCAATGTGATATTTTCTGTCTTATTATCTATCACTTTCTTAATGATTCCCAACATTCTGTTTGCTTTTTTGACTGCCGCTGCAGGTTGAGTGGATGTTTATAGAGAACTATCCATAATGACTCCAAGATCTCTTTCTTGAGTGGTAACAGCTAATTTAGACCCCATCATTTTATATGTATAGTTGGGATTATGTTTTCCAATGTTCATTACTTTGCATTTATCAACATTGAATTTCAGCTGCCATTTTGTTGCCCAGTCACCCAGTTTTGAGAGACCTTCTGTAGCTCTTTGCAGTCTGCCTGGGACTTAACTATCATGAGTAGTTTTGTATCATCTGCAAATTTTGCCATCTCACTGTTTACCCCTTTTTCCAGATCGTTTATGAATATGTTGAATAGTACTGGTCCCAGTACACACCCCTGGGGGACATCACTATTTACCTCTCTCCATTTTGAAAACTGACCATTTATTCCTATCCTTTGTTTCGTATCTTTTAACCAGTTACCAATCAATGAGAGGACCTTCTGTCTTATCCCTTGACAGCTTACTTTGCTTATGAGCCTTTGGTGAGGGACCTTATCAAAGGCCTTCTGAAAATCTAAGTACACTATATCCACTGAATCCTCCTTGTCCACATGCTTGTTGACCCCCTCAAAGAATTCTAGTAGATTGGTGAGGCATGATTTACCTTTACAAAAATCATGTTGACTCTTCCCGAACAAATTATGTTTGTCGATGTGTCTGACAATTTTGTTCTTTAATATAGTTTCAACCAGTTTGCCTGGTACTGAAGTCAGGCTTACTAGCCTGTAAGTGCCGGGATCACCTCTGGAGCCCTTTTTAAAAATTGGCATCACATTAGCTATCCTCCAGTCATTTAGTACAGAAGCTGATTTAAATGATAGGTTATATACCAGAGTTAGTAGTTCTGCAATTTCACATTTGAGTTCCTTCAGAGCTCTTGGGTGAATACCATCTGGTCCTGGTGATTTATTAATGTTTGGTTTATCAATTTGTTCCAAAACCTCCTCTAATGACACCTCAATCTGGGACAGTTCCTCAGATTTGTCACCTAAAAAGAGTGGCTCAGGTTTGGGAATCTCCCTCGCATGTTCAGCCATGAAGACTGATGCAAAGAATTTGTTTAGTTTCTCTGCAATGGCCTTATCATCCTTCAGGGGTGCTCCTTTATCATCTCAATCATCCAGTGGCCCCACTGGTTGTTTAGCAGGCTTTCTGCTTCTGATGTGCTTAAAAATGTTTTTGCTATTACTTTTTGAATCTTTGGCTAGCTGTTCAAATTTTTTTTTAGCCTTCCTAATTATATTTTTACATTTCATTTACCAGAGTTTATGCTCCTTTCTATGTTCCTCACTAGGATTTAACTTCCACTTTTTAAAGGATGCCTTTTTGCTTCTCACTGCTTCTTTTACTTTGTTGTTTAGCCACCATGGCACTTTTTTGGTTCTCTTACTATGTGTTTTAATTTGGGGTATACATTTAAGTTGAGCCTCTATTATGGGGTCTTTAAAAAGTTTCCATGCAGCTTGCAGGGATTTCACTTTTTGCGCTGTACCTTTTAATTTCTATTTAACTAGTCTCCTCATTTTTGTGTAGTTCCCTTTTCTGAAAATAAATGCTACAGTGTTTGGCCGCTGTAGTGTTTTCCCCACAACAGGGATGTTAAATTTTATTATATTGTGGTCACTATTACCAACCAGTCCAACTATATTCACTGCTTGGACCAGATCCTGTTCTCCACTTAGTACTAAATCAAGCATTTCCTGTCCTCTTGTGGGTTCCAGGACTATCTGCTCCAAGAAGCAGTCATTTAAGGTGTTAAGAAACTTTTTCTCTGCATCCTGTCCTGAGGTGACATGTACTCAGTCAATATGGGGATAGTTGAAATCTCCCATTATTATTGAGTTTTTAATTTTAATAGCCTCTCTAATCTCCCTGAGCATTTCACAGTCGCTATCACCATCCTGGTCAGGTGGTCGGTAATATATCCCTACTGCTATATTCTTATTATTAGAGCATGGAATTACTATCCATAGAGATTCTATGGTACAGTTTGGTTCATTTAAGATTTTTACTTCATTTAATTCTATGCTTTCTTTTATATATAGTACCACTCCCCCACCAGCTTGTTCTGTCCTTGCAATATATTTTATATCCTAGTATTACTAGTATTTGTACCCATCGATTATCCTCATTCTGGCAAGTTTCTGTGATGCTTATTATATCAATATCCCCATTTAATACAAATTTAGACTTCTGTCATTGGTATATGAGCATTTTAAATACTTTTCACTTTTTAGCTGTCTGCCATTACATGATGTAATTGAATGGGACTTTTTTCCATTTCTCTAAGGTGCCACAAGTACTCCTGTTCTTTTTGCGGATACAGACTAACACGGCTGCTACTCTGAAACCTTCCATTTGACTGTTTCTCATCAGATCCTACCTGTATTTTATCATCTTCCATCCTCTCGTCCTTACTAGGACATAGAGAATCTCCATTAATAGATCCTCCCTTAAGGGATGTCGCTGTCCAAACCACGTGCTCCTCCGCACCTGTCGGCTTTCCCCCAGCCCTTAGTTTAAAAACTGCTCTATGACCTTTTTAATTTTAAGTGCCAGCAATCTGGTTCCATTTTGGTTTAGGTGGAGCCCATCCTTCCTGTATAGGCTCCCCCTTTCCCAAAAGTTTCCCCAGTTCCTAAAAAATCTACCCCCTCCTCCCTACGCCATCATCTCATCCATGCATTGAGACCCTACAGTCTGTGTATTAAGAACTGTAATATCCAGTGGGGTGATAAAATTGCTTGACCTAAATACTGCCGAGTGTAATAAGGTGTAAGATTTAGACTGTGAGCTTATTTTTATTTTCTTTGATAACCATCTCTATCCTTTTATGCCTACCACTTACAATCTATCTTTCTGTAGTTAGTAAACCTGTTTTGTATTTTACCTAAAACAATGGGTTTTGCTTGAAGTGCTTGGGAAACCTCAGCTCAGGTACCAAAGCTGGTGCATGTCTTCTCCACATTAAGGGAGGGGCGGACGGGGTTATAAACTTACATTATTCAGGCTTTTGACCAGGGCAGGATGGTACAGCTCTGTGGTACCAGGCTGGGGAGCTGGAGAGAATTGGCTGGAGTCTCTCTATTGTTAGGTTTCAGAGTAATAGCCGTGTTAGTCTGTATCCGCAAAAAGGAACAGGAGTANGCTACAATAAATTTGTTAGTCTCTAAGGTGCCACAAGTACTCCTGTTCCTTTTTTCTCTATTGTTAGTTCATGAGTAGCTGAGAGAAGCATTCATGTAACTCAACTGAGTGAGTCCCTGCCTGTGGATGTCTGTGTAAGTGCAATATCTGCCGGAGGATTGCAGCTTGTCACACCAACCCAGTTTGAGAGGAAGCCCAGGTTAGAGGGACAGAGGGCTCAGCAGTACCCCAGTGCTAGGTTGCACCCCCAAGGACCCCATCACACCCACCGCAGTTAAAGACTCTAGCAGTGGGGAAAGGCTCTGGGAGCTCCCTGCTGCCAGAGCCTTTCACGGACACAGGTAGTTACACGCCAAAGTGTGGGCATAACCTGCTTTTCACTGCAGTGTGTAGCTACATGTACCCTACAAACTGTCACAAGAGGTGTGCAGTGCAGACATAACCAGAATCTCACTCATTGTTTCCACTGAAACATTTGTGTGTTTGATTTTTGGCTTTGCCTTTCCTCCATCGAGATGTATAGCAAGGAAAAAGTTTATACACTTGGAATTGAGGCTGCTTCTTAACACCAGTTGAAGGGTTGGATCCAAAGTCCATTGAAGCTAATGGGAGATTTCATGACTCCGGTGACCTTTA
>QXTE01000176.1:3251384-3294753 GCA_003942145.1 Platysternon megacephalum | reverse complement strand
ACACACACACACACACACACACACACACACACACACACACACACACACACACACACACACACACACACACACACACACACACACACACACACACACACACACACAGTGTGATTAAACCAAATTTCAAACCATATGTGGGAACCAACCATCCAGTCATTCTCAGCCTTCTAACCACAACTGAAATCCTTCTACTAATCTTTGGTCATATAACATCAAATAAAGCCTTACATCACCACCTTAGTTTCCAGTTTTCTGACCCACTCTTCATGTATTCTGTTGCCTCTCTTATATAACTACACAACAGATATAACAGGTGCCTCCCAGTTTCCTGGCCTAACTACTATACACCCTTTTAGTAATATATTTAGCTTTTGTAGACTTATTTCTTCCTTTAATCTCAGCTCATCTGACAGAAAAGACTATCTAGTGCACCACTGAGCCCTCTGTTACCAATACTTCTCTATTATTAATTATTATTATTATGTTCTGTAGCTCCCTCACTCTCTTTCCTTAAGTTATACAGTCCCATCCTCTAACTCACTCTCGGTGACATTCAATGCCTGAAATCTCTTGGAGACGGTTATTTCACACATCTCTTTAGTATACATATACCTCTTATGTCATTTTATTTTTTTTGCACTGTGCCTCCAAAGGACTCGTTTTGCAACTCACACACAGCTTGTTCTCCTTTCCTGGTGTCACTGCTCCCTTTGTGTTTGACACTAACCGTGTGTCATCTATTAACCTGTCATATTCATTGATCTTCCTAAGAATCCACCTGTCTCTCTAATTCTGCTGTCTGATCTTCCAGTGCCACAACTAACTGACAACGCTCACACACAAAGTGTTTTCGATTCTTCTCAGCCTAATAGACAGGAACATTTTACAGTCAATACATTCCATTATATATATTTTTAACTCCACTGCTACTTCCAAAAGTGCAACTTTTCACAGATAATTTTGATTTAACCTCTGAAAGGGTGACAGTAAAGGCAACCAAATGCTAAGATTCAGGAAACTTTTGGGAAAGGCTTGAAACTTTTACACTGGTATTTCATCTTCTGTTTAAAAGAAAACATAAAAGACCATTCCTTATTCTCTTAAGTATGAAAGACTTGATGCTATAAATATTGATGATGCATCTTTGCCATTCTCTTGACCTCAGAGAACAATGGAGATGCTGGTCTCTTGAGTTTGAGAGAGTCAGATGAGGCTTCCTACGTTTTTATATGAAAAATTAATAACGTGTAATCCAACTCACTCTAATTACAATGTTGAATGTAAGCAGGTGATATAGCTTCTGCTATTTCTCTTTTTTCCCCATCCTCTTTTTTCATATGCTTTTTTGGCTTTTTCTTTTTATCTTCAGCAACAAAGCTGGCTGGTGGCACGTTTTCTCTTGTGTGTTCAGACGTGGTATATTTATATAGAGCATGCCCTACATCTGTAAATGTAAATGTCATGGAACAGGTCCTATGTCCTAAGACTATCCTAATCTATAGTTAAACTTTGTTAGCCTTCTTTCAGAGGCAGGGGAGAAATTTGTTTAGGGTGTGGAGGAGTGGAAATTGTAACTGTAGAGGAGGGGAACAGCATGAGAGAGAAGGGGATTTGTGGTGGGTTATCTAAAATTGCTGCTCTTGTATTTTAAGTTATGTTTAGGAGATCTTGGAATATGTGGATAGACCCCCTTTATAGCATTTCTATAAAAGAAAAAAAAATTGGACCCTGAATAAAATAAAATGATTTAGGTGATGTCACTGTGAGGTAGAGTTATGGTTGATAGGATACTGAACAAGTAAGGCACCCAATCGTTAACAATGTTTTGATTTCTTTAACATTTTTATATAGCTTTTTAAATGTTTATAAAATTCTTGTGTTTCAAAGTTAGTGTCCCAGAGTTTCCTTGCCTACCTTATCTCTGGAAAGAGATGTGCATTTTCCTCCATATGATTCTGGGTTCTTTTATGAGTTTTCCTACATATACAGTACAAATTGAAGCTGATGAAGAATAGATCTATTAAACAAATAGAATTCCCTCTATATGAAAACAAAACAGACCCATTCTCTAAATACAGCAAAGCCCTTTAAAAACAAACATGTTAAAAGCCTTTTAGCACAACAAGGTAATCCATTAATTAGCTGCTGTTTTAAAGGCAAATCGGTTTTCCCTAAGCCTACAGAATTTCTGAAGCCTATTAAAAAGCAAAACAGCTAGACACATCAAAGGTACTAAACTTTAGGTTTGTTTTTTTAAAGTGTGCCCATCATATCAAGATTAATTAAGTTTCGTTTCCATTGTCTTAGTGACCTTCAAGACCTAAAAGGTAAACAAAAGCATTTATCTGCAAACTATATTTGAGGATAGACAACCGATCAGACTTTAAGTCATTGTCAGTTACTGAGCTCTCACAGAGATAGGCATAACTCTTACTTCCTTTCTAACCGACAACATTTTCCTTAGTGTCCTCTTCTACCCTTGCTTCAGAAAGTCCTTCAGTTACTACTTGGCAGATTAAACAAACTAGTGGACATTAACTGTTTTTAGCCTCATCTGTGAAGTGCACCTCTCTTATTCCCTTTGTTTTTAAAACACAAACAGTCTCTCTCTTCTTGGGTGGCCCAGCTACTGATTTTTAAGACTGAAGTTTGTTTGTAATGGATATTAATATACTTTCTCCTTAACAGATAAGACACTGTAGAAGCAGTTTTTAATTTCTCCAAGTCTACAGATTTATGTGTGTGTATACTCGGGGAAGGTGGGAAGGAGAGGGGAATGACATGGGGTTGAGGGATAGTGTTAAAGTATGGGAGTTCTAAGAAAAACAGATTTATTATTATTGTTATAGAAATGTTCAGAGGGACTGATCAAGAATCATGACCTCTTTATATAAACACAGACATCCACAAGGTCCTTTTTCTCCAGAGTTTGCAGTCTAAGGCTCTGTGCAATATGTTGAACATGGCAGACCCCTTGTGGGATCAGGACCCAAAAGGACAAAAACAGATAAAGGACAACATATAAGCAGAATGGTCAAGGTGATAGCAGGCCCATGCTTAGGTCCAGTAATTTTCTATGTAAAAATTGTCCTTCCCTCTATTTTATGTTAACCGTTGTCCATTTCCTTTCCTTTCTTTCATTCCTTTCCTCTTTTCTTGTTGGAAATGTCCTCCCTCATACTTACACTCCCCTCAAATTCATCTCTTGTGGGGAAATGTTCCATGAGTTTGTTTCAAATGAGACACAGGCTATGCAGAGTGCCAGCAGGTTTGGAATTTAATCTTTGAGGCTTAATGAGCAATCGAAAATTTGGTACAAGCAACTATGCAATGCTTGCTGCTGGACTCAATTTAGTCCTGTATATCTGTTTTGTTTGATTTAGTCCTAAACTATTGAGGACACTTTAAAACAAAGCCCCAAGTTTTCTTGCATTAAATATTACAGTTCATTAACTATATTTATGAGTTTATTTTTCCTTTTTTATGCAATGATGTACATGGGATGAAATTCCTTCCTGACCTATGTGGCAATAAGCCTGCACTCTGAAGCACAACATCTGATTACATTGTCTTAGCTTGCATAACGCAAATGTTATTAATGGTCATAAAATTATACAACCCTTTTAAAAATCAGACACAGTATTTGACTTGATGACCTTCAGCAGTCATGAAATCCACATTCTGATTGAAATGATACGAGTCTGGAGTATCTGATAGTTTCAGTGCAAGTGTCACTGTTCTTCCACTGAGGTGGAAAAGAATCTTAATGAGTTGTTATGTAGTCAATGTAAGTATATTAAAGAGTTTCACTGTTGTCTAATTATTGCACAACACGGGCCATACAAATACAAGTTTAGGGTAACCCTTGCAGTTCCTTGGGTAGTGAATAGGATATTATCCCATTAAATTATTTGTAAGCCCAGTAGTAGCACTCATTATGTTCTGTGTTGTAGAATCTGCCTAAAACCATTCTGAGAAGCAGTATGTACGTAGGTAGGCCCGCCCATTTGTGTGCATTTAGTAAATTTGGGGCCCAGCTGTGCCCCTGTGATATCTTCATATTTATTTTGTTGTGTGACGAGCAAAAGACAACACAACCTTTTATCTGAAAGCGGTCAAAGCAGTCAATTGACCAATTGAGTCTTACTGCACAGGTGTGGGATGGCAGGGCCGGATCAGTACACTTTGAAATCAATAATAAACTCCCACTGATTTCAGTGGGTAGTAGATTATGCCTATGGGGAGGAGGCAGAATGCCTGGCTTCTCCCTGACAATGATAGGACCCTTACTGTGGGATGAGATTTACCTGCTAAATTAGTGCTATGGGCTCACCCATCAGGCTGGCCTGATAGGGCCCATCACTGCAGCAAGTTATTTTACCCACTGTGGTTGACCAGACCAGGGGTGGTCAGGCCTACTGGTTAGAGCTGGATCCAGGGTGGGTAAAGTCCAGGAAATGAGCCAAGGGTCAATACTGGTGGGAGAGAACCCATATGCTAGGGCCAGGGATAAACTGGCGTCATAATCCAGAGGTAGAGCCATGGATCAGTGCTGGGGAGACAGAAGCCAAATGCTAGAATTGGAGGGTCAACCAGAGTTGTAACTCAGAGGCAGAGCCAGAGACCAAAGATGGAAGTCTGAAGCTGGAGGGAAGCTGGGACTGGAAAAAGGACAAGTACAGCTGTGAGGATACATCCTGAGCAGCCACTGATCTGCTTTGGGGGCCAGGCTTATAAGCAGGGCTGCTAAGGCAGTAGCCAGTCAGGGGCTGTGGCTGCTCTGAGTTCTGAGGCAGTGCAGCTGGGGCTCATTATTTGCCTAGCAGCGCAGTTAGTCAGGGAGCAGGCGAGCAGTTGGTCGGGTCCCTGACAGAACCCCCCTTTTTTCAGGGTCACCTCCCAGGAGACTTTGGACTGGATTTCTCAAGATAGACTTGGTGGAAGACACACAGGTGGATATATTCCATGAGTTTCCGTGAACACTCCTGTTGGCCATATCCCTCCTACTCAATCAGATATTGGAATCTTTCCTGGACCAGGTAGGAGTTCAGAATCTGCTGGACCACATATTGCTTGATCATGCACAATTATTGTCAGGGAGGAGGAGTACTGCAATGTGCGAAGGGATTCGCTAAAGGTATTCAGGAGGGAGACATGGAACATGGTGTGGACCTTGAGAGATTCTTGCAGCTGCAATAGAAAGGCCATCAGGTTAAGTTGTTCCCAAATATCTGTGGTCTAGCTTTGCGGATGGATGGGTAGATCACAGGTTTTGGGCAGACAGCCAAACATTAGTTTGACCTCAATTGTACTGAAGGTCTTGGAACAAATTTTGAAAGTAAAAGCTGTTAAGGACATAGAAGTGAACGGTAACTGGGATAAAATACAACATGGTTTTACAAAAGTTAGATCATGCCAGACGAAGCTGATCTCCTTCTTTGAGAAGATACTGATTTTTTTAGACAAAGGAAATGCAGTAGATTAAGTCTACCTGGATTTCAGTAAGGCATTTGATACAGTTCCATGTGGAAAATTATTAGTTAAATTGGAGAAGATGGGGATTAAGATGGGAATTGAAAGGTGGATAACAAACTGGTTAAAAGGGGAGATTACAGTAGGTCATACTGAAAGGTGAACTGTCAGGCTGGAGGGACGTTACTAGTGGAGTTCTTCAGGGATTGGTCCTAGGATCAATCTTATTTAACATTTTTATTACTGATATTGGCACAAAAAAGTGAGTGGTGCACTAAGAAAATTTGTGGATGACACAAAGTTGGGAGGGATAGCCAATATGGAGAAAGACCGGAATATCATACAAGAAGATCTGGATGACCTTGTAAAGCAAAGTAATAGAAATGGGATGAAATTTAATAGTGCAAAGTGCAAGGTCATACATTTAGGGACTAACAACAAGAATTTTTGCTATAAGCTGGGGACTTATCAGTGGGAAGCGACAGAGGAGGAGAAAGACCTGGGTGCATTGGTTGATCACAGGATGACTATGAGCCATCAATGTGATGCGGCCATGAAAAAGGCTAATGCTGTCCTAGAATGCATCAGGCGAGGTATTTCCAGTAGAAATAGGGAAGTGTTAGTGCCATTATATAAGGCACTGGTGAGACCTCATCTGGAATACTGTGTGCAATTATGGTTTAAGAAAGAGGAATTCAAACTGGAACAGGTGAAGAGAAGGGCTACTAGGATGATCAGAGGAATGGAAAATCTACCTTTTGAGAGGAAACTCAAAGAACTTGGCTTGTTAAACCTAACCAAAAGAAGGGGAGATAGGAGGGGAGTAGTAGGCAAATTGTAGGCAAATTCTGCATGGGGAATGAGTGCCAGCCAGTCATCCTGGTGGTAATTTGGAAAGCGGTGTAGGTAATGATCCAGGAACTGATTGACACTATCTAGTACCAACAATTAGGCAGAGAGAAAGCAATCAAGGTGCAAGATTCAATGCTCAGGAAGTGCAGAATTTCGCGCCAAAAGTGAGCAATGAACTGGTCAGATACTATGCTTGTGGACAATCCATGAAGTGAAAGACATTGTCTTTGAATAGATGGGCTGTTTCCTGGGTGGTGTGGAGACTGACACAGTATAAAATGGGCTATCTTCATCAGGTGATCGACTTCCACTAGAATTGCGATGTACCCCTGAGAGGATGGTAGCTCCATGATGAAATCCATCAACATGAAGGGCTAAGGCTAATGCACTGCTACAGGCTGGGGACCGACTAGCTAAGTGGCAGTTCTGCAGAAAAGGACCTGGGGATTACAGTGGATGAGAAGCTGGATATGAGTCAGCAGTGTGCCCTCGTTGCCAAGAAGGCTAACGGCACATTGGCTGCATTAATAGGAGCATTGCCAGCAGATCAAGGAAAGTAATTATTTCCCTCTATTCATAAGAACATAAGAACGGCCGTACGGGGTCAGACCAAAGATCCATCTAGCCCAGTATCCTGTCTACCGACAGTGGCCAATACCAGGTGCCCCAGAGGGAGTGAACCTAACAGGTAATGATCAAGTGATCTCTCTCCTACCATCCATCTCCACCCTCTGACAAACAGAGGCTAGGGACACCATTCCTTACCTATCCTGGCTAATAGCCATTAATGGACTTAACCTCCATGAATGTATCCAGTTCTCTTTTAAACGCTGTTATAGTCCTAGCCTTCACAACCTCCTCAGGCAAGGAGTCCCACAAGTTGACTGTGCGCTGTGTGAAGAAGAACTTCCTTTTATTTGTTTTAAACCTGCCACCCATTAATTTCATTTGGTGGCCCCTAGTTCTTGTATTATGGGAATAAGTAAATAACTTTTCCTTATCTACTTTCTCCACATCACTCATAATTTTATATACCTCTATCATATCCCCCCCTTAGTCTCCTCTTTTCCAAGCTGAAAAGTCCCAGCCTCTTTAGTCTCTCCTCATATGGGACCCTTTCCAAACCCTTAATCATTTTAGTTGCCCTTCTCTGAACCTTTTCTAGTGCCAGTATATCTTTTTTGAGATGAGGAAAACACATCTGTACACAGTATTCAAGATGTGGGTGTACCATCGATTTATATAAGGACAATAATATATTCTCCGTCTTATTCTCTATCCCCTTTTTAATGATTCCTAACATCCTGTTTGCTTTTTTGACCGCCTCTGCACACTGCGTGGGCATCTTCAGAGAACTATCCACGATGACTCCAAGATCTTTTTCCTGATTCGTTGTAGCTAAATTAGCCCCCATCATATTGTATGTATAGTTGGGGTTATTTTTTTCCAATGTGCATTACTTTACATTTATCCACATTAAATTCAGCACAGGTGAGGCCACATCTGGAGTATTGCGTCCAGTTTTGGCCCCCCACTACAGAAAGGATGTTGACAAATTGGAGAGAATCCAGTGGAGGGCAACGAAAATGAATAGGGGGCTGGGGCTTGTTTAGTCTGCAGAAGAGTAAGGGGGGGATTTGATAGCAGCCTTGACCTCCCTGAAGGGGGGTTCCAAAGAGGATGGAGCTAGGCTGTTCTCAGTGGTGGAAGATGACAGAACAAGGAGCAATGGTCTCAAGTTGCAGTGGGGGCGGTCCAGGTTGGATATTAGGAAAAACTATTTCACTAGGTGGGCGGTGAAGCACTGGAATGGGTTACCTAGGGAGGTGGTGGAATCTCCTTCCTTAGAGGTTTTTAAGGCCCGGTTTGACAAAGCCCTGGGTGGGATGATTTAGTTGGTGTTGGTCCTGCTTTGAGGAGGGGATTGGACTAGATGACCTCCTGAGGTCTCTTCCAACCCTAATCTTCTATGATTCTATGCTGGGCTCATTGAGACTAGGAGCTGCAATTGCAGTCAGAAGTGCATCAAGGATGGATGGATTCACAGTTGCTGCCATCCCAACAGAGGCACATGAAAATGAATGGTTTCTGGAGTGGGAAAGGGATCTGTCCAGATCAGACCCCACTTATTGGGGTTGGGCTTAGCATTTCATGACCCTGAAGCTGGTCTGAACTTTTCAGGGCATCTTAAGGCCAATACAGACACAGGCCCAAAGTTCAACATTGGTTCTTTTCACCCTCTGAGAGGTGTGGGTGGCCCTGGTCAATATGCATGGGTTCTGGAGTGAGGTACGTGGTTAAGAGGTGGGAAGCCAGGACATTGTCAGGGGTTGAGGTGCTAGGCTATATTCATGGCACTGCTCAGTAAGGCAGTGGCCAGTTCTGTTGTATAGATCAGTGGTTCTCAAACTAGGGCCGCCACTTGTTCAGGGAAAGCCCCTGGCGGGCCGGGCCGGTTTGTTTACCTGCCGCGTCTGCAGGTTCGGCCAGTCACGGTTCCCACTGGCTGCAGTTCGACGTTCCAGGCCAATGGGGGCTGCGGGAAGCGGCGCGGGCTGAGGGATGTGCTGGCTGCCGCTTCCCGCCACCCCCATTGGCCTGGAGCGGTGAATCGCAGCCAGTGGGAGCCACGATTGGCCGAACCTGCGGATGCGGCAGGTAAACAAACCCACCCGGCCCACCGGGGTGCTTACCCTGGCGAGCCGCGTGCCAAAGGTTGCCGATCCCTGCCCTAGCTTGTCTAGTCCCTGACACCTCTGTAACATCTTTGAACCTTCCAAAAATTCTGTGTAATTTGAGGGATGGGCCTGGATTCAAGGAAGTTCTTATTTTAAACAATCCAGTTCACTCAGGTCTACATACAACCATAACTAGACCAAAAAATACAGACAATAACTTTACTATTTCTAACAATGATTTGCTTTTTCAGGAACTTCAAGGGGTTCAATAGTTCCCTATAAAACAAATTACTGAAGAATTAAAAAAATTTTTTTTTTTGCAGAAGTGCAGCAAATGACAAGTAATTTTTTCTCTTTACTCTCATGTTGATCGAGTTTGTCAGGCACCTCTATTTGAGGTAGTGTAACTCGATGGCAGAACTCTTCTACTAAACCATTAGCAGGGGGGCCTTAGAAACCTTTATAAAGCTGGCTGAATTTCTGCTGACTCACTGTGCCAGGCACTGCTTGTTAACTCCATCTGGGTTATATAAGGAGCTAAATGTGGGTTTGCTGGGGGTGGGGAAAGTGTGTGTCTGTAACTGTAAGAAAGCCCCCAGGACAAACCCGCTCAGGGACATTTAGACCTTTTATTTTGCTTTATTGTTTTTTGGGTTGCCAAGTTCCAGGAAGGGAGGCAGCAACTGCCTCTGGCTCAGGGACTGTGTGCTCTGACTCAGGGTAAGAACCTGATCAGTCATTGGTAGCTATGATCAGGGCTCTGTATATTCTCTGGCTAAGTGATTTGCTGTGAATCCTTCCTTGGCCATTGAATTGTGCTCCAGAATCTAGGCCATTATTTTAAAAAAAGTTTCCAGCCCTTGTGGTTATGAAAATGATCTTCTAAATTGGAAATGAATGCAGTGATATCTGTTGAGGGCCAGAAACAACATCTTTGAGTGGTGTGGTGTGCCACATTTTATCTCCTGTTAACTTTGAAATTTAATGATGATGCTATGTGTCAACACTTAACTATTTAATAGCTGATTGTTTTATCAAAAGCATCCAGCTAAGGTGCTTTTCCCACAATCCCAAATTTGCCCTTTACACCTCTTCTAATGCCAACAGTCCCAACTCTGCCCTATCCAATGGGCAAAACCACAAGGTACCTGGAATGTGTTATGGTTATATGCTTGCAATACAAAATTTGGCACCCAATGAAAGTTAGAAGTCTAGGGGCAGCATAAAAGTCAGTTTATTACTAAAATAAATAACAGTAGGAATTCTCTGCTGATTTGTGCTCATTTTCAGATTGAATTAAAAAAAACTTCCATTTTTTTAAAAATCTGAAACTGCTGCAGAATTTTTAGTCTGTTACACTGGTCTCTTTCAGGATCTAGTTCTCTTGCTGGAGAACTTAGGTCAAGCTTTCTGAAGAGCTGACAAGACCCATATATCCTTTCCCATTATTGCTATCTCCCTCATCTCTATAAAAGGAATGTGAAACTATCAATTTCTTGTTGTCCTAGATTACTGTTGGGTCCATGCCTAAGAGGGGGCTATATACCAGCTTCAGGTATGTAGTTTTACACTTTCCCTAATTGCAAGCAAAACTGTTGACTCTCTGATTTCATGTTATGTATGAAAATGGCCCTATATACTCATTCTTTTGATATACACATCTGCTAAAACTTTCTAATTTGGCAAAGATTAAGTGTTGTAGGTTCATGTACTGTGAAGTGAATTGCTCAGACACCAATTAACATTTCACTGCTAAGACTAGTCGATTTGTTATTTGCAGCTGTGGCCAAATTTGTGCATTTGAACTTTAAAGCCTTTGTTTGCATGGTCTATAGCACAGCAGAAAATGACAAACAGCTAAATCCTCGGTAAATAAAATAGGCTAGAAAGTACTAGCCTGTTGCTGAACTAATTTGATCCTCTTTCTCTCTTGTTGTGAGCTTTGCTCATCTGCTGCTGTTTAGAAATACCTAAAATGTACTGTACAATGGAAAGCCATGTAAATCTAAGGGGGACAAATCAGGAGCTACTAATGGGTTAAAGAGGAAAACAAAATATTTAATGAAAAGTTTATATAAGAAATGGAGGAGTAGCTAATGTATGGAAAAGGTCATGAAGTGGTATTTCAGAACAGAGAAAAATGATCCATTGATCTGTCTTTATTATTGTTCTATTTATGATTCGCTGCATATTGTGTGTTCTCTGTGCTTTAATTTACTTTATTCAGACTTCTACTCCTCCACCCCAAATACAAATGAGACCCTTTCCCATTTAAAACATGCATTATCTTTAAGCACAAAGTTTGGTGAAGTATGTCGCTGTATTTGTGTCACATCAGATAATTCATGTTTAGGTTTAATTATATTTGTGGATTAGATGCTACATGTCAAGGCACACTGAAGACACTCTATCCAAATTGGTAACAGCAGACAGCATTTAGGGTCTTTGGAAAGCTGCAAAAATAGCATGAAGATGTCTGTACTGTGCTATAGGAGATACCTTTGTGGTATAGAGCGAAGGTCAGGTTTGTGTGGAGCTACACACCATTCTGGGAGATCAGTGATGGAAGAATCCAGCACTGGTTGCACTTCTATTCTCAGCTATGGCTACTCATTTCAGAGAGTTGTACACACACACACACTCAGCAGCATTATACCAAGGATGGCCAGTCTCCATTCACATTCCTGAGCTCTGACCCATGTGAAGAGCGTGCTGCCATCGCTTTTCGGTTGCTGCTTGTGCAACTGCTGAGCATGTACGGACGGCTTAGTAGTTGTATATCTCTGTGGCGGTGCTAGTACCTCATCGGCCCCTTAGGTCAGGGGGGCAGGAGGTAGCACAGCCTCTCTGTGCCCAAGTCCATGTTCTAAACCCTTCTGTAGTTTGCACAGGGTGGTCCAATGGCCTGAGTTCATCTACTTCCCCTTGCCGATTGGGGTAGCGTAGCCTAGCAGCCGGGGTCCATACAATGTGCCCCTAGGGCAGTGCGGCCCAATGGCCAGAGTCCACCTAATTCCTCTCCCCTAGTGGGGTAATGTGGCCTAGTGGCCAGAGTCCACATAACTCACTGTGTGGGGCCAGCTCCTCTCAATGGAGGGTGGCCCAGGTAGGGGGACCCGGGCCTGCCCACTCCACCAGGTCCCAACCCAGGGCCCTGTTAGTGGCAAGTTCTCCTCACCAATGGTCCATCGGGGATCCTCCTGACACACACCAGCCTGAACGGTCTCCGCACCATTCCCCTTTAAGAACTCTCTGGGTCACTTCCTACCATATTCTCAGATTCAGCCAGGTCCGCGGCGTCCTCGGCTTCCCCTCTGCAGTGTGGCTGGTTGTGTCTGGCCTCTGCGTCTCGGGGTGCAAGCCTCTCTTCTGCTGGAGAGAGCGACAAGCCTCCTTCCCCTCCAGTGGTCCACCCTGCCTGAGCAGCTCTGCAGGCTTTTAAACCTGACTTCCAGGTTTAAACATGCCCGGCAGAGCCTCAGGGGCGTGGCTTCCTGCTGTACCAGTGTGGGGCTGATCTGCCCCGTTACAGTCTCCTATCCAGAGTCCTCACCATGCTACATGATAGCTTGTAGAAGAAAGCCTAAAGTATTCATCCATCCATCTATCTCCACCACAATAGTAACTATGAATTGCGATATGTATCTACAGTCGCATTGTCTCAGTATACTCTTTATCGTATCTTTGTTCTTAATCCTGTCTCAGCATGAGGGACTGGACTAGATGACCTCTTGAGATCCCTTCCAGCCCTACATTTCTATGATTGTATGATTAAAAAGGTGTTATTCCAACTAATGGACATCAATTCTGTACTCTGGACACTCTGACAACAATTAAAACTGTCTCAAATCATTACTCCATATATCAAATAAGACTGCATTCTATCAATATAAATAACTAATCTCTCAATAACTAACCCCCAATACACCATGAGGAGGGAAGGGTGAACTCCTGAGTCCAGGGGGCCTTGAAGGGGCATGCCCTATCTGCAGCTTCCTCCCTTTCATAGCTAGAAAGCTCCAGCTTGTGAATCTCCTCTGAATGCAAGCATGGCAATCTGATCAGAGGAGAAATTTGATCTCTTGGATAACTAGGCCTCAGACTGTTTTGGGCTTTAAAGGGTAAAGCCAACACTTTTAATGCACCATAACTAGAAATCGTAAACCTAAATTCTATAAAACTTGGATAGTCAGATCTTTGGCTTGAGTAATGTGTAATACAAATCTGGATTTAACAGAATACCCAGGGCCTGATTCATCCCTAGCTATCTAGGAATCTCATCATGGGATGAAGTTTCACCCATTGTGCTCTTTTGGAAACTGTAAGGGTTGCCACAGCTCATTAATTCTAAATCTACATTCATTTTATTCCAGGAAAGAGGAGTCTTTAGCACCACTGACAGAGATCTTCAACTTTTTGCAAACAAGTCCACTAATGGCCTTTCTCAGGTTAAATGGATGCCTCATGAACACACCAGTCTACCAACAGGGCTATCAAACTTAGTTATCCCTCCCACACAACCTGCACACTCAGGCCATGTGGCAAGTAGACCGACCAAGTCTGATGAATGGGGTTACTCCTGAAGGGTCTCATATAATTTTCTTATAAGAAGACAGAATAAGGCTCTTCATAGGCCTAGGGTTCCAGGGCAGGGGTTTAAAAGTTAATTTAGCACTCGTGAAATGTGCCAAATTGACAGTTTTCTATCTAGCTAAATAACAGGCTCCTCATGAATGGTGGCAATGCAAGATTCCATGCTCCACTGTGACTCAGTGATGTGTTGAGATAAAACAAAGGGAAGAGTACATGCTTACATCAACGTAATTGTTCCTCCTCTTTCTTTCTGGCACTTGTCAAAGTGCAGGCCACCAGGTTTCCTATTTTTGTATGTAGTGGTCTTCCTCCACCTTTAGCATGAATATCAGGCTTCCTAAGCATTATTGCTCATTCCTTTAAATTCCCCAGTTTGACATTCAAGTTCTCAGTGGCTTGGAGTATGTATCTGAGTGTTAACATTTCTTAGACTGCTGATATTTGGCTTGTTTGGTCAAAAGAAAAGTCTTAATGACAGTACAAAATATTTTCAGCAATTGCTTGTATAAGAGAAAATAAATCCCCCTCCTTCTCCTGCAGTGTGTCACCACCATTTATCTTGGTTCTCAACCTTGACTTATTTCTGGCTATTGAGGACCAAGAAGTGATGAAAAAGAAGGGATGCCACTTCCTTTGGAATAACTGGGAGATAGAGAAAAGGTACTAGAACTGGATGGAGAAATACTTTTTCCATCCTGCCAAAATTTTTTCATTCTACATCAGGGTGGAGCAAAAAAAGATAGAGACCACCTCCGAACAGCCAATAGCCTGCTTTTTATTGTAGTTCTGCCTGCTTCAGACCAGGGATTTGAACCTGAGTCTGTGGTATCTTCAATGAGTGCCATAATCATTAAGCTATTGGCTATTTTGATGTGGGGCTCTCTCTTACTGGGTTTGAGCAGAAAGTCGATCCTGTACATGAGAAACATTTCCCAAGGAAAGTTTCAATGAAACTGTACGCTCCTGTGAAAAAAAATTGACAAATTGGGGTTTTCTATTGAAAAACTGGTTAGCAAAAAAATTCCTGACTAGCTCTAGAAGGCATCCATTAAAAGGGGTGAAGGACTTGGCAAAGAAATGAGTGGTAGCAGAATCCCCATGTCTGTCCCATGGAAGATACCAAGGTGGCACACAAACGAACTGTAGCTTCAGAGTGTGGGATGCATTTAATGTGTGTGTGTGTGTGTGTGTGTGTGTGTATATATATATATATGTGCATACACACACACTTTGTCATATTAGAAAAAGAAGACAATAAATCAATTTTTGTCTCATGGTTCTATACTAGTTAAAAAAGTCTTTTGAATTAGATGCATAGAAACAACATAGAAGAATAGCTGCAGCATCCAAAACTTATACCTCAAGACTTCAGTCTGCTAATTACTAATGTATACATGAAATAGCATTTCAAGGAATGTTGCCCAAAACCTCTGCCCAAAAATAATACATATCAGAGTAGCAATTCTATATAAACTCTATTAGAAAAAGAATAATGTTTACTGAAAAGTACAGTAACAGGAATAGACATTAGGAAGAGGAAAGACAGATAGATCTTAAATGTGTGAATGCAGTCCACCTATGTACAGAAGCATTTCAAGACAGTAGGTGGCTTTTGAATGCTATGATCAGGGACCTGGAAATGTGTTTTAGTATGTCCGTGAACTACATTAATAAAAAAGCAGGATGTTTGCCTTAAAGGTGATGGACTGTAGTACTATTACTCTCCCAGTCCTCTTGGTTTATTCTCTGTTCTATTTTAAACTAGGACGTCTTCTATTGTATAGCTGGGCATAAAGAAGAAGAAGTGTTTCATCCTTTTATGTGGCAGTCCAAGAGGTATAGATAAAGAATTGAGTAAGTAACAGATGTTTTGTCTTACGATGAATAAGAATTAGATTCCAATATCATACAGTCAAGTTTTACTATCCCATCCCTTTATTTAGGCTTCATTCTATAGCCCCAGCCTTTCAAATCCCATTCAGCCTTAACTTCAAGGGTAACTGCTTTCTTTATCAGCAGAAAGAACAAACTTAAGTGTCACACACATTTGGAAATTCACAGTAAATCTCATAATGAATTTTAACCCCCAAGTGGGATATATCTGAACTCACAACCATAAAAGCAAGATATGGCTTACTAATGTGTGAAGCCCATGTGGAGATATCAATGTTTGTTCTTCTTATCTTTCTTGCACTATCCCAAATTCTTTCATATAATAGCCGTCTGACCCAGAATTTGCAAGTATAGCTTCTGAATGCATTAGGAGGGTTAATTCCCTGGAGCAGTCAGTATTCTTTAGTGATGAAAGGTATTGAAAAGGCTATTACTTGCTTCAATGCATGGGTAGCACCAAAACACTCAAAGGTTCAACTTTCTTTTAGCATTGTAAATCTGTTTTTCTGGTTAAATTGAAATGGAACAAGACAATATGTTGTGTTTTACAGTTAAGATAATATGCTGGTGTGATGCTATGTCCTGCTGATGCATTAAACTTGGGAATTTCACCTAAACATGAATCACTTCGTTCTTGACTTAAAAAATAAAATAAGAAAAAGCACATACACAATGTTCAACTTGCAATAAAAGCTGATAGGAAAGTGGAAGGACAGATTAAGTGTTGTAAAAGAGTAGGTGCTGCTTGTGAGGTGCTGGATATATGCAATAATGGCACATGGAAGAGGCAAACATGAGGGGTTAAAGGAGAGTAGAGAGAGGGAGAAAGAGAGACTGTTCCCTAGCAATAAAGAACAAATTAGGTTCTCTAGAATCCATCATGGTCTATTACATCATTAATTAACAAGTAATAGAATGGTATAGGTTGAACTATAATACCAGTGATCCATAGACTACATTGAGTGTCTCATGAGTGTCTGCTATTGTTGGAGAACTTTTTGGAAAGTAAAACCTTTTCCTTGGCATTAAATGTCTCTCCTTGAGTTTGTCTTCTACTCATACGAGTAAACTGAAGTGCTGAATCTCCAGGGCTACTCCATCTTATAGAGAATTGGGAAATAACCAGCTGAGGATTCTGCCTTTTCAAACCTTCCATGCTGGCTGTGATGCCAGCCTTGAATGCCCTTTTATCTGCTTCTGTCACAAACATCTCCCCACTTCATTCCATGTTACCGCATATTCGTGAAACACCCTCCCCGAGAAAATCTTCAAGACTCAGTTCTTTATTGCCTGCAAAAAAACAGCCCTTTTCAGAATCACTGCTTCTCAGGATAGAGTCCCCCATCCTGCGAGTACCTCTTTGTTCTATAGATGTGTATGGTCTTACATTTGGCTGTATTGACATGTATATTGCTTGTTTGCGTGCAGTTTACCACCTGATCCAGATTGCTCTGTCAGTGACCTGTCCTTTTCATTATTTATCACTTCCCCCATCTTGACCATCTGAAAATTGTATCAGGAGAGATTTAATATTTTCTTCAAGACATTGATTAAAATATTAAATTGCACAGGGCCAAGAGCTGATTTATGTGGGATTCCACTAGAAACACACCTGCTCAATGATGGTTCCCTGTTTACAATTACATTTGGAGACCTATCAGTTAGCCAGCTTTTAATCCATTCAATGTGTGCCAGGTTAATTTTATATCATTCTAGTTTTGTAATGAAAATGTCATGCAGTAGCAAGTCAAATGCCTTACAGAAGTATATTACATCAACATTCTTACCTTTATCAACTAAACTTGTAATATTAAAAAAAAATAAGTTTGGCAGGATCTATTTTCTATAAGCCCTTGTTGATTGCTGTTAATTATGTTAACCTTCTTTTATTCTTCAGTAATAGAGCCCTGTATCAGCCATTACATTATTTTGCCCAGGATCAATATCAGGCAGACAGGCCTATAATTAGTTGTGTAATCTGTTTATCCTTTGAAAATATTGTCACAATATTAGCTTTTTTTCAATCCTCTGGAATTTCTCCAGTGTCCCAAGATTTATTAAAAATCAGAACTAATGGGCCAGAGGCAGCTCTTTTAAAACACTTGGATGTAAGTTCAACACTTCTGCCTTTTCTTCATCATCATCAACTGTATCAGTTCCCTCTAGAAAAGGACCAATGCCTTTTGTTGTTGATATACTTTAAAAACCTCCTTCTTATTGTCTTTAACTCTGCTTGCCATAGATTTCTTCTTGAGTCTTTTTGCTTGGCTTATCCATTTTGTACAATTTCTAGCTTCTGATTTATATTAATTGCTATCAATTTCCCCTTTTTACTATTTATTTTATTTTATTTTTTAAAGCTGCCTTCACTTCCTCTCTTAACTAGGCTGTTTTTTCCCCCCATTCAGTGTAGTGTAATTCTTAATTGTGGGTTTTGGGGTAGTTAGTAAAATGGTCTTAAACATTTCCCAATTATCATTCGAACTTTTCTGTTTAAATTCTTTCTCTCAACTGATTTGGCTCATAATTATTTTTAGCTTTGTGAAATTGATTACAAATGTAATCAAGTTAATGAGCAACCACTAAGCAACCACTAACTTTTACTGCTGTGATCAATTCCTGTTTATCTGACAAGGTGAGGTCTAATATAGAATTCTTGTGTTGGATGAAACCTTTTTTGAGTTAGGAAATTGTCATCTATAATGTTTAGAAATTCCAAGGACCATTTTAGTCCTGTCAGCATCAGACCTCCAGCATGTGTCATGCAAATTGAAGTCCCTCATGATAACACATTTCCCCCCTGCCATTATACATAGGTGCTTAAGTCAGATGGTTCATTAAGGTGATTTGGTGATCTGTAGCAGATACCAACTAGTACCCCATCTTCTACTTTATCTGTTAGGACATTGATCCATAAGCATTCAAGATAATTTGCTTCTGAATTATCCGCGACTTGGAAACAGGTAATGATGTTTTTTACGAACAGTGCCACCCTCCCCTCCCCTTTTGCCTGCTCAATCCTTCCCAAATGGGCTATAACAAGTTATTTTATCATTCCAGTCATACAAATCTCCCACCAGGTTTCAGTAATACCAGCTAGGTTGAATCTATGTTTGTAAGTGAACAATTTCAATTCCTCTTGTTTATTAATCAGGCTCATAACATTGGTGTACAGCCAATTAAAGAATTTCTTGTTTTCAAATCTCATGGTGCCTTGATTAATTTTGTCCTTAGCATCTTGATTTTGTGATAAGTGAATGCTCAATTGTTCCCTCTTTCACCACTCCCCTATTGTTGTTTGTTTAATGCCGACCTGACTACTCTAGCCACCCTTTCCCTTAAAAGATTGGTGCCTATTCTACTGAGATGAAGGCCATCCAAACTATACTCTCTTCTCTCCTGACAGAAGATGGCTTAAAGTTCACAAAACCAAAACCCCATACTTTACACCACTTACTGCAAGCTGGCTAGGTATCTTCTGTCTTTCTCTGCTCCTGGGACAGGAAGTAGTCCAAGATCACTTGAACACTCAGCTCCTTCAGCACTCTCTGAAGTCATCTGTAATCTGTGAAGTTTCATGTGAAGCAGTGTTGTTGGTACCCATATGTATCATCAACAGTGGAGCCTTGCCCACTAGGTTTGAATAGGATTTCCCACAGGTTAGGGTTGAGTAGATTTTTTTCTTTTGTTGCATATTGTTTACTTTATTTTGGGGGGAATTGAAATTGTATGAGAAAAAGGAACTATATATAAAACACACTGGGGGGAGCTTGTAGAAACCCCTGTATTTAGACTGCCTAATATTTTCCATTAAAAAGTTTTTTGCAACCTATTCTTTGAGAAGCTCCCACACCTCCGTTGTTTGTAGCAAGCTTTTGATATTCAGTAGGAGGAAAACCTTTGGCTGTTCAAGTGCCTTTTCTTTCTCCCATGGAAATTTTTTTTATGCAGTTGAAAACTTACTTATTGTTAATGCTGTCAATGCCTTTGTCACTCACTGTTGTCTTCCTTAGAGGGAAAAGAAGTTAGGAGATGGTTATGTGGTTGGGACACAGGACTGGTAGTCAGAAGATCTTGAATCTGCCACAGGCCTTCTCTGTAACCTTAAGATAGTCATTAGGACCAGATACAACTTTACAACCTGCCCAGAGTAAGAGGCTTAGAACATCGCTACACTCTCCCATGAGCAGACCAGAGAATGAATTGTGACTAGCAAATCACAATTCATTCCTTGGTTCTTCTCTATTTGTTCCAGGGGGAAGTAATCTGTGCAGCCATTAACCAGGATCAGATTATTTCCCCTGTCCCACCAGCTCAGCTGTGCTGACTGGCATATTGGGGGTAGTGTCAAAGCTTTTCCCATTTCCTGGTCACCCCCCCTCCCCAAACCTGCATTGGAGGGGGGCCTCCTTTCCCCTCCTTCCACCGCACTGTGACCAGAAATGCAAGTAGCCTATGAAGGGAATAATGGGGCAATTTATGGCCCTCCTTAGCCATGACTTTGGGTAAGTGACTATCTTGCCCTTAGGATCTAACTTTGCCCCCAGAATTCTGTGCCTGTCATCACTGAGGCCCTTTGAGGCACAGAGAAACTAAGAATCACATTTTCAGTTACTCTGCTTGTAAAACCAAGTTGACACCCATTTAATAAGAATATTGTGAGGCTAAATTCATTAATGTTTGTAAAGTGCTTTGAAAGCCTTTGATATTAGGTGCTCTGTGAAGGTAAAGCATTATTGTACATTACTTTGCTTGTTTTACATAAATTGTTATGAGCCTCTTGGCTTTAAGGTAAAAAGAAACCTGCTATTCTTTACTTTAAACTTTAAAAAAAAATTCTGCTTAAACCCCATCAAACCACTGTGAGCTTTTTCTGTATTTCCGTTCCTGTTATGGCTGATTAGTTAAGAAGCAGAAGGCAACACTGCAATGTAAAATATCCATTTGTCTGCTAGTGTCAGGTTGTCCTGACATGATGTGCTAATGAAAAGCATATGAAGCATTAGCAGCAGGTACTCCAGATCTGGCAGTTCCAAGACAGGCATTAAGAGGCCTTGAATGAGTCAGTGTCAGGCTATAGTTTAACCTAATATCAACCCCTTCAGGTACCCCATCAAATGTAAGAGAAATGAAAGATTTTAAAGGCTATATTAATCCTGGTGACCCTGCACTGTGGAAAAGCTCAACGTTATTTGGCACAGGCCTTTTTGTTCTTGTGATAACTGTGGCAAAACTTAAGTATTCAATGTTCCTTAAAATTTTACTTTCTACCTGTTTAATATGGAGGTCTTGTGCTAGTACACTTGTAATATTCAGCATAGAAATGCACCTGCTATTGGCTGTTATAGTCTACTGTCTGAGTTCCTTTGTTTTCCTCTGTGTTTTCTAATTTCCATAATCATGAGAAGCAGCAAAAAGTATTTAGGAAACAAGCTTTCAACCTAAGAATAGCCCAAATAAAAAATCCAGTGGATTTTCTGCTACCAATTGTATGGAGGCAGGGGTATGAGGTTGGAGTTGGATCTAATGCACGTTTTAGCTTCTATGTTCCTGTGCACTTATCTATATATTTTTTGTTTCTAGTTGGGATGGATGTTTTGCTTTGTGTTCACCTTGAAGCTGCTAAGACTCAGGAGGAACACTGTTGTTTTAGAAATCTCTGATCCTATGTTTGCAAGAAAAGTTGCCTCAGATAGCATGGGTTCTCATGGCAGCGGCGGCTTCAAAAAACTCTTGCTGAATATGAGCAGCTCAGGTTTAACTTAAAGTCAAGTGACAGTTACAAGATCTGGAGCTCCTGCCATGTTCTGAATTCCCGTGTTTCAAATTCACTCCACATGCACTCAGTTCACACACATTGTGCAACCAACAGGGGACCACACTGGGAGTCAGGGGAGTTAGGTTCTAGCCCTGACTGTGTCAAACTCATGTGAACTTAGCCAAGTCCCTTACCTACTTCTACATGGCTGTTCCTCTAGTTGTGAAAGGGTGCTAATGATATCCACATTCATAAAATGCTTTGAGGGCTATGGATGAAAAGTGTATGCAAGTATTAGGTATTTTTAGTGATTAGCTGACCTGCAGGGTAATAAAATATTAGTCAAGCATGTATAATATGAAAATATAGTTGGTTGTTGCCCCTTGGCAGCTAGCCAATATTTGGGGCTTTGTCAGGCTGTTTCCATTAGGAGACAAATGGAGTATGTGACTCAGGTATTTCTTTGTAAATAAACAGGAATGCACCACAGAATGCACACAGGGTATGTCTACACTGCAATGTAAGCCTGGGGTTAGTGGAATTCAAGTCAGCAGACCCTGGATTAAAGAGCCCAGGTCTTGAGCGTTTACACGGATTGTCAACTCTAGGTTAAGGATTTTATAACCTGGGCCTGCATCCACGCTTCAGTATACAGACCTGAGTCCAATCAACCACATACCAGACTTCCTAACACCCTTTTGAAATGTGGCTGCTCTAGCTCTTTATTCGTGGTGGAGTGTGGGAAAACTTGGCTGTCCATCAAACTTGACTGTCCACAGGACAAAAAACAGTCAGTCCGTAGGATTGTGGGATACTTTTGGTGGACTCTCAGGGTATGAGTCCAGTGGAGCTGCATTTACACTGCAAAGCAACAGAACTTGAGCCCTGGGTCCTAGCTTGACTCAGGCTCAGACCCTCTACTCCCATGGGGTCCTGGGACCCTGTGAGTCCTGGGTTAGTGTGATTTGTGTGGAAAGGGGGTTAGGCTTGAGCTTGAGTTCAAAATCTGGGCTTACATTGCAGTGTAGATATGCCCACAAAGTCCTGTTTCCCTGAACAACATAGGAACAAACTGAAGCTATTTTCTTTGCTCAGAAATCCTGCTTTTCCAGTCAGTTCTGTGCTCCAGGGAACTCTGTCTCCACTGCTCCCTCTCATGGCCTCACTCATGACTGCTTCTCTCATCATCTGCTGACATTATCCTCACTGTCTCTCACTTTTTTGTTGCTTGTTGATTCGGACACCCATACAGATACACAAAGCTGCAAACAATCTAGGCTCCATCCCTTGCATTTTCAGTCTTTCCCCAGAGAAAACCCTCTTATTCTCCCTGAGTTAGTTCTCTTCCCATGAGACCCAGTGCCTTGGGCAGTGGCTTCTGTTATTTCAGCTATCTTATTCCATAAAGGAGCTTATTTATTTCTTCCATTTAGCTTGAATGAAGGATAGCTAGCACTCCCATCAGCTTTAATGAGGTCATTTATTGCCCACAGATCAAAGAAACACTTGATGGCAGTCATTAACACCTTCTCACATAACAATATGATAACTCATTCATGATTTTAGGTGCTTTGAAAGTGGAAAAACACTGTATAATGTGGCATAGGATCTGAGCTGTATCTGCCCCGTTGATTTCAATTAATTTATACTATTTTTGGGACATTCTATTCTTCCGTGTTACTGCTAGGCTGGTGGTTCTCTCTCTCTCTCTCTGTGTGTGTGTTGCTTTAAAGAACTTCAAAATAATTATTTAAATCTTATTAAAGAATTATTCTTCAGCCCCCTTGAAGAACCCCACTGCAAACAGCATTAGTGAAGAGGCTCCCACAACATCTTTGGGCGGGGGGGAAGAAAGGGGTGCATAGCAGCAGAAAAGAGCATGCCATGAAACCATCAGTTTTGCTGCCCTTCACTTGATGAAATGGGTGGGATCATAGAGCCCTTTACATTTAAACATGCAAGAAAAGGAGACATTAGAGAAAGTTTCTAGGATAGTCAATGTGCAGCTCACAAAATTCTACAATGTGGTCAGTGTCCACAGGTTCAATATAAACCCATATTATGGGGCCCAGTATATACCACAATAATAACTAGAGAATATTTGACCAAAGATTCCAAACATGGGTGCCTAAATGTAGCCCCTTAAATAAAAGTGACCTGATTGTCAAAGGTGCTGATCAGCTACAGCAGTGGTTCTCAAACTTTTGTACTGGTGACCCCTTTCACATAGCAAGTCTCTGAGTGCGACCCCCTCTTATAAATTAAAAACACTTTTTTACATATTTAACACCATTATAAATGCTGGAGGCAAAGCGGGGTTTGGGGTGGAGGCTGACAGCTCGTGACCCCCCATGTAATAACCTCGCAACCCCCTGAGGGGTCCCGACCCCAAGTTTGAGAACCCCTGAGCTACAGATTGCATTGAAGTAAGTTGAGGTAAGTGAGGCTGCATTTCTATAGATGCCTAAATGTGTATTTTGCTGCCTAAATTTCAGTTCCCGTATTTGGAAATGTTGATCATAGCTTATATATTATGTATGGCAACACTTTATGAAGACCAATTGTTATTGAAAATATATTGTCTGTATGTAACTACTGATCTATTCTAGAGGCCTGATCTAAAGCCCATGGAAGTTATGGAAAGAAATTCTCCAATTGTCTTCATTGATCATATCTAGAAAAAGTAATATGTATCTATCACACTTAAGTCCCTTGCTCATTTTAAATACAAATCCCAAACATATACAAGTAAGTTTCATTCCTGCTTGAAAAAATACCAAGATCAATTTTAGAGCAGGGTTTCCTAACTTTATCATAGCAGCCCTTTGTAGAAATACATAAAAAAAAAAAATTAGGCTTCTCAAATAGTGTGTATAGGTGCTATAAACAGTCTGTGAACATGAATCGCCAAAGAGGAAAATAATTCCTTGTTACTTGGTCATAAGAGAATCTAGTCATGCCAGGAAAGTGAACCTTGCTGTTTGGAAGAATTTAGACACTACACTGAGTGAAAGTTTAAAGAATACAAATCAGGATTAAGTCTTTGCTTCAACAGTAAGAGCTGACACGGAACAAGTTTCCTAAATAGGGAGTGAACTGTTTTTACAGAATGGTTTTGTGAAGGATAGAAAGGCATGTACAGTAACTCAATCAAAAGATTTCTCTGTTGGATTCTACATATACTTGTTTAAAGTCCTCTTAAAGCCTCCTGTTAGTAGTGGCATGACCACAATATCTGTGGCTAAAGTAAAAGGAGTGGTAATTGAAGCTTAGGGAAATAACATATGTTACCTTTCCCATTGAGACTCTGTTGTAAGTGAAAATGGTCCCAGGATACTTCTTTCACCACATTAGATGGAAGGAATTAATTAGAATGCTTTGCTCAGAGATGGCTATCAGAAGAAGAAATGCATCCCTTAAGACTTTGTTGTTAAGCCAACTTTTTCCTTTATGTATATTACTGGTATGTTTTTTAGCCTTCCAGAGTCATAGTTGGATATTTCACAAGCCAAAATCTGCAACCTTTACTCACATTGAGTAGTTGTACTCACATGATTAGTCCTATTGATGTAAATGAGACTACTTAACGTCACTCACCATGAGTAAGGATTGCAGAGTTAGGCTTCAGGGGAATGAGCTAGGATGTTAGGTTGTATTAAGAAAGAAAGAGACTAACGAGGACATATGTGTCACTGGCTATAAGTATCTCTGGTACATCTTGAACACTGCATTTGGTTTTGGTGACCTCGACTTTAAAAAGATGTGTTGAAAAAGAAAATGAAGAAAATTCATAGATGAGGAAAACTGGTTGGAATTGTGTTAAGTGGGAGGTTGAAGATATTCCGTTTGATGAGATTATAAAGCATTGAATTACTTCAAAAAGTTGGGAAAGAAAAATAATTGGAGAGCACATGACAGAGGTTTATAAAATAATGCAGGGATTCTCTTGTGAGCTACCTGCAGTCCTGTTCACAGCCTTGTGGCAACTACAGCAATTGCTTACAATTACACCTCTACCCCGATATAACGCGACCCGATATAACACGAATTCGGATATAACGCGGTAAAGCAGTGCTCTGGGGGGGGACGGGACTGCGCACTCCGGTGGATCAAAGCAAGTTCGATATAACGCGGTTTCACCTATAACGCGGTAAGATTTTTTGGCTCCCGAGGACAGCATTATATCGGAGTAGAGGTGTAATTTTTTTACAAATTAAAAAGTAGTATTTGGAAGTCCTAATGCATCTTGCCAATTTATATTAGTTTTAGTGGCCTTTTAATGCAGGTTAGCAGTTGAGAAATAAGGAGGAAGAGCCAGCACCATATGACCAGTGGTCCACAGACCATAGTTTGAGAACCTCTGGAATAGTAAATGTCAGTCTAGCAGTTCTATTTATCCTCCCCCATCATACAAAGTCAAGGGTAAGCTCCTTAGCATAGGGGCCAGTCATCCTGGAGCATAGTTGGCAGGATCCATCATGTTTGGTTTTTAACTTTCTTTCAGAATTAGGTTACTGTTGGGATGCAGGGCATCTGACTAGATGAAGTATTGGCAGTTGGTTCTGTATGAAATGCTCTAAGAAAATTGTCGACAAGCTGCTGATTTCCGTCTTGCAGGATGATGCTAGAATACATTTCAGGAGCACACATTTCCAAGCTGGCATTTACTTTAAACTCCCAAAGGTGAAAAGTTTCAGACAACGGAAGACAACTTGTCTAATGTCAGGAATAATTCATTAGCTAGCACTATGACATTCACTGATGAATCTCGGGAATTTAGCACTCCCTTCTTAGTAACACCCCTGTTGCCTACTTTCTCTTAGAGTTTTGAAAACATTATTCACGTGTACAGGGTAATTAATGAGTTGTAGGAGTGATTGCATATTAGGTTCTCTTTCCTGTGAGCCTTCTCAAATTACTTTGTGATGTTTGAGAATGCAATGATATAATAAGTTATTAAGCTAGAATAGATTCACCAATCCTGGCACAGGGCTCACCAGAGGGGTTTCATCAGGAAGAAGGACAGATGGTAGTACTGGCCTTCCTTATATGTTTTCCTCTTGGACAATCAGCTTTGTTACAGCTGGGGCTCCAGTGAAGGCTGCTTTGAAGTTGTATTGAATAGTGTATCCCCTAGCTGCCCTGGGCATGCTTTCTCCTTGGCTAGGATTATCAACTTTCTTGGCCCATTTTGGCCCATTAGGGTATGTCTGCAGTGTGGCAAGGACTGTGCTTTCCAGTCTGAGTAAACAGACACATGCTAGATGTGCTGGAGCTAGTGCCGGAACAATAGCAGTGTGGCCATTGTGGTATGGATATTAGCATGAGCCATCCAACCATCTATGAACACATAGGGTCCAGCAGGATTGCACTTGGGTGCTAGCTTGTGCTGTCATCTGTAGCACTTGGGTGCTAGCTTGTGCTGTCATCTGCAACATCTACATGGCTATTTTTAGCGCACTAGTGTGAGCGGAGCTAGCACATGTCTGTTTACCCGAGCTGGGAGACATGATCCCAGCAGCAGTGTAGACATATGCTTAGAGGTCCCAAGCAAAAGTGAGGTTGTATTCTCTTTCTCTAGATTCAGTGTCCCTCACAGAGGCCTCTACTGGGATCTTTGGTGGTAGAAGCTGACATAGAAACTGAGTTGCATCTTATCCATTAATTGTAATTACTTGATGACTTTCCTTTTCATTATTCTGTATTCTATTCTATGCTATTATTAGGCTGGTGGTACAGACATTTGTACCCATTTAAATAAGGGCTCCTAATGTGAACAAATTAAAAAATTAATCAGTTATTAATGTTTTATACAGGGTCATATAGCACATTCATCATTGTGGTATCTAAACACCTTCCAGTAGAGCATTAAGTAATGTGACTAACATATGTCACAAGTAGTTTGTTCTCTCCTCTCCCCAGTGGGAGAACAGTGTGAAGTGAAGCATTTTTTTTTAATTACACACGTTCCTATATGTTTGTCAAAGAAATGTGCCTAAGTTCTTGTGGGAGTTTATTCCACAAGCTTGGGTCAGCGCTGATTCTCAGTCTAGTGTTCTGTCCATTAGGCTACAGTGTCTCCTGAATTTGGAGCAAAGAAAGTTATTCTACTTTCAGGTTCTTGAATGAAATGTGTGCTTGCTTAGATAGCAAACTATGTTCTGGATAGCAATGCAGTCAAAAAAAAGTGTCCTTCCTTTGGGGAGACAGACAAATGTTGGAAGAATGAGGATTTGTGGGCTACTTAGTTAGCAAGAAAATATTGGAATTGTAACCATTACATATCATTGGATGGAGTTGGTTAAATACTGTAAAAACAGTGTTTGTGAAAGTTTGCTCAGAATCTGAATGTCTGATTGCTCCATGACCATTCCCCATTTTCATCATTATTGATGAATGTTCATGTGAATGGGTTTTTATGCTCATGAATGTTTGGAAAATGCAGAGGCGAAGTGAGTGGGGGCATGTGTGGTCATGTGCCCTCCCAGATTTGCTGCTTGGTTGATATCAAGCATGCTCACATGGACTTAACATGCTCAGGAACACTGCTAAACCCATCTGCCCTCAACTCTGCCCTCTTCCTCTTCTCTCCCCACTATTGGCAGGCATGTGTCTTCTCTGGGAAAATGTCTGTTTTGCAGCTGTTTGTCTTCATATATGAATGAGAATATTTGTGTATTAACAAGGGTATTTGTTTTACATTTACTATTTGTTAACTGCTGCTGGTCATTTATTTCTTATTCCATTGTTTATAAGGTTTCAGTCAATCAGGGAAAAAATAATATCCTTTCTCACACTCTCAATGGATAGAGAACTGTCAGTCTGTAGACCCTATTAAGTGAAATTTACTTGCATAAACCTTTTGTCATATAAGTATGAAAAGCAAATATATTCGAAATCGAAGTCTCTTCTCAAACTATTGACAGACAAAAATAATTAAATTTATTTCCAGTGAATAATTTGATGACTGGGGCACTTGGAGAAGAGATTGTTACATCACTTATTTTGCTGGAGGTATAATGGGCAGAGGGAGGGCAGATGGGTTCTGAAAGAACATGGCTGGATGATCAGACAAGAGACCACCGCTTTGAAAAGTGCTGTGCTAGACCACTAAGAAAAGGCAATAAGCCTTGTTTTTATTCTTTATATTAAATCAACAAGCTGTAATCAAAGTCACTCCCCTATGTATTGTTCAGCTAAATCTTTCTGTTCCAATATTATAAAAGAAACACAAGATTTCCAAGAAAAATCACAGCATAATAACATTGCTGTGGGCTGGGTGAAGTGGCATTGAAATGAGGGTTATAACCACTGCTGTTCCTTTAAAATACCTGTAAGAAACCATTAGGCTCTTTTATGAAATAATAGTGGTCTTCACCACCAAACAAAGATACATGTCACTGCCCCCAAAAAAGCATATTTAAATCTGCTCAGGAATTAGAACTGTGTGTTGGAGAATTTTTTTGCTGGTTGTATGATAGGTGGGCAGGCATATAAGAGAAGGGACAAAAGCAGCTAGAAAGCTAAGATGACAGTAAAAGAAGTGCTGGTAATGAGNTGGGTTCTGAAAGAACATGGCTGGATGATCAGACAAGAGACCACCGCTTTGAAAAGTGCTGTGCTAGACCACTAAGAAAAGGCAATAAGCCTTGTTTTTATTCTTTATATTAAATCAAGCAGCTGTAATCAAAGTCACTCCCCTATGTATTGTTCAGCTAAATCTATTTATGTTGCAATATTATAAAAGAAACACAAGATTTCCAAGAAAAATCACAGCATAATAACATTGCTGTGGGCTGGGTGAAGTGGCATTGAAATTAGGGTTATAACCACTGCTGTTCCTTTAAAATACCTGTAAGAAACGATTAGGCTCTTTTATGAAATAATAGTGGTCTTCACCACCAAACAAAGATACATGTCACTGCCCCCAAAAAAGCATATTTAAATCTGCTCAGGAATTAGAACTGTGTGTCGGAGAATTTTTTTGCTGGTTGTACGATAGGTGGGCAGGCATATGAGAGAAGGGACAAAAGCAGCTAGAAAGCTAAGATGACAGTAAAAGAAGTGCTGGTAATGAGGCCCCAAGAGAAAGCAAAGAGAGGGAACTTTCTGAGCACAGAGTGCTGGCTGGAAAGGCAGGCATGGAAATTGCTCTGTGTTTATGAAAACAGGATTTTATGTATAATCTTTGTAAATAAATAAGATTACATCAAAGAAAATACCTGGCTGTATCATCAATTTCTCCTCCTAGTGGAAACAACCCGCAGGGGCACAAACACAGGCTATCTGCTCAGGTCATAAAGGGGTAACGATATCCTAAGTACCTTTTCTTTGCATTCTGTTGAATAACTCTGACTTGGAAAAAAGATTTTAAAACAGATTCCTTTCTACTCTTATATCTACACTTAGAAAGCAATCAATCTGTTCTGTTTCTTTTCCAAAATGATGCATGATATAGGCTACTGAGAATGTTTTCAAAATAAGAAGATTTTAGCAAGTCAACGCATATAATTAATTTGTTCGGAAAGAATATGATGGTCATTAATAATATGGATTTGAGGCTTCCCTTGGGGAATGGTGGGTTATTTGTTAATTCACTCAGCTAACAAGTATGTGGAGAAAAGGCATATTAAAGAAATGAATGGTCTTTTGGTTGTTTTTTTCCCTGGGACATTTATTATTATAGCAGAAGTCAGTGGAATGGCATTTGTGCCAGCTAAGGGGAAAAAATTGCAGCATGTTCCTAATAATTTAAAGCATGTATCACGAATGAAGATAAAAGAGAACAAAGTATTTAAAGCTTAATGATACAGCAGTAGCAATTGCCCTGTGATAATGAACACAGTAGATTATCAGGCAAAGCTTAATGCATGCCTTGCTTACAAGAAGCTTTTTATAAACAAATACTGGTTGAGACATCTTCCAAAATTAGCACTAACGTGAAAATGAACTGATGATTTAATTAAAATATTCAAGATAAATAAGAAATAGGAAAAAGGCATTGTACAAAATAGTCTTATAGCAGAGTTTTCTGACAAAAGTCCATACTGAAATTAGGTAAAGGAGTACAGTACATCTCCAATTTGATGATCAATATTATAAATCAGTGCCTTTGGGACTGATCATGACTCTCTCTATAAGAGTAAGAACCCTCTTTATTCCCCCATACCAGTTACCTGGACCTTGGATCTGGAGACATAGGAGTAAGAGGAGTTGTTTGCCTTTTCTCCCCTCTCCCCATCCCACGCAGGTGGGCAAGGAGAAGGCAGGGAATATGCGCAGGCCCGCTGACAGCAGGTGGGGGGCAATTGCGCAGGGGCCTGGGTGATTTAAAAGGGCCTGGGGTCCCTGGCCGCCGCCGCCGGCAGCGCAGTGGGGCTAAGGCAGGCTTCCTGCCCGCCCTGGCTCCGCACTGCTCCCAGAAGCAGCCGGCACATCCCTGAGGCCCCTGGAGAGGGGATCTCCGTGCGCTGCCCCCGCCCCGAGCGCCGAATCTGCAGATCCCATTGGCTGGGAACTGCAGCCAATGGGAGCTGCGGGGGCAGTGCCTGCAGGCAGTAGCATGCAGAGATCCCATGGGGCCCCCCACCTAGGAGCCGCTGCCAGAGGGGTGTGCTGGTCGCTTTCAGGAGCTGCCCGAGGTAAGTGCCAACCCTCTGACCCCCTCCTGCACCCCAACCCCCTACCCCAGCCTAGAGCCCACACCCCCTCCCACACCCCAACTCCCTCCTAGAGCCCACACCCCAACCCCCTGTCCCAGCCTGGTGAAAGTGAGTGAGGATGGGGGAGAGTGAGTAATGGATGGAGGGGGGATGGAGTGAGCAGGGGGCGGGGCCTCAGAGAAGGGATGGGACAGGGGCATGGTCTCAGGGAAGGGGCAGAACAGGGGGCAGGACAAGGGTCTTTGGGTTTGCGCAATTAGATGGTAGGGTTGCCAACTGGGCAGGCATGTGGAAGCACTGTCCATGCCAGAAGAGCACACCCAGCAGCGCAGCCGGCAACTCGCTGGGCACCAGCCAGGGCAGGTGCAGCACCGCCCAAATGACAAGTGGACTGTGTTCCCGTGGGCACGGCTTGTGCATGCATGGGGGCCCATTGATTGTTCTGCCCTGTGGCCCGGAATTGCTGTCAGTGGTCCTGAATATGTGGAACCTTAGCTCCATCCTCTTACATGTTGGCTCAGCCCAGCTGAAGCAGTGTTGAGTGTGCTGATTTGCTGCTAGTACAAAGCAGCAGAAAATTACTACCCCATCCTCCACCCTTGGATCAAGTGAGTGACAGGCAGAGGAGGAGTTACCACTCACAGGTGTGTCCATGAATCACAGTGTGTCCCAGGGCTGCTTCTGAGGTGGTACAACTTATACACCCACCTTTGCTTGGGGCTGTGTTTCAAGTCAACCTCTAACTGATGGTGTTTTGTAATTGTTGAATTCCAGTCTACCCACATTAACATGTAGTTATAAAAGTAATTACAGAATTCACAAGATTGCTGAAAATATCTGAGAATGCTGGTGTGGAGGAAAACAGCTTTTCAAAACTTCTTTTCTTTGATACTAACTGCCTTTATTAGCATGTGTTGACATCTGCTTCTATGATCAGACTTGGGTCACAATTACAAGCACATTTTAGTTTTTTAAGACTGATATTAGTTGGGGGTGAAAATAAGATAATTAACTTAATGATTTGTGCTGGAATTAAAATTACTTTGTGTAGCGGTAAGGGCCAGAGGGTACTATCTGAAGAAAGGTACAACTGAGGCTCTCATGAGGAGCCTCCTTTCGCAGGTGACATAGTTCTAAACATCTATTGATGTCCTGTTGTCCAAAAAGTGTGAATTTTATTTTTATGGTAATATATGTGACTTGAGTAATGGAAAAAATGATTTAAAAATAAACACGTCAGCACTTGGAATTTACTGTGAGATATAAAAATCAGGCTGCACAGCTGACTTGGCCTGTTGCAAGGATGTCAAATAAAAGACTAAGCATTGAGAAAAAGACATGACTTCCATCAAAAAAAAATATCTGTTTATCTTTAATTAAATGAAATTTGGGGCAGATCCTCACCTGGTATAAATCAGTGTGGCTCTATGGAGCAATATTGATTTACATCAATTGAGGATCTAGCACAGAAACTAAAAACCATGAACACTGCAAAATACAACTGTGTGTGTATATACGTGTAGTTATATATAGTTGTCCCTTTTCAACTGAGCAGTTAGCCAATATTTGGAGCCTTGCTGTGTTGTTTCCGTTAGGAGGAGAAATAGATGATAGTCGTGTTTCTTTGATGCAATCCTATTTACAAAGAATGTACACAAAGGCCTGTTTTCCTGAATATGATAGGAATCAAAGAGGAGGCAGTTTCCTCATTTAGAAATGTAAATCTGCTTCTAGTCAGCACTCTGCCCCAAAGAAGCTTTCTCTTGGCTGCCTCCTGAGGCCACACTCACCAGTGCTTCTTTGGATGTCCATTGGCTTTCTGTCTGCTTTCCTTTGGGCTTTCTGCATCTGAGACAGACAGACCAACTCACATATACCTACTACATTTGTGATCAGTCCCTCAGCTCAAATAGTTCAGCTTGTGAGTGACTAGTCTCTTGGGTGGTGGCTTCTATTGTTTCAGCTTTCTTACTTCATAAAGGAGTCTACTTGCTTCTTATCTTTACCCTGAGTGAAGGGTGACTATCCTACCAATCATCTTTAATGATGTCTGTGATTATATCAAAGACTTGCCTCCTGGTAGCTGCCACCATAAGGAACAAATGCAAAGAGGAGAAAAAAGAAATACTGATGAATTACTTCCAAATGATAAATTGATTTCAGAGAGGATAACTTTATTTCTACCACATCCCCTTTGTCATTCCTTGCACCCTTCCCAAGGTGTGTGTGTGTTTGGGATCTGGGGTGGGTGGTGGGTTATTTGGTTCATTAAAACATTCTGATTGGAGGGGAAAATTATAAATAAATCACACAAACCAAATTATAAACTGTTTACAGAATTAGAAGAGCATGGAAAACATTGTTTGTGTTGGATCAAGGTTTGTGATAATTCCAAATATTCCATGTTAGAAAATGATCTAGCTAAAGAGAATCAATGAAGAGTGAATTTTTAATGGAGAGAGTACTACTCTTGTGAAATATTCTGAGCTGTTATTGCTAAGCTCAACTGGACAGCAGAAGCTTATTTTGCCCTTCTGAATGTAGGCCTCCTGTGAAGAGTCAAAAGTGGATGCAGACTGATTAGAATGACTGTATCCACCTCCACACAGCATTATTCCCTCTTAGCGATGACACATCCCCTTAACCACAGGAGGCCGAGCTACACCAGATGGCTGTTTCAACATCATCATCTTGGAGCTTTCATTGAACAAATATGGCTCATTTCCTGATTTATTTTCTGGCTTGTGTATTCTTTTGACTCTCTTTGGAGGGCATGATGCCCACTCAGAAGTTGGTCAGTTTTCTGAAATATTTTGTAACCTAATTCCAGCACAAATCAGTAAGTTAATTATCTTATTTTCACCCCCAACGAACATCAGTGTTAAACTAAAATTTGCTTGTAATTGTGACCAAAGTCTGATCGTAATATAATGTAGGCAGCCTGCATCACCCTTCAAGTGACATTTGTTCTGCATGGGTCCTCCGAGTTTATGCCAATGCTGATATCATAGTTACAGTTATACATATCTGTGTGCCACGAAAAGAATGTTTAAATCCAGCAGGAAATGTAGAGATGGGCACAGATGATGGAGTATAGATTATATAGACTATATTTGCTTTATATTCTTTTGAAACTCATGAAATCTATTCAGAAGCATAGCTGGAGACAAACTTTTCTGTGCATTTTAAATATGTTCCTTTTAGCTGTGTGCCTCTTTTTGTATTTACTTTCTGGGACGCATCGAGAATGAGTTTACTAGCAAGAATGCTCACAAAGGCTTGATCTGACATTACTGAAGTCAATGGGAGATATTCCATGTGCTTCATTCAGTAGGAGCAAGTTCAGGGCCGGCAGGTGTATTTTGAGTAGAGCTTGTCAGGAACCTCTTGATGAAATATTTTTTTCATTGGAAAATGCAGATGTGTTGAAACCAAAACTTTACACACAAACATTGGCAGCTACAAAACTTTTGTTGGGAAGATTTTTCAGGTCCAGGCTGGAAGTGACAGAAAAAGAAATACTCAGCCAGATTAGTGGTTAGGGCACTCACCTGGTAATGTGGGAGACCCACGTTCAAGTCTTGGGTCAGAATCAGGTAGAATAGTGAGCCTCTTAAATTGAAGTTCAATTCCCTAGCCAATTTGGAGAGGGGGTTAGGTCTGTTTTTTTTTTCTTTTTCCTAGCAAAATTTCAGCCTTGATTTCATTTCCTAGTGTAACAGAAACAAATATTGAAACCTCAATTTTTCATGAAACATCATTTCTGTCTACTGGCCACCCCAATATGAAGTGAATATTGCAAAATATTTACAGAAAGTGAATTTCAAATTGTAAGATTGTAGATTATAAGCTCTTTATGGTGAGGGCTGTCTCTTACTATATGTTTGTACAGAGCATAGTTCAATAGGATCCTGATGTTAATTGGAGCCTATAGGTACTATTATAGTACAAAGAGTTAATAATTATATGGCAGTAGTGGACACAACAATGTAAGGAGCTTAGTGTAGTGTTAAAGCATCAATACAGCAGATGATATAGGATTTATCCCTAGCTAGAAATGCCATTTTTCAGCTTTCTCTGTGTGTGTGATATATGTATGTATGTGAACGTCTGGAGCCTGTATTTAAGTAAATGTTTGTAAATTTTACTTACACTACAAATTCACCTTTTTATATTGCATATTGTGAGAAGATTAAAAATGAGTGAAATACACAAGAATAATAGAAAATGAAACCTTCTGAACCCCTTGCCTTCACAGGGAATCTAGCTGATAATTGGAAAAGCGTATGAACAGCCATTTCAAATCTACATGCCATCGTGCATGACAGAGTTGGAACATAGACCAAAGAAATGAAAGGCAGGTAAGAATAAGCATCTACACCTTACAACAAACAGTATATTTTACCTTGCAAAAGATGTAATGACAGGCAGACACATCATAAGAAACATCTGACAGGGGGGAAATGCCTAATTCAATGAGCAATCTCTTTTTTTTTTGTACGGAAAATAATCATTTTGCAGTGAGATTTCTCTAAAGGTTACATATGCATTTGTAATATTGAGGCAAGATGGACAGAACCTTTAAAGTTTTAAAGACAGGTTTGGAGGGCTAGTCCGTACAAAAGACACCAAATTAAAATTGCTCAGCTTGTAAAGCACTTGTGGCCTGGAGTGCTCTTAGTATGGAGAGAGCAGATTCAACACAATTTAGACCACATTGAAAGACTAAAGTCAATTTAGCAGGTACATAAGCATGCATGATAATGGTCACTAAATCTGTAGCAACAAGGTGAGGATATTCTTGGATATACAAGATAAGGATGTGAAACTAAAATAATTTCCTTTGAAGACTATAAAAGAAGTGATGAAGAGAAGGCCAAATTTAGATGCCAGAGTTTCATTTTGTTCGAATCCAAACTTGATGAGATACATGAAGAAACTGAGATGCAATAACAGAATTGTTAAAAAATGAAAATGGTGGAATATTAGAACTAGAGGTGAGAGAACCAGTTTGGATCAAATAAGAATTGAGACAAGCATTCATTAACTACTGGACAAGAAGAGTCTGTTTCAACTCTCCCTTCCCCTGCCTCTAGTATTTTTCATTGTTGTCTGCCTTCACACTTCCTGGTTCAATTCAGGACTAGAAATGGAAGAGCCAGAACACAGAGAGACTCTTCTAATACTATTTCCATCCCATTCAAAACAAGAAACACCAGAAAACTGAGAGACTATTGTCATGATATTTTTACCTCCATTTTGCAGACCCAGAACATTAATGATGATACTTCATGACCAAATTTTGGCAGCTTGTTCAAAATGAAACCGGAGGAGAAGGTGTTTTTGTTTTTGCAAAAGCTTATTGATTTGGATTTTGGATTTAGAAAACACAAACCAGCAGTGGTTTGGATCTAGATTTCATTTTTCTTGAGCTACCAAACTTTAGGGAGGGTAAGAAGAAAGATTTGAATGTTGTCCCCTCCCATAATTGCTTAAATTTTGGAAAATCTCACCAGTCAGATGTTTGTTTTATCACATGAAAACCAAACCTATGGATAATTCAGAACCATACTTTAATTGATCTAAAACATACAGGTTCTGGGGTGTCATATACCAAAGATGGCCAAAATCAATATCTGGTAAGTTAAAAGTAAGGGACCAAATTTATCCTTGGTGCAACTCCATTGAGCTTAGTCCGCTTATGCCATGAATCTGGCACATTATATGTAAAATTCTTTTGGGCCTTTCCTTGAACGTATTAATAAGATGATATAGCACAAGGCTTCTTACCTGTGAAATAGTTATGTTCATTTCACTCAGATGACCCATCAACAACCAATTAGATCTATGTATTTTTCCTAATCTTTTCCAATGACTTAGAAGAATTTGTTAGATCCATAATCTGTGAAATCTAAGTAAACTGTGCAGTATCTTAGGCAACACAGGAAACTACAAAAGATACAGTAGTCAGGTGCACAAGCCCACTACTTTCTTTAAAGTAAGAATATAAGAGTGCACTCTAGAGAAGGATGCAAATCCTCAAATATCTAAGGATGCTGCATCTCATTCCTTTTGGTCAAAGTTTCCGAATCCTAAATGCAGAAATTGTGTAACCTTTACTTTGAAGTTATACTGACTCTGACACTACTCTAGAGAATCAAAGGAAGTAGCAACACAAGATAATATGAAGAGACCTTTCTCAGAAAGAGATAAATAACGAAATATAAAGACTTTGGCATGACTGATACCATTGTTATAACTCAAACTGCACTTGCAAAGAAAATGACCAGGGGAAGCTGACATTTAATGTAGACCTTAAACCTGCATGATGCTAAGATAGATGTCAGAAGGATCTAGAGGAAGAATGAACTTCTCACGCAGTCTTCAGGAGCCTTACTTGACGTGCTTGTGAGGAGTTTCTGATTTTTAGGCTACCTGTTGCTTACAAACAGTTTGATTTGACTATTTCTCTTCATTATTCACTGTTGTGGCATGTGATTGGTCACCTAATTTGTAAGATATAGTTTCTGCTCTCTGCTTGTATAAGCAATACTTTTAAAACATCAGAATAACAAATAATGAATTGTGGATAACAAATATTCTTGTACATTTGCCACTCCCTTTATAAGCAGGGAAATATGGGTATTCTTATGAAGAACAGACATTTCCCAAGTCGCACAGAATATCATTATCAATAATAATATTCACAAATAAGGAATGGCAAGGGAACACAAACATGGATGAACCAGAATGTGAACAGATGTTCATAAACATTGTTTTGCAACTTTCAACCACAGAAATACAACACATAAAAAGTAACATTATTATTGGAACCTTTTGCATTTTCTGAGTGACGTGAAACTAAAGACAGGCCTTCTCCATTTCAGGATGCAATGTGGTTAGGGTGCTATTCTGTGGCCACTATACTGTGATCCTAATGTACAGCTCTCTTTAGGGAAGGAAGGGAGGATCTATGGACCTGCAGATCTGCCAGCCCTACTGTTGCCCAGCTTTGCTATGCCTCACATGAGCCTTGTATATTACTGTACATGGCGCCAGGCTATATATTGTGCAGGTGTAACCCACACACCTGCTGGGTGTATTGTTCTGTCCCATTTAGTGGCACCAAGACCACTTAGAGAGAGAGAGTAATGAGTCTGCTCTACAGCCTTAGCTAAGGGCCATATAGCTTTTAGTTCATGCATTTAGCTCCAGAGGTCTCAGGTTCGATCCCGCCTGCCGACGACCAGGTCTGTCGGTGTTACACTGGCCTCCCACCAAAGCTAGTCCTCTACTGCACACATAGAAATGCATTAGTTCCACTAGCAAGGGACTCTTCACAGCCCCAGAGGATGGGGCAGCATTGCCTGTTAATGAAGTGTAATTGGAGTAACCTTTAATACGGTGATTTCTAAAAAATAACATTATGAAAAATAATAGTATAAAAACAAAGGGAGAATGTTGAAGAGATTTCCAGTTTTTTAAAAAAGTCAATATTTGTAAGAGGTTTTGTTTACAGAAAATATTGTGGGGAAACATAAAAAAGTAGGGTTGTACTCACACTTTTAGCTATAACCCATTTTCACGTCACTCAGAAAATGCAAAAGGCCGGAATGCATCTATCTTATGCCAGCTATTCACAAGCAATTTAAACCTCTTGTTTCACATAACCTATCTGACATTCTGTTCTATTCTTATACCATGCCCATCACCATGGTATGCCTGTGATATCTATTCTGACCTGTCGCATTGCTGGTATCATACTTCACCTCTGAGACCCGACCCCAGTGTTCAGAATATATGCCCTGACTCAACACGTTACTTAATCATGTGTCTAATTTTAAGCAGCAGTTCTACTGAAGCAAAAGGACTACTCACATGCATGAAATTAGCAAGGTACTTAAGACCATAACTGAATCTGGGACTATTTTTGTAGATTGCATTCCCTCCTAATAACCAGCATTGTATCATGTGTCATAGCATCACATGACATATAACCCAGAGTAACTCAGCAAGCATTAAAAATGGGGAAAAATTCTTTCTTTACAGAAGGCTGGGGGTTGATTAAGAGACCTATCAGATATCTCAATTTGATCAGAATACAAAATTAAACATAGGTTGCATGGTACATTAGTGTGTCTGTCAGTGACTATGGCTTTGGCCAGGCAATTAAACGGGGCAAAAAATATTCTAAATGATATTTTAAATAGCTTCTTCCAATCATTAAACACAGTTATCATATCCATATTTTCTAAATGTAAAACACTGAAGTCCTCAAAGTCTGCTCTCCACAGTGGTATTTTATTGATGATCCATCTGAGCTTCATTTCCTAACTGAAAAACTTTGTCGGTAAATTTATTCCAATATATCACTATTTGGCTGGGTAGTTATCAATCCTGTAATTGTTCATGGCATGCCAGGAATAATTCAGCTAATTATTACAATATGTCTTACTTTGCCATGCCTCTATGTGTCAAAATGCCCTTTGCGTGTATCACAAAAACTCAAATTCCTAATTAAACGGAAGATATAGGAATTGATTACTAACTCACAAAATAATGGAAAATTACATTTTTTGCCTGTTCTGCATAGAAATTTTACTGGTCTGAACTCATTTTTAACAAACATTATGCTGCTAACTTTAACTGATCTATTGCCACCATTCTGCCACAAAGCCTAGAGATGCTGCTGTCACTGAACATTAGTTTCAGTTATTGGGCAACTATAACAAACCACCCTGGGTTATAATGGAGAAGAACTTCATTTTTCCCAATTCATTGGGGGAGGAGTGGGAAAGAGCTGATGTCTTTACTACCAAAAAGGTCATAAGATTAAATGTTCTCCAGTTAAATAGATAAACAGGAAAAAAAAACCTGTATAGTGAACAGACTGCAATATACATATTTTAATAGTTAAAATAGGCCAGATTTAATTCAGTAACAATGATACCATACTGATAAAATGCAATGTGTTGATTATTGTATTTTCAACATGTAAAATTCTATCCTGGCCTCATAGGTGTCAAAGGTAATCTCTTGCTGACTTAATTGGGAGCAGAAAGAAGTTCTTGCATTGTGAAAGTCTGTTTTAGTTCATTATAGATGTGGGGAAATGGAAAAGACAATAAACATTATGGAGCATTTGGTTTGCATTGTTTTCATTAACTCATTTCAACAGCACAAAAGTGTCACTGATATTTCAACATACGTATAAGCTAAAGTGTATTCAGCTGATCCAGAAGCTCCCTAGCTCACAATTAATGAATGGCTGTGCAAGTGCAAACTATAACAACAGATGATACGGAAGAGAAAATATATTGGGTTTCATACTGTGATATGGATTGCTGTAAGATCAGAGTGTTTTAAGAAATCATAACCAGCTGGAAGAATGAGCAGTTTGTAGCCATAAAGTCATATCACCAGAATTAACCTGGGACATTATTCTCAAGGGGTGACATTCACCCCGGAAAAGATGGCCCACATGACTAAACCCCGTTGTAAAGGCTTATATAGGAACTTAGAAATGTACAAAACTTTTTTTTAGGGAATCTTCTCTGAACTGGGGTGAATTTCACACAAATGATGAACAAATCTTTGAAACTAAAAGAGGAGACCGATGAAATATGATCTGGAAGAATAAGCGGGCTAAAATTAGCTTGTGATGCAGCGGCCCATTGGTGTCAGAGGGTTCACTACTATGTCTGCATCTCCTATCAGGCCTGACAAATTCCCTAAGGGCTTGTCTACACTTAAAATGCTACAGTGGCACAGCAGTGCCACTGCAGCTGTGCTGCTGTAGTGCTTCAGTGTAGACACTACCTACACCAACAGAAAGGATTCTCCCATCAGCATAGATAATCCAATTCCCCAAGAGGCAGTAGCTAGGTTGACAGAAGAATTCTAAGCCGCTCAGTGGTTGGATTTTTCATACCACTGACCAACGTACTTATGCCAATGTAGTTTTCTAGTGCAGACCAGGCCTAAGACTCACTGCTGTCATAGTATCTATCCATAAAGAGTGTCATGAAAGGTCTTAAATGAATCATGCTGGTCATTGATATCATTGTGAAATGTATGTACTGATTATATTAAAGTTATGTCTATATACTAAAACTATGTCCTTAGTTTGTATCAAAGTGTTACTCCCCAGCAGAGGTGAGAAATTGGTTTCCTGCCAGACCAGAGATGTTAATCCATCTGTCTGTGGAAATGAAAAAATGAGTATTGTCATTCACAGTCACCAGTCTGAGCTAAATGCAGGAAGCGGAGAACAGTAGCGGTAAAAGAGGTTTGGTTGGAGATACACTCCAAAGGTTTATTTGGACTCTAACTGGGGGACAGGGACAACACCCTGGCATCCTGCACCTGAGAAAGTAATCGGGTAGTGAGATTATATTCATGAAAACAGGATTCCAGCCTGTCCTGGATGGAAATGCAGCAAGGAAGTTTTAGGTGTAAAATTGTTTTAGACAAGGGTTTGAGTCTGTTAAAGTTAAATTTAGACTCTAATAAGCATGTTATACTTTTTGTTTTCTACGTAATCACCTCTGTTTCCATGATCCTTTCTCAGTAGCTCTTTAATCTTAATCTTTGATAATAAATTTATGATTGTTTCACTATAACTATATCTCTGTGCTTTGTTGTTCTAAAGGACCTGATCCTGAGTTGTGCCAGCGGAGCTGTGTATATACTGTTCCCTTGGGAATGGTGAGCCAGGCAGTTACTGTGAGGGTCCAGTGATAGGGGCTGGGCACTACAGGGGGATGCTTCAGAGGATGTCAGGGACTGGGTACATGAAGTGCTAACCTGCAAGGCAAAGTAAGAACTGTCAGAGCCCTGAAGATTGTTTGGGTGGCTAACAGACTGGGGCTATACAGACTGGGGCTCTCTCTCACTGAGGAGGGGGTGACAGGGTGACTCACAATCCTGGACACTATGAGAAAGCTACTGAAACTACTGAAAAAAAATCCAGCTATTGTGATGGCTGCTGTCTTTGCTGATACTGGGAAACTGAAGCAAGGAACTCCAGAACTAAAAGTATGAGTCCTTACAGCTCAGTTGGAGGGCCATACTTTGTAGCAAGGCATGTAACCGACCCATTTGTTGTGTGGATCAGGCACACCGGAGGACATGTAACACATACTGACCAGTTGCATTATAAAAAATAATAAAATTGCATTATAAAAAAAATACAGATTCACATCTGTAAGTCATTTACCTTCTTGTGCATTTCTTACTTTTTCTTTATGAAAATCAATTGAAATAAAAATTAATAATAAAGAAGTCTGCCAAGCTACCAAACCATTTGAAACTCTTGGATATATAACTAGGGGTGAATAAATTTAAAAAGGTTTGCAGTCCAGATTCACTTTGGATACACAGCCAAAAGTTCAGATGTTTATCTGTGGTTTATCTGAACTATTTGAATCCTTTGAATTTGCAAAATTGGGCAGAACAGAAGGGAACAGGCTTTCTGATGAGACTTCTTGGGCGTCCGCTGGTGGTTCTAGCTGAAAGTACTTTGGAACTGTCTTTCTCAGGGCATTGTGGTATTTCTCATCCTGAACAGAAACTAAAGGGGGACAAACAAACCCTAAACCCTATCCAAACTTTTCACAACCTCAAAAAAGGTTAGGTTCAAATCTAAAAATAGGGGAAGCTTAAGGGATTCTTTTTCTCTAATCTATATATCTATCTCATTTAGGTATTTATAAATCACCATTCACCCTCCTACCTAGGCAGTATGACTGTCATTTTTATTTTAGCTGAACCTGTTTTCCCATCCCTAGTTAAAACTGAATAATGAATAATAATTCTTTTTTTAAAAAATCTTGGTTTATGTTTGTTTTAGTTCCATGTCTGTCAATAATTATTAAACATAATGTGATCTGCACCACTATAATATTCTGGCAAAAAGAAACTGTTCAGGTAACACATACCACATATTTTGTGACGGGGGATAGCAGACATTGGCTCCATCTAACTTAGAAAGTAGGTAGACATTCTCAGTAACACTGAAAAGTAGAGCTGGCTGAAAACTGGAATTTCTATTTCATGGGAAATTAAAAAAAAAAGTAAAATAAAATATTTATAAAAAAGGGATCAAAATCAGAATAGAAAGCTGAAATTTTGAAATTTCCCACAGAGTGAAAATTGCATACAATTTTAATTTGGGACCATTGAATTGTTTTCTTTTGACAATCTTGGACATTATAATATAATATAAAATACTAAATAAATATATACTGTATACTAAATTTGGTATAATATACATGTAGTAAAAGCGATATAATAAAAAAGTCTAGATGAAATGAACTGAAATTAAAGTAAAAACTAGGGCTGTCAAGCGATTGAAAAAATTAATTGTGCGATTAATTGCACTGTTAAACAATAATAGAATACGATTTATTTAAATATTTTTGGATGTTTTCTACATTTTCAAATATATTGATTTCAATTAC